>JADBJO010001758.1:301728-366728 GCA_016801955.1 Conus betulinus
GTGAGGTGACTGCAGGCGGAAGTTGAAACAAACTTAACAGCAAAAATTACTACGGCGCCGAACGAAAGAAACAAACAAATCACCAGACAAACACGACGCGTTTCGACCTCTTTGCTTTTCTTCAGGCAAGACAAACAACATTCAAGACAATGAAAACGAAAAACGATCAAAGTTGGTTTCAAAAACAAGCGACAGCAGGCGGAAACTTGACACAAACTGAAAAGAAAAATACAAACGAAAACAAACAAATTTCAAGACAAACCCGACAAAGCTAGTTTCAATTTCAGTTTCCGCCTGTTTCTTTCTTTCGTTCGGCGGTATAGTCTAGCCATTTTTTCCTTAAGATTGTCCACGTTGTCAGTGGGGCATAGAAACAGATTCCGCGGTCGTCACTTTATCCATCATCCTGTTCACAAACCAACAAATCTACACGTAAAAACTGGCAGGTAAACAATTTGGCCGTAATAATGAATTACCTCAGCTGCGCGTCATTTCACAAAAAACTTTTTTTTTTTTTTTTTTTTTTTTTTGTTGTGAAAGCCTCCCTCCAAGTTCTGGGTCCATCGCATGCCATTCTTTCTTCCCACTTAAGTCCCAGACGATAACTTGCGTTAGCCTGCCGGCACCCGTCTCTCTGCCTTCCCCGCCATGTCACTCCACGCGGAGTTCTTATCGTGACACACCGCTGTCGACACTAACTCATCACCTTTACGGTCTTCCTGCCTCGTCTCCCCCGCCACGACTCAGCCCCATTTTTCTACAGCCAATTTCCGCAGCAAAACAGTCGCAACAGCTCGTAAATAGTGCGGCATAGCATTTTCTTCATGCGAAGACATAAACTGTAAGACCCCCCTCCACCCCCCTTCTTACCCCTTTCCAAATGTATTGTTAAGGCACACCCCAAATTACCGAGGGACACATGGCGCCGATTGGTGCAACTGATTACCGCTGGCATGCTGTGGGGGGAGGGGGGGGGGGGGAGCGGTCCTGCCCACCATCTCCACCCTGCTTCTGTCTTTTACTCTTTTACCATATGTACACTGCATATAACACACCTCGCACGCGCTGCTGCTACCTTCAGTCAGCACTACTTTGTCCAGCACTTCACTATCCTTTATTGCAGGTATTCTTCAGTCAGCACTACTTTGTCCAGCACTTTACTACCCTTCATTGCAGGTATTCTTCAGTCAGCACTACTTTGTCCAGCACTTCACTATCCTTTATTGCAGGTATTCTTCAGTCCGCACTACTTTGTCCAGCACTTTACTACCCTTTATTGCAGGTATTCTTCAGTCGCACTACTTTGTCCAACACTTTACTACCCTTTATTGCAGGTATTCTTCAGTCAGCACTAATTTGTCCGACATTTTACTACCCTTTCTTACAGGTATTCTTCAGTCAGCACTACTTCGACCAACACCTTACTACCCTTCCCCACAGGTATTCTTCAGTCGGCACTACTTTGCCCAACATTTTACTACCCTTTTTCAGGTATTCAGGTATTCTTCAGTCGGCACTACTTTATTCTTCAGTCAGCACTACCTTACTACCCTTTCCCACAGGTATCCTTCAGTCAGCACTACTTTGCCCAACACCTTACTACCCTTTCCCACAGGTATTCTTCAGTCAGCACTACTTTGTCCAACACTTTACTGCCCTTTATTGCAGGTATTCTTCGGTCCGCACTACTTTGTCCAACACTTTACTACCCTTTTTTGCAGGTATTCTTCAGCTCGCACTACTTTGCCCAACACTTTACTACCCTTTATCGCAGGTATTCTTCAGTCAGCACTACATTGTCCCCAGCATTTTACTTTTCTTTCTTACAGGTAGACTTCAGTCCGCACTACTTTGCCCAACACTTTACTACCCTTTCCCACAGGTATTCTTCAGTCAGCACTACTTTGCCCAACACCTTACTACCCTTTCCCACAGATATTCTTCAGTCAGCACTACTTTGCCCAACACTTTTACTACCCTTTCCCACAGGTATTCTTCAGTCAGCACTACTTTGCCCAACACCTTACTACCCTTTCCCACGCTATTCTTCAGTCAGCACTACTTTGCCCAACACCTTACTGCCCTTTCCCACAGGTATTCTTCAGTCAGCACTACTTTGCCCAACACCTTACTACCCTTTCCCACAGGTATTTTTCACTCAGTACTACTTTGTCCAGCACTTTACTATCCTTTCTTACAGGTTTTTTTTTTTCAATCAGCACTACTTTTGTCTAACCCTTCGCTACCCTTTTGGTACAGGTTACCATTCAGTTAGAACCACTTTGTCCAACACTTCACTGCCCTTTATTACAGACATCGGCACTTTTTTGGAACAACACATTTTACTAACTTTATTGCAAGTATCATTCCCAGTCAGCATGTCTTTACCAAATACCTTATTACTATTTCTTACAAGTATTATTCAGTCACCACTTCTTCACCCAATACTTCGCTAACTTTATCACAGGTATCATCAGTCAGCACTACTTTGTCCAACACTTTACTACCGTTTATTACAGGCATCCTTCAGTTTAGCACTAATTTGTCCAACACTTGGCTACCGTTTATTGCAGGTGTTATTCAGTCGCACACTACTTTGTCCAACACTGTTTTTGCCCTTTATTACAGGCATCTGCACTTCTTTGTCCAGCACCTTACTACCCTTTCTTACCGGTTTCGTTCAGTCAGCACTACTTTATCCAACACTTGACTACTCTTGTAACCCTTGCTGCAGTTGCAGGCATCAGTCCTTCGGCATTTACTTTCGACCAGGTATTCCTCTCAGTATTCCCCCTATACTGGCCGTCCAGACAGCCATGGTCCAGTTTGTGGGCCTGCCAAGTGACCATGGCTAGGTGGGCGCTTCAAAGTTTACCCTTCACTCTGATCCTATATGCTAGGTGAAATTGGACATGGGTTAAATTGCTAATGGTTCCCAGAGAGAGAGAGAGAGAGAGAGAGAGAGAGAGAGAGAGAGAGAGAGAGAGAGAGAGAGAGAGAGAGATGAATAGTAATACGAGGATCACCATTCCAAGCCTAATTCCTTGGAACTGGGTATCAATTAGGTCCCATCCTAAGTTTGGGGGAGCAGCATTCCGAAGACTCTCTCCTGTCGGATGTCGATCAGAATTACGCTCTTTCCGTTTGTGCAACTCTTTAATACTCTTCACGACAGGTATCCATCCACTCAGCGCTATTTTATATCCACTCTTTACGACTCTTTACTACAGACATTGTCCACTCTGCGCTACTTTATCCACTCTTCCACTCTTTTACGACTCTTTACTACAGACATTGTCCACTCTTTACGACTCTTTACTGCTACTCTGTTACTTTATCCACTCTTTACCACTCTTTACTACAGACATCGTCCATCGTCCACTCTTTGTGACATTGTACTCTTGCTACTTTATCCACTCTTCACCACTCTTTACTACAGACATTGTCCACTCTGTGCTACTTTATCCACTCTTTTACCACTCTTTACTACAGATATTGTCCACTCTGTGCTACTTTATCCACTCTTCACCACTCTTTACTACAGACATTGTCCACTCTGTGCTACTTTTATCCACTCTGTGCTTTTACCACTCTTTACTACAGATATCGTCCACTCTGTGCTACTTTATCCACTCTTTACCACTCTTTACTACAGACAGATTGTCCACTCTGTGCTACTTTATCCACTCTTTTACCACTCTTTACTACAGATATCGTCCACTCTGTGCTACTTTTGTTTGTTCAGCACTTCACCACTCTTTACACTAGATGTCGCTCACTCAGCATTGTTTTGTCCAACACTTTTCTACTTTTGTACTACAGGTGTCAGTCTCTCTACTCTTCTTTGGCCAGCACGTTTGGTGTTCTTTACCCATGGATGTAATCCCACTCGGCACTACTTTGCCCAACGCTTTATCAGTGTTCTCTACGACAGATGTCATTCACTCTACAATCTTCTTTGTCCAGCACTTTGGTGTTCTTTACTATGGGCGTAATCCACTCAGCACTACTTTGCCCAACGGTCTATCATTCTTAACGTCAGATGTCATTCACTCTACAATCTTCTTTGTCCAGCACGTTGGCGTTCTTCACTATAGATGTCATCCACTCAACACTACTTTGCCTAACGCTTTGTCCAACACTTTGGTGTTCTTTACTACAGATGTCATTCACTCTGCTCTTCTTTGTCCAACACTTTGATGTTCTCTACTATAGATGAAATTCACCTTTGATATTCTTTACTATAGATGTCCTCTTTTTTTGTCCAACACTTTGGTATTCTTTACTACAGATGTCATTCAATGTGCTCTGCTTTGTCCATCACTTTGATATTCTTTACTACTGATGTCATTCCCTCTGCTCTACTTTGTCCAACACTTTGATATTCCTTATTACAGATGTCATTCAATGCGCTGTTCTTTGTCCAGCACTTTGATATTCTTTATTACAGATGTCATTCAATGCGCTGTACTTTGTCCAGCACTTTGATATTCTATATTACAGACGTCATTCACCCAGCACTACTTTGTCCAGGCGCTTCTCATTGAAAGGGCGACAATCCTAAGCCATCAGACCGAACACTTCTAGGCTCTCTTCGGCTCTAGCCGCTCTGCCCACGAATCAACGATTCTCCGCATTCCCCCAACAGTCAGTAGGAGCGGACGTTAAAGTCCTCGAACAGGTGGAGCTCACCAGCGTTGAGGCCATGCTGCTGAAGTCCCAGCTGTGAAGGACAGGACACATCCCCAGGATGGAGGATCCTCGTCTGCATAGCGTTTGGGGCCTCATATGGATCTTTGGACTCGGAAACATTTGAGAGGGGAAAAGCAGAAAAGGCAGGGGCAAGTAGTGTGTGTGTGTGTGTGTGTGTGTGTGTGTGTGTGTGTGCGTGCATGCGTGCGTGCGCGCGCGTGCGCTGTGTGTGTGTGCGCTGTCTGTTTTGTTCTTTATCAAGTGAGTTTTGCTCACCGTTTCTTTTACAGGCCAACGCAAATATAAACAATAAAGCTTTGACTTCGCGCCCCCCCCCCCTTTCCGCCTATCCCTGTGTGTGTGCGTGCGTGCGTGTGTGTGTGTGTGTGTGTGTGTGTTGCACCACTCTAATAACGTCTTGTCCAATTGATTCGTGTCACCCGCGGGTTTTGCATCATGTTGTAAGAAGGGCGGCATTGCCGGGGGATCTCAAGAGACTATGTCGCACGTTTTTATATTTTACTTCTCCTTTTCTGATGATGCCAGTCTTAAATTGTTCGCCCGTTAAAGTGGGATATCTATGTCTTGAGAAATTTAGCCAGACAATCACCTGGATGCTAACTCATTCCACCTTAAACTCCCTTAATCCCCTCAGCATCATGCGCTAAGTGTCTGGTTCCGTTGGGACCTGCGTTTGGGGGTTTTCCAAACAGCAGCGTGCTTCAGCTGCAAATCCAGCAGGAATAATGTGGTGTTCCTAAACTCAGTGAATCGACACTCCGCTGTTTCACTACAGATCCATCCCATGTTAAAACGTCTGTGATGCAAACAGCTCTAGTCTAGGTGTTCGTTAACTAGTCTGAATCCCATAGTTCATGATTCAAACAGCTCTAGTCTAGGTGTTCGTTAACTAGTCTGAATCCCATAGTTCATTCATCCGTGTATGACATTTACGCTTTACACACATAGTACCTTGGACTTTGATTGTGTATGTCCAGACCTACGCTCGAGCTTTTCTGTTCGTGCAGTGTGTCTGTCGGTGCTCCTGAGCCAGTGCTAGAACATCTTGGCTCCGCTCTCTCCCATCAGGCGCGGCCAGCTAGGTTCCACCCCCGCAGACCTATGACTGCCATTGACTCTAGCTAGTACTCTGGCTACTCGGCTGCACAGACACAAGTTGACAGGAGATCATCTTTGCGAATAGGATACGCCTTGTCACAGAAGATACTACGTTAGTAAAAGAAACAGAAGATACTATGTCAATAAAGGAAACAGGAGATGAGTATGTCAATAAAAAGAAACAGAAGATACTATGTCAATAAAAGAAACAGAAGACACTGAATTAATGGAAACAGAAGATACCCTGTCAATAAAAGAAACAGAAGATAACTATGTCAATGGAAACAGGAGATGATTGGTCAACAAAAGAAACAGAATATATCATGTCAATAAAAGAAAAACAGAAGATACTATGTCAGTGGAAACAGAAGATACTTTGTCAATAAAAAAAAAACAGCAGAGATAACTATGTCAACGGAAACAGAAGATACTATGTCGATAAAACAAAAACAGAAGATACTATGTCAATAAAAGAAACAAAAGTTACTATGTCAATAAAAAAAACCCTGAAAGATACTGTGTCGATGGAAACAGAAGATACTATGTCAATAAAAGAAACTGAAGATACTATGTCAACGGAAACTGAATATAGTAAATCTATGTCAATAAAAGAAACAAAAGATAAATCTCAAGAAAAGAAACAGACGACACAGGAAACTCAAACAACCTCGTGTCAGATTCAGGTGAGGGTGTTTTTTTTTTTTTTTTTTCCAGTTTATAATCCACTTCACTAGTCTTCAATGTATCCAGATCAGTATTTTCTGTGACAGCAAGAAACACGATTTCTTTCAACAGATGTACTGATATCACTTTCTTCAAGTACTTCATAAAGGTAGACAAATCCTCTGCTGATTCGTGGACAGTCTTTGTGGAAAATGACACCATCCTGGGACTTTGACAATGTGTCAAGGTCAGGGTCATTGGTTTAATCGCGCGCGCGCGCGCGTGTGTGTGTGGTGAAAGGAGGTGTATATGCATGTGTGTGGTAGCGGTGCGGGTGGTGTGAGTTAGTGCGTGTGTATGTCCGTACGTGTGTGTGTGGAGGAAAAGGAGCGTAAGTGCATGTGCGTTAAAGTGCTTATGAGCGCGGATGTAGGTGCGCCGTGTGGGTGTGTGTTTGTGTATATATGTGCATGCCCTCATATAAACAAAAGGGGAGCTGGGCCCACCGTCCATCCGTCAAGTGCCCCGTTTTCATCCGCCAAACTGATGAAGGCACGTCTTCTGCCTCCACCTTCCCGATCACTGACTGACGCCGGGCAACGATTAACTGCACGTGCTGCGCGGTGTCTGTGGTGCGAGGAGGTTTGAGTGAAAGGTGCATGTGACGGGATCATTTCTTTTCTTGTTTGCGCTCGGCTTGCCGCCCGTCGTCTGTCACTCACAACGCGCGTTTTCAAATGCTAGGGCAACAGTCCGCGCGGTGTAGTACTCCTGCCTGCTGTTTTCCTACCCTTTTCAATTAGCGTCGACTGTGTACAGCCAACAGCAGTTGTCGGCGATTAGTTTTCGGCGGAATTATCTGAAGAGAAGAAGCTCTTTTGTGACGGTTGCGACGACTGGGTGCATCCTTTATCCCTCTCTCTCTCTCTCTCTCTCTCTCTCTCTCATAGGTGGTTGGTTGTCTTCAGTGCTTCTGCATGGGGGGCTGAGGGACTGGAGTGTGTGGTTGTGATGGTAGGGAGGGGGAGGGGGCAGGGTGGGGATGGGGGGGGGGGGGGGGGGGAACAGGGGCCAGACGCGCGCATCGCATCACTTGGGTACCTTACTGTGACATGTTGGAAAGATGCGCTGCGTGCCTGTGTGTCGTACCATCAGCAGTTATACAGCGCCTTCTGTCAAGTATTGTTTGGCACCGAGCATTTCAACGAACATAGCAGATCTCTCTCTCTCTCTCTCTCTCTCTCTCTCTCTCTCTCTCTCTCTCTCTCTCTCTCTCTCTCTCTCTCCCAGAATGGACATGTATTTGAAAAGATCAACTGCTAAATTTAGACTTGGAGTTTCTGAGATAAGGACTCATTTCTTAAGATACTGACAACGTAGACAAAGTGATTTAGTGTGTCCATAGTGTGCGCGAGGTGAAGAAAATGAAATACATTTTCTGTTCATTTGCCCAGCTTTTTAAAAGATATTCGCCAAAAATTTATCCCACAGAAATATTCATAGGCGCCTATGCTTGTTTCGTTTACAGTTTGTACTTAGCTCTAATAGGTATAACGTTATCAAGAATTTAGGCATGCTTTTGTTTTAAAGCGTCTAAGATCAGAGAAAAATGACATCTTACATGCTGTTCTTGCTTGTTTGGATGGCAGATGTTTTTTTTTGATGATAAATTATTTGCTTCTTACTTGTAATGTAAATGTTTATGCTCATTCCCCTTCAAATGGGCCGATGGCCTTACTGAATAAAATTCTGAAGTCTGAAGTCTGAAGTCTCTCTCTCTCTCTCTCTCTCTGAGCTGGATGAGTCAACTAGCTCGACAAACCAACACCGTTGAGCGAAGTAGTAAATGGTGACTATGCGTCAGTTGACCAGTATACAGAGTTAAGCAAAATAGTCACGAAAACCACCACTGGATTCGAACGGCTTACAATAGCTGACCTGGATACGGTTGCGCGCATCTATGTGAGTGGGGTAACCATCGGTCCTCTAGAATTTCATCTCGGTGAGTTCACATTGCCCATGCTTATGATCCGTCTTCTTTGCTCCCTTGGTTCGTCCACGCAACTGTAACTGATGTGTTGAGAGAGAGAGAGAGAGAGAGAGAGAGAGAGAACCGGAAGCGGAAGCAGAAGTTTATTCAGTATAGGCCATGGCGTCTTCTGAAGGGGGTGCAATATTTCGACAATACACTTTTGATTAAACTATGAATAATTAGTCAATTTTGTAATATGACATTACAGCTGAGCATTAATCTATCCTGATTACGTAATCCAACACCACTGTAACTGAGTAATAGGGCCTACACTGTGTCTTTTAAATGCTTTGTACAAATGTATGCAAACATTCTTTAATATTATTGCATATTGATTTGCCATGAGCAATACAACATCAAATAAACAGATACGAATTTGGGGGGTATTTGGGGAGGTGAAAATCATTTCGCAAATCTTGGAAGGCAAGAAAGCACACCAAAAAAATGTTGTTCATCTGAGAGAGAGAGAGAGAGAGAGAGAGAGAGAGAGAGAGAGAGAGAGAGAGAGAGAGAACAGAAACAGACAGACAGACAGACAGACAGACAGACAGAGAGACAGAGAGAGAGATGATGGTGATGCTGATGATGATGATGGACAAATGGATGGAGCACAAATTGTTACCAGTTTCTTAGACAGGTGAAGTATTTATGGTGGAGTTTTGCTGGAGGAACTGAAACAAGAGTGCCAGTCTTCATGCCAGCCTTCCTCGCTGCAGATCCCAAAACGTGAAGTGGACTGTCGGCGTAAAAAAAAAAAAAGAAAAAAAAAAAAAGTATTGGCAGGGAAAGTCACTTGAATTAGAGCTGGCTGAACAATACCCCGCCTCTCTCCCTCCCACCCCCCATCCGCATTCTTCCATGACTGTTATCTAAGTAACCTACCAGTGGGAAAAGTACTGCCCACATGTTTTTTTTGTTTGCTTGTTGTTTGTTTTTTTTTAGTACTTAAATTTTCTTGGTCCGAGTGTTAGGTCTGTCAGGTAAATTGAGCACAAACGTCATTCTGCAGCAGAGAACTTTAACCCATTTGTATTTTTCTAAATTTCTTTACATTTGTATATTTCTTAAATGTTGTCTATCTTTCCCGTTTCCTAAATTTCTTTACATTTGTATATTTCTTAAATGTTGTCTATCTTTCCCGTTTTCTGTTTCATTGTTGCCATTCTTATGTTTATGATTGTGATTAATGTAATAACTATTAGTACACACCTTTTTTTTTTAGATGCACTCTTACTGTCTTTTTTTCTGCTCTTACTTCTTCTTCTTCTTCCTATCCTCCTCCTCCTTACTACTGTTATTATTATTATCATTATGATGATGATGATGATGATGATGATCATCATCATCATCATCATCATCATCATCATCATCACAATCATCATCATCATCATCATCATCATTGTTATTGTTGCTATTATTCTTTACTGTTGTTATTGTTATTATCATCATCATTATTATGAGTAGTAGTAGTAGTAGTAGTAGTAGTAGTAGTATAATTATTGCTGCTGCTGTTGTTGTTGTTGTTGTTGTTGTTGTTAGTATTATTATCATAATCATCATCGTTAAATTTATCATTCTTACCATAATCATAACCATCCTCATTTGATCTCCTTTCCCTTCTACTTATGGTCACTGTTATTGTAAATACGATTACTTTATTGTTCCTATTAGAATTGGTATTATTTGATTATATATCATCATCATCATCATCATCATTATTAATAGTACTGGTAATATCATCATCATTGTCATCATCATCATTATCATCTTCATTATCATTATTTTTTGTTGTTTCAGTATGTTTAGTATTATCATTGATGTTATTACCATTCTCTTCTCTTCTTCTTCTTCTTCTTCTTCTTCTTCTTCTTGTTACTACTACTACTACTACTACTACTACTACTACTACTACTACTACTATGATGATGACTACTATGATGATGATGATGATGATGTTTTGATGATTATGATGATGTATTGTCGTGATTTTATCCCTGTATTGTCGTAGTAGTAGTATAGTAGTAGTAGTAGTAGTAGTAGTATAGTAGTATTGATGTGTAATCATTACTTTTATTATCATTATTATTATCATTAATGTTATTATTGTTGTTTGTTGATGTTGTTATTATTAGTGTTGTTATTATTTTGTTGTTGTTTTGTTATCATCGTCGTCGTCGTTATCATAATCATCATTATCATCATCATCATCATCATCATCATCATCATCATCATTGTCATCATCATTAGCAAACTTTTTGGCATTCATTCTGTATGGCGAACTTCATTCCATTTCCATTTTCTAAATTTCTATGGATTTGTTTGTTGCTGTTGTTGTTGTTGTTTGTTTGTTTTTTTGTTTTGTTTTGGTATTTGTTTCTCCTACTATCTTTCGCATTTTCTATACTATTAGTATCAATATCACTTTTCTTAGATAATGCTTCATCTCCTTCTTCTTCAGCTTCTTCCTCTCCTCTCTTCTCTTCTTCTTCTTCTTCTTCTTCTTCTTCTTCTTCTTCTTCAGAGCATTTGACAGTGATCGTACAAATTTTCTTTGAATGGACCGCTCATGCGAAGACCATTTTTGCGTTCGTTTAGATTTATTTCTGTTATATCTGATTTTTCATTTTAAAGATAACGTAACTGATGTAATGGTCATCTTCATCCGATTGTTCCCTGAGTTTTCTATTTTGTCTTTAGCCTGCTCAATAGCTAGAAAATGAGTTTCCCGATTTTTTGTTGGTACTGATTACCTTGTTTGAAATAGCTAACGTTGTAAATGCGGATACTAGTTTTTCGGCAGAATCATCTTCCCATTTGAAGCTTCTAAACTGGGATGATGTTTTTCCCTTGTGGGATTTGTGGAAAGTGAACTCTTTTTCTTAAACAGTTCCTTTCCAGGTTGATAACAAAACGTTTAACTCAATGGGGCAGTGATCCGAAAAGACAGCAACATTCTTAACTTGGCATTTAATCATTTTTCTCACAAGAAGTCTGGAATGAATGAAGAAATAAAGCACACTTTGACCTCATGGAGAAAAGCACGTAAGCTTGTCTAGCAGGTCACTAAGAGTTCTGCCTTTTAAAATGTACAGATTGCTATCCATTCATTGACTGACAAGCTTCATTGCATATTGATGTGAAACCTTGTGAATTTCTTTTTATTTGCAAAACCATGCGTGTAATTAAACGGTGTGTATTAAGTAATGATACGTTTTCCATCTATCTGTATAAGATCATCCAAAGTTCCAGTTCGGATATTAAAATCACCATACAGAATTACGTTACCTTCTACAGAAAACGTAATCAGAGTCTTTTTCTAGTTGTTGCCATATACTACGTGTATGATCCCACTCATACGAAGAGAATTCAGACGGAATGTAAACACAGCCGACTTCAGTAGCATCATCATCAATAGACGAACCTCTAATAACCATCCCTTCAATATCACTGTTGCTCTGTGGCTGGAATGCTAGATAATTTTCTTAGACTTTCCCTTCGCTAATACAGAGGTGCCACCTGATGTGTGTGTGTGTGTGTGTGTGTGTGTGTGTGTGTGTGTGTGTGTGTGTGTGTGTGTGTGTGTGTGTGTGTGTTGCGCCTTGGCACATTTCTGTCTACAGTAACGAATCCCTGCATGCAGCAAGACCGGTTAAAAAAGATGTAACTTTTGTCATTTCTCTGTCTGGATGTCTTTCTTGGCATAACAAAACAAAACAAAGAAAGAAGGTAGTTTATCTGGAAAATGTGCCTGTCTCCTTTCTCTGTAAATTTATTTGCTTTTGTTCCGGCCCGTCGATCACTTCCCTAATTCATATTTCATAACAATTTCTTGATTACGGTGTGTTATTCAATGATGTAATGATTAGCTACGGTGCGATGGCTGACAGGAAAATGTATTCATTATCTCAGTGTGTCGGCTACTTCTTGTCTGAAACAATGATTGCTGCATACGTATTACGGTTCTCGTGGAACCTTCGGTACCGGGTGTCCCTCATTGTCTTTGTAGCAATCGTGTAATGTTTGACGTCGATGTCCGTCGAATTCGTTTCTGCTGTCCCTCATGTTCTTGAACGTTTTCCGTTGACGGTCGCGCTGTTCGTTTCGGGCAGTCCTTTGGTGGTTGTCTGGGTCGTGACCTCTCCCTTGGCAGAGAGGGTATCGTCCCTCATGTGCGCTATCTTTTCTCTACAATTTCATGTGATGTTTCGGGAGAACATGTATGTAGTTTCACAGTGATTTCCCCGACAGCCTCTGGCGTGTGGGTCGTCAAGCCCTTTATTCCCACATATACCATGGCGCTGCATCCTGACTGTCGCCTACACCTCTCTTTTATTTATTTATTTATTTATTTTATTTTATTTTTTTAGCACAATCTGCCACTGTATTTCCCTTGCTGTTTGGTACTTTAAAGCCACACGATCTGTCACCGTCAATGCCAGTTAGCACACTCATGTAATATTAGCCAATGGGGAGCATCATTCTCTTCTTAACTGACCGTCTCAACCCCCCTCCCATCCCACCCCCCCCCCCCCCCCCACCCCCCACCCGTAGCACTTATGGGTTGAGGGGGTTTAGGGGTGGGGATGGAGGGAGATGGGGAGACAGTAATTTTCTTTCTGCGGAGTGGTTCCGGTGAGTGAGGGTGAGTGAGTTTGAGGGTCGTGGTGGGGGAGGAGGAAGAGCTGGAGTGAAGGATGAAAAGTGGCGAAAAGTGGAGCGGGGGGGGTGGGGGGGGGGGGGTGGGGGGGGGGAGTGATAGAAGACTAGGGGTGAAGAGCGATGTCATTCTTTTCTCTGCTCTCCGCGGGGATTGTTTTTGACTTGAAGTTACTTCCCCTCCCCTCAGCAGGCACAGTCATTCGCAGGGACATTTCCGGCATAGTCGCCGTCTCCTGCCTCTCATTAGCAGAGCCACGGCGTCTCCTCTGGTTCCTCTGCCATCTGGATCGGATCAGCCAGGGTGGTGATGGCCGCCTCCATGTTTTGAAGCACGGTGGGGTGGTTTGGGGGGCTGGGGCTGTGACATAACAGGCCTCTTACCTGGCTGCTACAGTCTTGGTGCTGTGGACTCGAGCTTTTTGGTGTGTGTGTGTGTGTGTGTGTGTGTGTGTGTGTGTGTGTGTGTGTGTCTCCTCCTCCAACCTTTTTCTTCGTTCTTTCTTTTTCTTTTTTTAACTACATTTTTCTTACCCTTTTTTTGGTAAAGGTGGGGTCTCCATTCCCCCCCCCCCCCCCCCCCCCACCACACACACGCACACACACTTTCTTTTTAACTCTCAGGTCTCGCGCACCTTTCAGCCTGTATGGTCTGTCATTAAGGAATATTCTTGGTGGGATTTTTTGTTTCGACCAACTCCTTTATATTTTATTTCATAGCCTACGAAAGGCCTCTAGATATATCCCTTGATCTTTTCCATCAGTCTGAATTATAGAGAGCGCGTGAAACTAACAATAAAAACAGCAACAATAATGATAACAATAAAAATGCTGCTGCTGCGGCTGATAATAGTAATCAGAAGATCAATAACAATAATAAGAAAAATAATAATGATGATGATAGTACAATGATATTTTCTTGATTATGTGTATCATACAATAATAAAGATCGTGATCTGTGCACACACAACGATTTTGTATGGTCATATAATATTCTTGCTTGTGAAGATAAACTATATGACAGAGACTGTGACCTACATGTCAAGCCGTGCGAAAAATGAATTGGAGCTAATGTTAAATAGTATTCGTAACTGTGTGCTGATGGCATTATGTGACAAATTGTAACATGTCTGCGACGCCAGTTACAAGCGTTAGCAAATTTTTCTCGCATGTATCATGTATGCGGCCGTCCTGGAGTTGTTATTAGTCTTTGAGGGTACTGTGTGGTTCGGTTGTTGATTACATTTGGTACAGTGAAAACAACTTAGACCTGTAAGAGTGTGTTGGAGGTCGGATGAGTGTGTTATTGTTTGGGCTTGTTGCATTTTTTTGTCCCATTAAAAAGGTGTTTGTTTGACACATTTGGCGATATTAGGTGTTATCATGTACATCGATAGGTGATTGATAAGGAAGGGAAGTCAACTATACAGAACGTGACAAACACCCACAGCAACACTGGCAAAGCGAAGACAAGTGATTTACAGTAGTGCACGCAAAATGAAATGAAATAACCTACAGTAAAACCCGCAAAACGAAAACTCCTACAGTATATTTGCAAAAACGAAATCATCCACTGTCAGACTACGAAAGTGAAAATCTCAATATCTGCAAAATGACTGACCCCCCCCCCCCCCCCCCCCCCCCCCCCCCCCCCCCACACACCACACACACACACACACACACACACACACCACACACGCATATAGCCTACACTGTTTTGTTACACGCAAAATAAAATGAAAACCAACTACCATGATGTCTGGAAAGTGAGAACGTTCACATTGGCACAGTCAAAGCGAATATCTACAAGAATATATGTAAAGTGGACCCTTGCCTTCTCCTGAGCAGTTTACCTCCATGTCGCTCATTCCGGTTCGTCCATGCAAAGCGGCACACGATCAGTTCTGTCAAGACCGTCGTCCTGCACATCCTCCAGGCTCTTGTTCTGTAGATGTTCCGCTTCGGCTTTTTGTTGTTGTCGTTGTTGTTTGCTCTTTTTCCTGCTCATTTTGTTTGTTTGTTTGTTTTTCCCCCGGTGTTCGTTTTGGCCTTCTCTTCCTTCTTTCTATTTTTTTTTTTTTTTTTTTTTTTTCTTTATCTTGGACGTCTTTTTTTTTCATCGTCTTTTTTTTCTTTCTTCTCCTCCGCCTCTTCTACTTCTTCCGTATTATTTGTCACCGTCATCATCACCATCATCATCACAAACGGCAGCAGAAGTAGTAGCTTTTCAATTTTTTTATTTTTTTTTTTTTCTAAACCTTTTTTTTCTTCTTTGCATTTCTTACCGTCGTTTACGTCTTCTTTGTCTCATTTTAATTGTCATTTCCATGAGAGAAGCTGCCATAGGACGGGCCTGGAGTCATTTCTAGTTTGCCAGAAAGTCGCTCACGTTCACTAGAAGCGAACAGAGTATCTGACTACTTCAGATTTAGCAATAACGGTTGCGATATCAGTAATGCATGGATCATACAAAGCACAACTTTCATTTCGATACTTTCCAACATTAATGCCTTTCTCCTAATGAAGTTGATAATAGATGATGAACTGAAAATAGGTCTTCCACAGTTACAAGTAACATCCAGAGACAACTTGGTTCTCTCTGTGCTCAGTCTTCACTTTAGTTATCTTAACTTGGTGGTGTGGGCAGTTTGGCAATGTGTACGACTTGTCACAAAGTTTTTGTGTCAATCAAAATTTGAAATAATCAGTAATATTATGTTTGTGTGCGCTGCTATTCTGAAAGATGAAAGTCTTTATCTGAAGCTCAAACGAACATCTGACATTATATTTTTCTATTATTATAAACAAAGAAAAATTATTCTTCTCTGACACTGAAACATTTTTTTTTTTTCTAAAGTAGACGCGGATTATATACTATATCTCTGAACATAGCCTCTCAAATCTCAGGATGTTTCCAATTTTTTCAAAAGCAAGTATCTGATCTTATTTGTTTATTTTTTTTATTTTTTTTTTTTGCGATGAGATGTGGATACTTTGTGTGTGTGTGTGTGTGTGTGTGTGTGTGTGTGTGTGTGTGGTTCAGATGTTGCTTTGTCTATTACTGTTGTTTACATTGTGCCATTTTCTGGCTGGATAATGCTTCTGAACTAACAGCTGAGATATGTATGTGCAGGCCTACTGTTTGACCTGTAGTGTATGGTCAAAATAAGATTACAACACCGGGGTATGTGATGCGTCTCTGCATCCTGTTAGCACTGGAAACATAATTTTAAAAAAAAAAAAAAGAAAAAAAAAAAACACACACAAGCATTCAGGTTTTTTTTTTTTTTTTTTTTTTTTTTTTTTTTTTTCAGGTGTGGACTCGGTACGCATTTAAAGTGAGACAAGCGGGCTCAGAGACGCACTGAATCTCGCCAACGAGCATCGCGCGCAGAGTTTACTGATCACGTGTTACACGAGCGTCACGTGTAATCTCGCTCGGCCATCTAGCGAGCGAAAAGAGGCAGCGAGAGTGACTTGCTGAACACAGCCAGCTGTGCCCCACAGAAACAGGAAAGGAAACCCCTCCCATTTCCTGGCTGTGCCCGGAAAGGCTGTGGCTTTTATGTCAACAAGGTACCTTTAGCAGTACAGGTCTATAGGGCTGCAACTGGGGTGAGAGCTTTGTTGCTGAACACAACAAGCTGTACTCCGCTTTACAGGGTGCACAATATGGAATCAGCGAGTGGTATGGAAAGCTCTGGTACAGTAAAGTTTCATCTCCGTAAGCTCCGGGAACACACACACACACACACACACACGTAAACACACGCATGCACACACATGCACGCACACACACAGACACGCGCACACACACACACACACACACGCAGGCACACACATGCACGCACGCACACACACACACGTATAGGTAACCTCCTACATGATTTGATACGCCATTATCCAGACCCTTCAGAACGATGTCTAATTTAATGGGGGCCATTGTACTGGCAGAGGTACAAGTGGGGTCACAGAAGTGGAGGTCCGCAAAAAAAAAAAAAAAAAAAAAAAAACACCTGCCCCACCCACCAAGTGGTCAACAAATTTGAATCCCACCATTTTCATGACATGCGAAATCCAGATCCATCCATCAAACTGAAAATAAACATCAAATATAGCATGTACATATTAGATTCTTTTGGATTACACTTCAGACTACATTTCATTAGTTGTCAGACCTGGCCAGAAAGGATCCTGGTGACTGCTTCATCGCGCTGTTTTTTCTCGGAAAGCTGGGGGCTGGGGAGGGAGAAGGTGTGCATGTTGTATTGGAAGACATGGTTTTAGCATCACCATGGTCACCTGGTAAAACGTGTAGTTGAAAGGTCTGACGATCAGATCTTAGTTAATTAATGCTTTTAGAGCTAATTTGCATTGCTCAGCACAACTTGCATGGTGACATTCGCCTGCTTAGAGCTGCCAATCTGGTCAACCTGCTTCATCAGCACAGCGTGTGGGGGGGGGGGGGGGGGGGGGGGGTTCAAAGTTCATTTCCATAGAGAGGTAAAGAAAAAATTGCAATTACATGCTGCACATTGATACGTTTGTCGTGAAAACAGTTTCTAAAGTGTAGCGTTCACATTTGATTGGACTCGTTTGGTTTTTAAGAACTTGTAGTTTTGAACTAGTCCACAGTTTGTTAAACTCGTACTGTAGAAAATGCTTTACAAGTTTACTGAAAAACTAGTTTGCTTGGTCTTAAGATATATTTGATCACCTGACTCTTCACAATGTGTAATAAAGACTGTACATTGCTTGAAATGTGAAACTGATATTGCACTCAAACAAAATAATGTATGCATGCAGACACGTGCAAGTGTGTGTGCTTTATGTATGTAGTACTGTGCACACATGGGTGGATGTGCACAGGTCTTCCCGAAATGTTTCCTTGTAATCGTCTCATCTCCTGACTGATCTTTATTCCATAGAATGTTTGACATGGCAAAGTCTCTTCAGCCTCATGGTTTTGTGTGTAACGTTTGCTTGTGGAGTCATCCTCCCCAAAATGATGCATGGTTCTGCATATGGAACTGCAAAAAAAAAATGCATGTTGCGTTTCCTCCCCATTTCCAGATTTTTTTAAACACAGATTGTTCTACAAACATCGAACCCGTTTCTTTAGTTCACTTACCAACTGGACACTTCACTTGATCAATTTGAACTTGGAGGCATCTATAAAAGCCGACATCCATGTCATTCAGTTGGAACACGATGACCTGTAAAATCAATTCATCCATGAAGATGATGCTTCTAAGATCTTCATCTTTCCCGACAGATTATAAAGTTACAGTCTTGGAGGCTTCATAAAGTCTGCTTGCATGGGATCAACTGCTAACGCGTTGGAGAGAATGCAGCGATTTGTCTAAGAAATCTGAATGACTTCTTTGAGGTAATGGCTTTTGATTAAAACTATTCAATAATTCCTGGAATCTGAAATCGGTGAAAGTGGCTTAGAACAGGCATAAAGGAACAGGCCATGATGAACTGGTAGACTTCAGTTCACATCATTATGGGTAACACAGGTTGCATGTGCATCATACTGTATACTACACGATCTTGAGTATTTGTTGTTTATGTACCTACAGATGTGGTGGAATGGGCAAGCACTTCAATGAAATATTTGCAGTCGATACTCCCTGGGGTGATATGTAGTACACTGTCAAGAGCCAGCTGAATTTGTCAAGTGTTTTTCATGCTTAATGAATCAAGTGATTTTATCATCTTTTCCATCTCGACCTAAGAAGGCAGAAGGTAGCCGGGAGGACAACCAACCCCATATGGCAAGTCCTAAAGCATGACAACATCTGAGAAGAAAATGCTGGTGGTACTATTTATGCAATGCTATGTTGCTTTTTTTTTTTTTTTTTTTTTTTTTTTTTTTTTTTTTTTTTTTTTCACCCAATACAGATTCTCCTTTTTTTTTTTTTTTTCACTTTTTCGCTTTCACCCGATATGGATTCCTGCATTTTTTTTTTTCTATACTATGAGTAGTCAAGTTTTTCTCCTAGCCCAGTTAGCAGCTGTGACTGGGCTGAGTACAACACTCTTGTGATGCTGTATGTTGAAAAAAAAAAAAACAAAACTTTTCCTTCAGAGTCCAGGCATTACACAACTCATGAGGAGCAGCTGAATGTGCAAGTTTGTAGCCTAATACCTAAAGTCACATAACCTCACAAGAAACACGTCATGATTATTTGTGCAAGTAGCTTCTACAACACTGATCATATTCCATTGCAGGGAACAAACTTCACTGCCTTGTATCAACCAGCAAGAGAGAGGTTGTGTCCCTTTAATACTCAAGGTATGCATGATTCAAGATTGATTGATAAATATTCTCAGAGCGTGTGAAATACCCTCGCACGTCAATGAAGATTTATGTAATGCTTTTCTTTTTATCATGGACTGATATCATTTTTTTCTAATTTGAATAAATTCAATTCAGTAAACAAATAAACGAAATACATTCACATTCATCAGGACAAATGAGCATCATTCTTCCCAAATCCATTCAACAGCCTGTGAAGTTACCAGAGACTTCATAAGAGTTCCTTTTGTGCTTCCTTTCACAAGAATTGAAGCTTTATTTTTCCATACAGCTTTGATTACTTTACACAGGACATCAAACCAAGGCAATCGCCTATACATGAGAATCAGGTAACAACACAGATTTTTGCTGATACTGGTAAACATCTTTGACACACAAATCAATTCTCAAAAAGTGTGTCCAAATTGGACTGAATGGTGTGCAAAGGTGAGAACACTTGTGAGCCAAGAGGACTGACCAAAGGCTGTTCTCACCTGACCCGTTTTCAACAGTTTTATAACAATAATGCACAACTAGCGTAAAAGCCTCATGTACTGAAAATCTTCACGTTTTCTTCCACTCACAACATCATGTAGAAACAACTGATCAAATTACAGGATGCAACACAGCAGGCATCTTGAAGGAAATCAAACAAAAGTGAGAACATGATTCTGCTATTATGACTCTTGGCTGCCAGGTAAATTTTGTCTCATGCAAAAATGAGAAAGAAAATCTAGGACTGCTTGATGTCAGTGCTTAATCAACTCAATCATGCAACATTGTCTTTGCCTATGACCAGACAATGTGCACATAGTCTATGAAAGATTTGTTCAAATGATCATCTCACCTAACATTTTCATAGGGAAACACAAGTTTGGGGCAAGGAACATGAAATTCATTTGCATAAACCAAGTTGTGTTGTCGAGACTTCAGTTCATTGAACTCTACTGTACATACCCACGACACGCATTGAAAACATGAAAAAAAGAAAACCAGGTCAGTAATGTGTCTAGAATCACCACCATTTTGAGAGGACTTGAAACTTAAAATCAGAGACTCCAACTCGCAATTTCTCCTTGAACTGTGAGTTATACTGTGTTTCATCTGAAAACCGAAATGTGAAGGACAGTACTCCAACCTCAAGACAATCGACTGGAAGTTTTGGAAATTCCAGACAAAATGTCAGAATGTTTATAGGGAGAAAAAAAAAATTGTTTCCTTTTTTTTTTTTTTTAAACCACTCAGGTACTTCCCTTTTCCAATTAATGAGAACACACAACATTACAAATGGTTATTGTCAAATCCACACAAGCTAAACAAATCTTAAAAAGTTGGTTAAAAGTTATATCCTGTGACTTGAGATTTTAAACTTAAAGGAAACTAATTTTGTTGGTTTGATCAGACAATCTGGACAACATTTAACATTCATGGCTTCTGTACAGTCAGTGATTGGTCTTAGTACGACAAAAGAAGTCTTGTTTTTTCTTTACCTCCATCTGCCCTCAGCAGCCAAAAACTCGGGCAACTTTAGGGGTCTTTTTCATCAGTAGCAGGATTTGGAACAGATAGTCTGAGTTAGTTAGTTTCCTTACACGGAAAGTTGCTTTCGATGGTCTCAACTAGATCTCTCAGTCAGTAAGTGTTAAACTGCATACATACTGGTCTGAAATCATTTCAGCAGTGTAAGTCCACAAAAACTAATAATTTGATACCACCTGGTGATAAACATCGTCTGCCATGTCCAACTTAACAAAAGTTTGCTAAAAGTACTGATTTCACTGAAAGGGTTTCAGTAATTTTTCAGTACAATCCAGTATCCAGCATCCAACACTGAGACGAATCCCTGACCTATCTAACAAATCTAAAGCCTGATGATATATTAATGATAACATTCATTCATGCACCTGTTACTGTAAATATTGATGTCCTGATTCAGTTATTTAAAAGCAGTGATAAATAATACAATGGAACATTTTACTCATCTTACTAAGAAATCACCAATCATGCCGCAACCATAAACATATCCTAAGCAATATATCACAGATCAATCTCTGTGTGTTCCTTTCGCAGACTGTTCCATACATATACAAACTTCCATATTTGCAAACTACTGATCTATCTTATATATCCTCTTCTTTAATACCAATGGCTGCATTAGAAATATTCTGCATCTGAACAATCAGTGTGACTAATAGTCAATTTCATTAAAACATTCTGAACATCTCGGCAATGCATATTACGAACCAAAGCACACACACACACACACACACGCACACACACACACACATGCACGCACACACACATGTGCAAACACGTACGCACACACACACACACGCACACACACACACACACAAACAGAAATCAGTTTACTGTCACATGAACTCAAGATTGTACAGTATGTGAACATGTCTCTCATTTCTCCTTCTTTACATCAGCTCCCACTGCTTCAGCTATACTCTTGTAGCCGTCTTCCCTGTCAGACAGAACAACAAACGACAACACATCAGCTCACTTCACCATTCACCACCTGTCTCTGTCCTTTCACATAACACACGCTATCCACTGGATGTCTCTTGCTTTGCTAACAGTGGCCACTCACAATCTGACACAAAAAAAAAAAAGTGACAAAATACACACACACTCCAGATGGATTCTCAGCACAAATGACTGTGTGCACTTATCTTGGAAGTTCTGTAAGCATGACAGGAGCGTACAGATAATTCTATGTACTATTTGGGTCAACTGACGCCTATCCATCTCTTGACAGCTGGTGTGTGTATATATGTACGATCTCTGCATGTGACGTGTGACCAAAGCTTTGCACATAACCACAGCAGATTAAAATTTGCTGCATAAGATGGTGTTCCCTACAGAGAGTTTGTACCTCAAAGTAAAACTGACAGGGACACCATTTATTTCTTGACACAGCTATACACAGACAGCCCCGCACCTTGCATCTTTATGTTGTTCTGAGAAACATAACCATAGAACAAATCATGTGTTATCATTTGCAATGAAATGGTTCCTTTTTTCACTTTCAAACTTTATTACTACACCACAGGGATTATAAAACACTTACTGATTGTGAATCCTCACTAAAACACACACTCACTCACTCTCTCTCTCTCTCTCTCACACACACACACACACACACACACACACACACACACACACATATGAAATGAACTTGCCGAGAAAAAGACACCTCTTTTGCTCTCACACATGAGCAACTTTAACAAATAAACAATCACCTCCATACATTCCCTAGCATGCTGAACTATTAAAAAATCTTTTTTTTTTACATTGTTCTGTACTTACAACACACAAAACTAGGAGCAATTATTTGACTCAAGAGTCAAAATCCTTTAAGAACAGAATTTGGGAGTCTGATGACCTTCAAAATTCTTTTCAAAGGGTCAGGTGACTTACTCAACATTAATACCTAGTTTTATCGCTGTTTCCTGTTGTTCATCATCATCAGTTAACGTCCACAGTCATCGTGTTAACTATTCTGACGCTTATGAATGTGGGTTGACGCAGCACCAAAAAAAAAAAAAAAAAAAAAAAAGCAGAGGTTTAATGTAATTTACTTACTCTTGACACAAACATGTCAAGAGTCTTTGCCTCGACTACTGTATCGGGCAGGGCATTCCACTCCTTTATTGTACGTGGGTAAAAGGACCCCTGTCGATACAAGGTTCGGCACTGTAGTTGTTTTTGAGTTGCTGTTCATGTCCTCTGCGTTGACGGGTTGGAGCAGGAATCATCTGGGATCTGTCCACACAGACCAAACCATGTATGATCTTGAACAGCATGGTCAGTCTGGTGTTCTTTCTTCGCTGTCTTAGGGGGTACCAGTCCAGCTGCTTGATGAGGCTGCTAACGTTGGAGGAGTTGTGATAACGTCCTGTGACAAAACGTGCCGCCCTCCTTTGGACAGATTCCAGCTTGTCCTCGTTTGTCTTCGTGTAGGGGTCCCACACAGTACAGGCATATTCCCAGCGTGGGTCGTACCATGGCTTTGTAGGCTGTGGCCTTTAGCTGGGTGGCGCTGATCTTTCGGTTACGCCTGAGGAAGCCAAGGGTCTTATTGGCCTTTGCACAGATACTATTTATATGGTTGTCCCACCTGAGGTCGTCCGTGATGGTAACTCCAAGGTACTTTGCAGAAGTAACCACATCAACAGTATGTCCATGTAGATGGTATTGGCTGGGCAATGGTCGTCTCTTTCTTGTCACCGGCAGAGTTGTGCACTTCCCAGGATGGAACTCCATATCCCAGCTCTTCTCCCACTGTTGAAGTGTCTGGAGGTCTTGTTGTAGCTGAGACTGATCCTGGTTTGTCGTGACAAGTCTATAGACTGCAGTGTCGTCTGCAAACAGGCGAGTCTGTGAGGTGAGCTGATCTGGCAAATCATTAATATAAGCCAGAAAAAGGCATGGTCCCAGCACCGATCCCTGTGGCACCCCAGATCTGACATCTGCCAACTCTGAAGCCGCTCCATCTAAAACTACAGCTTGTCTCCTATCACTGAGGAAGCTCTCAATCCACCGGTTGATGTGTTACCACGAACTCCATAATGGTGTAGTTTGTGGAGCAGCAGAAGGCTGTGGTTAACTTTGTCGAACGCCTTTGCAAAATCCATTATGACAATGTCGGTCTGTGCTCCGCCTTCCATATTCCGAGACAGTTCTTCTGCAAACTCAAGGAGCTGCGTCTCGCAAGACCTCTGCCTCCGAAAGCCATGTGTTGTTGTTGTTTCTCTGATTAACATGTACGAAAGCAGTGTAGAAGAAAATGTGAAAAAAATGTCATCCCCTTTGGTAAGCCTCATAAAACACATCATAAAAGACTGACACTGTTCCCTCTCTGCACCCTCAGTCCCCTCCATTTCCACAGAAACATACTTCTCGTACCCCTCCCCCCCAATTTTTATACCAGTGTGTCTATAGGATGAGTCTATAAACCATGATGCACAAACACACCGACATCCAATATACATGCACATGTAACACCTGATGCATCAATGATTGCTACAACTAGGGTTTGGAATAAACCAGGCTCCATTCTTCACCTGAGCAATTCGTCCAACTCCCGTTTGATCTGGCTGACCACAGGGGACCCTTGTATATAAGAGCAGAGTACAGCTGCACTAACGAAGCACCAGCCTTGATCTTCTCATAGGCATCTTTCCCACTGCTGATACCCCCAACTCCAATGATGGGGATGCTTCCTGCAACCAGCGAGCACGTATATCATTCATAGGGGGGAGGGGGGGGGATGTTTTCTCAGAAAATCTCAGAATCTTCCTGGCAAAAACCAAATCATCAAAAAAAAAAAAAAGCTTTCTGACACCTGATCAGTGTTAATACAAGCTATGAAGCAGAAGCAAAGAGAGTCAACACTGTTCATGACTTGAAGAACTTGCTCTGCTCATTTTGTTCCTTGTGTTTTTGTTCAATAGAGCCTGGAGTGAACAGAGCCAATATCCCCTCAAGACCTGATTAACACCATGGCATACTATGGACAGCCCAGCGGTTTGACCAAAGCAATTGTCGTATTTGTGCAATTTCAAAACACACACACACACACGCACACACACACACGCACACACACACACACACACACACACACACGCACATATCCACCAGCAATCACTACATTTGAACAATACAACAGCACACATAAAATGGTAGTTGCTATACCCTGCGTTAGTTTGTACATGTCGCGGACTGTGTTGGTAGCCATGTCCTTCAAAGGCTGACCACTCAGTCCTCCGACCTCTTCTTTTGTGCTTGCTCTGAAGGCTCTCTGGTCGCTGCACTGTCGTGTTGCACACTATCAGCCCATCCACTCCACCCTGCACAACACACAATGCACCACAGTCACTGGACCCTGATAGATTCTGTATCAAACTTAAAAATTTTAGTGCTTCACCCAGGACATCAACAGATTCATGGCTTGTTTTTCCACATAATCCACAGTATCACCAGATTATAGAATACATGGTATTTACAGATTCCTGATTTCAGTCACTGTGGGACACATGTCCCCTGGCATTTTAAAAAGAAGGGACAAAAAACAAAAGCATGTGACAAACTTTAGTCAGTGTCTTGGAGCTCTCATGCAGTTTCAACCAGTCATGGACAGTAAGCACCAATTTGCTCTGATTGTACTTTTCACCCCATGAATACTGTGTGTGTGTGTGTGTGTGTGTGTGTGTGTGTGTGTGAGACAGAGTATGTCACTGCATAGCGTTTGCATCAAAGTGTGTGCACGCGTGAGAGAGAGAATATGGATGTATGAAATCACTGTATGGGTATGAAGACCTACTACCAACATTTTAGAAAGAGGGTCATGTTGATCTGCTTAGTACAAATCTTGACCTTGACCACTTTGTGATTCTGCCAGTTTGGGCCTCACTTCTGGTGATGTTTTCCTCACCGCACAGCACAGAGGACACAGTGTGTGTATGGAGGCAACATTGCAGAAAAGCGAAGGGACACTTCTCTATTCTTTCTCGGGTCCTTGAGCAAAGCCTTGTCACTTGCTTCAATTCCAAATCGACTGAAAGCTGATCATTCATGTGTCCTTAAGACAGAGGACAGAGAAGAGGACTGACTGCCATCTTGGCATCGGCACAACAGGAACAAGACAGCCTGGTACACGAGCAGAGTATGCAATGGGCTGCTTAAAATTTTTCATGCAGAAATATCAAAGGTGCATCCAGCAGTCTTGAACCTGTATTTAGTGTGAATTTTTTTTCTTTTTTTTTCAAACTCTTCAAAGCTAGTACAAAAAGTGGCCCATTCACATGTATGCAAGCACACAATTCAGCGACGTCCCTCCAGACAACAAGTGACACATGCACACAACATGAGAACTGCGACAGCAGACAGGTATCTTATTTATGAATCTCTGTAGTATTTTGACTGATAAAAATCTGTTCATAAGAATCCGCCCCAAAACAAACCAACAAAGAACACACTAGCAATGCTGTGTCTGCTGGTGACCAGAGAGCTGGCAGCACCATAACTGGACAGACAATGTGAGGGAATTTTTTCTGCTTTTGTCAAAAATGCAGAGCGACTCATCCATTTTCAACATCATGAAATATTCACCAGAAAATCAAATTCCAGATTTTTGATCTCTGCATGCTAGCATACAGACAAAAAACAAGAAATTGTACTGCAAAATTCCTCGAGCACTCATGTTAACTTATTATGTCTTCTTGTACTGTATCAGTCAGTGAACAAATTAAGTCATGTTAAGTTTTGAAATTCTCATGCTAAATTAGGAAGATACTGATTATAACATACATAAAACTTGTAAAAAAAACTTATTCTGAGGGTGAAAAACATGGCATGTTTCAGTTTTATAAAGTAGTTTAAAATTTGGCCACCTTAGATATAGCTTCCTTGTTTAAAAAGAAAGTGGGGAAAAAATCCTACTTATTTCCCTTTCACTGTAAACTGATTGTTGACAGGAATTTTTCAAATAAAACATTTCTATCTCTGCCACACAACTTTTTGTTTCTGTTGCCATATGCAGGTGTCAGTATAAACTATTGCTGATCTGGGTGTGCAGAACTGATGCAATGTTTGATGAATTGGCCACCCTATCCCTGCAAAGAAAAAAGAACATTTACCCCTGACTGTATGCAGTGTCTGCACACAACGTGGCCAACAGTGCCTGGATCAAACCTTGCAACAGTCATTTTGATTTTGCGCAAATATGAGAAGATAAATGGTTTCTTGTTCTTCGTTTTCACTGTCCTAAATGCTATTTTTGATTCACCTGAAGAAGACCCAAGAGTTTGAAATGCACAGTGTTTTGTCCTGTACTTTTTTTGTCTGTGTCCTTGGCGGTAACTAACCCCCTCATTTTTCTAAATTTTGCTTCATTTTCCGTGCTCAGTCACTTTGTTTTCAAAACTTTGTAAAATCGATTTTACCGTTTCTTTGAAACACAGGGACACAGCACTGAACTGTGCTGACAACAGCACTACCCAGACAATTTCATTGTTGTCTGTAGTTCAAGCATATCTGTCACTACAATCACAGACAGTAGATAGTGAAAATGAGGATCCTGTGGTAAACCCTACTGAAAGCCTTGTACATGTCTTGAGAGCTAGCTGGATCTGCAGCCATCCTGAGGCAGCTCTGCACCACAGGCAAATTGCAGCAAGAACAGAGGCAAGAAACAAACTTCAAGAGGAAAAGGACACGATGGCAAAACTATGACTCAAAATATAGCTAAATACTCTGCCTAATGCAAACAGAAGCTGTGCTTGCTTCGCAAACAATGTACTTGCAACATTATCCGCAGAAAATAAACACACTAACAATTATTCACTGAACATGTATTATATGCTACTGTCACAATCTTTACAAATGGATCTCTTTTTTTTATTATCGTCATTTTGCCACACTGACTGCTTCCAAGTAGCATCAACACTGTTGGTTGGCTTTAAACTTTAAATAAAATTGCATATACCCACACTCACATCAGCATGTGTATGTGTCTGAAAACACATGTTCACGCATGTGCACTTGTGTCTCTGCTCATTTAAGCAGGAGTTTGTGCATGTGTATCTTACTGAGTGGGGTGTCAGTGTCAATACATGAGTGTAGTGTACTCAAGCTTTTTCTAATTTTACAGAATACTGGCAGTCCATACAGCCTTAACATTCAGATCACTAGAGGGCATACAAAGAGATACTATATCACCTCATACTGCTTTTTGTTGCATTCCTGATCCCAAAACAGTATCCCTATGGAATAAATGCTTTAACAGAAAAAAAAAAAAAACATCAGACCCTCTCCCCATCCCAGGCCTGAAGAAGAGAAGAAGACATGGGCAGACAAGTACCTTTTTCCTCATGACCACAGCAGCAATGTCGGCTTTGTCTTTGTCTGTCAGATCCGGTGCAATCTCACCAACAGGGGAGGCTTCTGCTCTGTGCGCAGTTTGTCTCGCTCGGCTACTACCTGTATGAATCATGAATGACGAACGTGATTCCACTGCGAAACGTTTCTAGGACAAAGTGAGAAGGAATGCCAGTCAATACAGACAACTGCCCAATGACAAACATTTCAAAGTCTTTCAGTCAGTCATCAGTCATTCCTACGTTGACAAGGGCTTTTTCAACTGAGTAGATATTTTGTGGACTTTCTGGACTAGAGTGTTTTGAAGTTTTTTGTGTGTGCATGTGTGTGTGTGTGTGTGTGTACAGTGTTTAGACTGGCTTAGTCTTTGAATACTGTATGACCTATTCAAATAAATCAGCGAGACAAAGAAAAATGAACAAATTATCAGTAGAAGTTAAGGTCATCCAACAAAAAACAAAAAAAAAAAAAAGAAAACTGAAATAATTCCCTCTTTCTCACATGTTTCAATGATTTGCATTTAAGATGCATTCATGGTTCAACAAAGTTTTCTTTGGGATATTAAACATTTATTCTATGACAAGCAAGGTGTTCTGAACTGCATTCCAAGTAACTGCATGGGTGGTCTCCCTTCCTTCCTGACTGTTGCACTGTAGCAGTTAATTTGATTTGACAATGGAGACAGCAGCATAAAATGATGAGATGGTAAGTTTAAACTGCAAAGACAGAAAAAAAAGGAGGGCATGGGTACAAAGGAGGGAGGGAGAGTGCACACAAGCGTGTGTGTGGGAAGAACAAATGAAGAAGGTTTGGATGTAGTAGGAAGAAGGAAAAGGAGCTGGGAGGAACATCACGTAGTGAACATGTGAAGTGTAAGTCAAAGAGTGGGAGTGTGCATGTTGAAGGAAAAGAATATGGACAGGAAGGAAAAAGAGGGATAAGAAGGTGGTACAGAGAGGAGAGAAGTAATATAGAGGTCAAGCAGTCAGTTCATGCCGAGGTCTGAGTGCTGGAAGGGGGAGGATTACATATACTGGAGCCCCGGTGGTGTTGTCCCACACATTAGTTCCAGTACTTACGGGGGAAACAGGAGGAAAGAGATGCCATCAACAGTTTTCAACTTCAATGATTTTACTGAAAAGAGGGACATGGACACTGAACTGGTGACACAACATCCACAAAATATGCATGAACTATATGCTGGAGATGTCAAGTATGGCAAAAAACAGCCTGAAAAACTTTCATGTGAACATCGTACGGTCTGTAGTGAAATATTCCAAAATTCATCACATTCATATAGTTTTTGGAAATCTTTTGGTTTTTTTTTTTCCAAAGTAATAAAGTGTGGCAAAGTTTTGCTGCTTTACTGTCTTTTTTCCCCATGCTCTTTCCAGCTGTGTGTGATTTTGTTTTCCTTTAAAAAAATTATTTTGAAACAGAAAAGTCAAGTGTCCAACCTACAGTATTATTAATTCTAGTCAATGGGGAAAGTGAAGATTGAATAAGATTTAGTCATCACAATGTCAGTGTCCTGTTTGTTTGTTAGACTGTCTGTACACTAACGTGCCCTCACAGCGTCATCACATTCAATTTCCTTGCTTATCAAAGTGTCTGGAGGAGTGGACGGTGAGAAAATATAGAAAACCGCAACCACTCTACTGATCTAACAGTTCCTCCAGCTCTTTTCTGCCCTGCATGTCCCGCAGCCCTGGAGTGTTGGGGGAGCTGACGTTGATGACCAGGTAGTCGGCCACCTTCCCGAACACCTTCACCCCTGACACGTAGTCTGCCACGGGTGACCCGATAGTTTGTTTTTGCCCAGGTTCACTCCCATCAGGCCTCGTTCTGTTTACCATGACAATTTGGAAAGTTATACACTGTTAGAATACATTACCTATCATCCTGAGGAAAAAGTCAGATAACATGGAAAATAAGACTGTACGTTAACCCTTTCAATGCAAGCTATCCCCACGGTACAAACAGCTGAAAAACCAGCTGTGCAGCAGAGCTACTGCTGGTTACTTGATTCAAAAGGCTCTAACTTTTGAACTGCCCAACCAATCAGCTGTTAACAATTATACAATGTCTTAAAGATGATACAACGCAAACTTATTCCATGTTCTATTCAAATATGAGAGGAAACCTACCAAGAAACTGTGCACACAAACTAAAAATGAATCACACAGCATGCTCATGTAGCCAAGCAGCTACTGTGGTGTTCTGATGGCAAGTAGCTGTTCGGTAGGTCTACTTTTGACATGACCTTGAAATTTTCAAGAAATGTGAATAGTCAAAAGAATATAAACATCTTCATTCTTAATCATCAGAACATAGAAGAACCATTTCTCAATCAATTATACAATATTTCATCATGACAGCAATGACAGGAAACAAAATCAATTTCATATATGATTACCTGCTGATATCAAGGACTAGACATTAACTCAATTTCTTAAATGATTTCCATCATGATTTCAAGGACTGGAAGCTAAATCAATTTCACATACAACTACCAATTCCATTATTGTATCAGAGACTAGAAGTTTAATCAATTTCATATACAATTGCCTATTCCATCATGATATCAAGGACAAGAAGTTACACTGGAGGTTTTACCACTTCCAAAACACCATCAAGGATGGGAAGTCTAATCACATGATAACCAATTTAATCATATCACCTGGGACTGAAGTTCAATTAGATCATTACCAATCAAAATGACATCAAGGACTGGAATTTCAATCATAATGTCATCAAGGCTGGAAGTTAAATCATGTGATTACCACTTCCATCATGTCATAAAGCAATTAGATGATTACCAATCAAAATGACATCAAGGACTGGAATTTTTCATCATCATGTCATCAAGGGCTGGAAGTTAAATCATGTGATTACCACTTCCATCACGTCATAAAGGACTGAAAGTTAAATCATATTACAACAAATTACATTGTGATATCAAGTACTGCACGTTCAGTTCCTATCATAAATGACTCCAGGTCTCATCATAATAATAAAGGCTGGAAACTGTATTCAATGATTGCCAATCCCATCATCATGCCAAGGACTGGAAGTTAAATGAAATGACTGCCAGGGTCAACTTTATAATTAAGAACTTTATAATGAATGAAGTTAAATCACATGACTGACAATCCAACCATGATCCAGGACTGGAAATTATAAGTAGATGATTACAAGATCCATGCTGATTTCTAGCTCTGGAAGTTTGATAGGTTTAGAAACATACCTCACACAAAATTCACATGACAATTAAAAAAAAAAAAAATCTTTTCTGAAGTTATTCACTAAGAAAGAGTGAGATGGTACACAACTGACATGCATCCGTTTGCAGAGTCTCCCATACCCTTCCTGCCGTATTCATGCTTAACTTTATCCAAGTATAATTGGGAAAGACAGTGGGCTTGCTCTCCCTAATCAACACATTTTGGGGTGAATGATTCTGCCTTCTGAAATTATCTGAAAAAAGGAACTGGAGTTTCTACCTTAAACGTAAAATTAGGATGGAAACCATACACATCAATGAAGTATCTTCAACCAAACAGTGCAAACCAGTTCCTCCACAAATGTCACCTTTATCTCTACTTCTTGGGGTTGCATACAAGGCACTAACAGTGAGAATAGTACATCCACATCATACTATATCAAACCATACCCTTGATGGAGAATGTAAAGCGATTCCTGGTTACAAAATGTTAAGCATGTACATTTCAGACTCCAGTTGGATTGATTTTACCAGCTTTCAGTCATACTCTGAAAGTCACCTACCAAAAGAGGTTCAACAGAATTTGGCAGCAACCTTTGCTCACTACTTGTTTTGGTCTGTTATTACATGGTTGATATGATACCAATACACTGGAAAAAACTGCCATAAAGGGCACATAGGAGAAACCACCAAGAACACCGCTAGGATCTAGCTGACAAAAACAAAATGCTGGGTATTAGATCTCTTGGAACATCAAATCTTAAAGGTTAAAGGCAGAAGATCCCACAGTCTATTGGCTGTAAGGGAGCTAAACTGTCAGAAGTTCATCATGTCTAGGGTACCACAGTACTGCATGATGACAGGATGAGCCCAACCCTCTCCTTCTGCTGCCTTTAACCTTCACTGAACTGAATCAGGTACCCATTTATTAGTGATGCACATATAGGGTTTTGAAGCAAAAAAAATCCAATGCCATGCGTGTTTGAATACACAACCCTAAACGCCAGAGGCAAACCCTCTAATCATTTGACCATTGGCCCATCTCATTGAATCTACTGCCACTTCAGTTCATCCATCAAAGAAGGGAAATAAGAGAGATTCAAACTTCCTCTAATCCACCAACAAATTCTTCAACCATGTGACCACAGACCAAAAAACAACTTGAGAGCATACAAGAAGACTCACTCAAAATAACTCCACCTACTTCAAATAACACTGAAAGCTAGTGAACCTATCAGTAAGAATCTGAAAGACATGATGTTTTTATCAAGCGCATAGTCCTGTCATGAAGAGACATACCTACAATGCTTTCCTTGAGAGATACTAGTCCCCTTACAGCAAAGAAATTATCACTTTTTACAGAAAAGCAGTAAATGCAAACAAACCAAACCAACAAAAACATTAAAAAAAAAAAAGGGTAAGAAAAGCAAAACCAAACAACAAAGTTCAAACTCTCTTGTCTGTTGCTTTTGCAACGTAAGCGACTCTTATGTATCAAGGCATTTTCAATGCAGAGAAGCAGCTTAGGAACAAGCATGTACCTTGCTTGACATGCACTTTTCTATCTGTCCTCATTCTACCGGCCACCCTAGCTGAGGCTTTGTCCTCCTCTCTCACAGTATCAGTCCAGAAGTTGATATTCAGCATGTTCCTCTGTTCTGACATGTAAGAGGCTGCACCTAGCAAACAGCATAAAATCAGCATGGAGAGTTTGTTTTTCTTCCTAGGATCCCTTGTTCTGCTAAATGTACTTACCATATCAAACTTTGTAGCCAGTTTGCCTGCTCTGCTCAGCAAAAAATGTTGTGGTTAACCAAGCCTGAATTCTCTGATTGTTACCATATTACCAGGACCTTGAAATGAATCTGGGTCAGAACTGGACTGATTATTGGGTGTAGAAGGCCAGAGTTTGTCAAGTTATTGCATACAAAGATGGAACATGGAGGCAATCGAGGCTTCTAATGTGGAGCACCTGGCCAAGTGGTCCCACTCTAGTAGGGTTCTGAATGAGAGAGTTACTGTGGACAGGGAGGGCGTGTTTGGAGGAAGAAGATGGTAATCCCCTGAGGCAGGAGGGAACTCCCAGTGCACCAGCTGTTCTCTGCATAGGACAAGACCCCACCCTTGGAGTTATCCTTCCCAACATTTGGGGCATGGGGGTCTCTCTGTCAGGCAGTGGGACAGAAGAGCAGCCTGTAAGGAATGGGCATGGCTGTTTCCACTAGACTGACAAAGAACATAGGGCGTCGAACGTGAGGAAAAGAGAGGGGGAGCCCCAACCATTATGGTTCGAAGCATCGCAGTGGTACAGCAGGCCCAAAGCATTGTACATCCTAGGTTGTGGGTGGGAGACAAGCGTCATGCACCATTCCTCAGCATTGCAAAGTCACAAGAATGCGGATCCTGAAAAGTGGATCCTGGCATCGACTGGCACTATGGCAATGGTCACAGTATGTAGTCTGGTTAGCCATGAAATTACTGGGCAAACAAACCAGGCATTTTGGCCATAGCTTCAAAAAGTTTGACAAGGTAGCACATATGACTTCTAACTTCCACTTTATTTCTGCTAATCCACCTTAACTCAATTTTGTGTGCATACGTTTGTGGATATACATTTATATAAAATCAACCAGTCTGGCATATCAATTTTCTGATGAGCATTCCAGCATTTCAAAGGAAGTTTGAGCCATCCCCATAAGTTTCTATTAAGCTGGCACAAATTCTATTTCTCAGTGATAAGTGACAAAGCAATCTGGGTGTTAAACAAACAAAGCAATCCTTTGCAAAACCAAGTACTCCAATTCTCTTACTGATTCTGTAACTGACTCAATATGTCTGCATTTTTTTTCCTTCCAGTCTGTGTCTACATGACCAGTGAAAGATAGAACAGACTGGAGATGCTCCTGGGCTTGTTCGTGTATATTTTGTATCTCTTATTTACATTGTGCTACCTCAAGAGCAGCACCACCTTGAACTTGTGTAGCTCTGTCCTAGGTAATTCTAGGTGAGTTGTTGCACCTGTATATTGACTAACATGTAATGCTCCTGGTACCTTTAAATTTCACTTCAGAAAGGAAATATTCCCACCTTCCTGAACTCTGGTCTTCACAGCAGAATGGAGGCAAGAGGACTGGTTCCAGTGCCTTCACAATCATTTTGCCTCTGACCAATAAGACGAATCCACATTACCTCCTGAATTTACCTCTGACCAATAAGACAAATCCACATTACTTCCTGAATTTACCTCTGACCAATAAGACGAATCCACATTACTTCCTGAATTTACCTCTGACCAATAAGACGAATCCACATTACTTCCTGAATTTACCTCTGACCAATAAGACGAATCCACATTACTTCCTGAATTTACCTCTGACCAATATGACGAATCCACATTAATTCCTGAATTTACCTGGAAAAACTCTCCCTGTGACTGTCGACGGGGGAAATCGTGATGGTATTGCTTAAGTGCACTAAGTTGATGTATATATTAGTCAGGTAACACACCAAGGTTATCTCTGCACTCATACACGCATATGCTCACTCATGCGCCCACCAACATTCACCTCTCTCTGGGAATGGGATGTCACGCATTCGTTTCTCTCCTAATACGACTGAGAACAAGAAATACAATTTCTATGCTACTTATAATCAAACATGAAAATCCAATTACACAAAATGAACAAATCAACACACATAAAAGATCAATACTTCCTAATCCCGGGTTATAATAAAATGACTTCTTACCTGGCAGGTTTTCACACACACAACCACGCTTTCACACCACACCACAGTTCTTGAAAAAGTCTCTTCACGTCTTCTTCTTCAGCACTGCTTGATGGTGAAGCCCTTGGTTGACTGGCTCCAGGTATCAGGACTGGGTCCTCGTGGCCGTCTCTGGGATCTCGACGTAGAACTCTTCTTCTTCGTCTCTTTCACCCACCTCTGGGTTCAAATTCAGTTTGTCTGTCTCCACCCACCTCTGGGGGTTTCAAACTTAGGTTTCTTCTCTTCCAGCTTGTCTTTAACCCTAAGACTTTGCTGTCTCTTCTATCTCCCAGACCACGTTTCTCTTGACCCTAGTCCGTCCTGCTCACTCTGCTCACCTCTCTCTCTCTCTCTCTGCTCTCTCTCTCTCTCTCTCTCTCTCTCTGCTCTCTCTCTCTCTCTCTCTCTCCTGGTGTTGTTCTCCCTGACGTTGTCTTCCCTCAGTTTATATAGGGGTGCAAACAAAGGATCCCCCTTCGGGACATGCCTTTGTCCATGCTGCTTCTCAACCCCCCTGTTCACAAGTACCCTGAATTCTCCATTCGCTACATTCTTCTACACATGAGCATTTACACACGTCCCTACCTAATTGGTTAGCAAACAAACACTTGGCACCAAATGGACATCGAAAATTCCCGCCGACTTCGGGGGTCACTTAACACGGTAATTATCTTAGAGAGAGCTACAACAACGTCCACACGCATTCGACCAGCCTGACAATAGAACCAGCTCAGTGCCCCACGGCAATACCATCTGAACGAGCCAAGACTCCTGCTCTTCAATTACTGTTTACAAAGCGACCTCAGCTGACTGAGTATGTAGCGCCCCCACTCGATGCACCGAGTTCCTAGTGGTTACGTCCCTCCCTCCTCTCATTTGGGAAGGTCCGGACCCCTTCTACCTTAGGTGTCTACTGTCACCTGACCACTTCGTCCTTCTTGACACAGTTCGACCATGAGCGGTGGGTAAGGCACACTGGTTAATGGGTCTATTACCTATTTGTATACTACGAACAACGTCCCTTTGCCTCTAAGCGTTTAATGCCTTTTGTGAGAAGTTTCACGCCCTTGACAAAGTCCCTCCCACTCGAAGACGATGCCATGCATCGGCTAAAACACATTCAAGGAGCTGAAACTCTCATAATTCTCTCATTTAAGCCAACTCTAAGCTAGGCCTCTCATAAGCCTATTTACATCAGAGACTGCACACAAAATATATCTTGCAACAAAATTAGAGAAAAATCAATATATTTACACTAAAACCCAAGCGAATATCAACGCAAATCTGAAATCTCCACCAGCTCTAAGTTGTGTGGCCATATAAGCATGAAATTCTGTCTCTGTGAAAATTCTCTCCCTTTCTCTTCATACACGTGGCCCGCAACCAGCCACGTCACGCATAAACGACGCTGCAAAAGACACACGCACACACTACTCGCTAATTCGTACCGACCATTTAATTTGGCCTACCGCCCCCTTTTTGTGAGACTGGTCTGATCTCCCTTTCTTGTACACACGCCTTGCCTACCCGCGGCATGTGCTGCATTGTGCACAGAAACGCCTGACATCACCAAGGATGCCGGGCCAGTAGTACTCTCGCGTCACAACCTTTTGTGTGGCCTTTCTACCAAGATGGCCCGAGGCTGACGTCACGTGATTTTCTGACATCACCGCCTTTCTGCGGTTTGTGGGCAGAACGATCTGTCTGTTCATCTTCCCCGAACTTGAGTGCGTGAAAGTTCGGTATAATACCCCATCTTCTAGCTCAAAACCGATGGTGCCCTCCTAACACCCTTCTTCTGTCCCGTGTGAGCGAACCTAAACGATTTTCTAAGTGAGTTATCGCCCTTTTGCTGTGCCCGTAAGTGAGTGGGGTTCGTCTCACTAGACACGCTCCAACGCTTTCTCAAGTGTGTGACCGCCTGGGGCCTTTCTCTCTCGTGACTTTCTTTTCTCTGATTCAACACAGAAATCACGGTCTGGGTCTTCGTACCCACGTGCTCCTGGAATGTTTCCAATCACCAGATCATACGGCGGCTTTGGAACAGCCAAAGCCTGTACAGTCCCACTATAAAATGGTGTATCAATAAACACCTGAGCCGTTTTGAATTCTGCTACTGTTCCATCTATTTGTCTACAACTCTGTGTTTGACCTGTGAATTGTCCCTTCTTAACCAGGGACTCCTTCACCATCACACCAGTGCACCCAGAGTCTCTGATGACATTAACCACATTGTCCCCTACTCTGCCTTTGTGCACATCCATGTTATCTCCCGAATCTGTGAACACACAGCACAATCCAGACAAAATAACACGGTCGTCTTTTTCATCCTTCTCTGCCAGCCTCTCTCTTGGCCTGACCCTCATTGCTGCTGCTTTTTGTGGCTTGAATATGCAGTCCCTAGCCAAGTGTCCTGTCTTATTGCACAGGAAACAGGTACGCTCATTCCTAGCCATGTGGCTATTGGTTTTCACCCTTGTTTGCTCGCGCGACACCGTGGGCCTACGGGTGTGTACTACTGACTCATTACGTGAGTCATGTGCTGGGCTGCTGTCCTCTGGATATGCCTCTAGGCTTTCCTCTTGTTGAGGCAAATCACGCCTCGCTTCACGGTAAATCTCTGCTGCTTCAAGTACTTCGGCTATTGTCACAACAGTCCTTTCCTTGAGGTAGATTGTGAGACCCGGCCCACAACCATCAAGTATCTGCTCTTTCATCACTAGTGCCTTTAGGCCTTCAAAATCACGGTCCACTCCACTAAGTTCAACCCACTTGTTAAAGTAGTGATCTAGTCTAACTCCGAACTGTGTGTAGGTCTCACCCTGTTCAATTCTCGCCTGGCGAAACTTACGCCTAAAACCTTCTTCAGTCAAATCATATGCCTTCAGTACTGCTTGTTTCACCTTGTCAAAATCCCTCTGATCAGTTTTGGGTAAGGTAGAAACAGTGTGTAACGCACGACCTGTCAACAAGGCAGACAGATTTATTGCCCAGTCATCTTCGTGCCAGCCCTCGTGTTCGGCAAACGATTCGAAACGACTAATATAGGCATCAATCGAATCAGTTTCTTCTCTCTGAAAAGTGGGAGTTTAGGCCTAGGCCCAGAATTTAGTCTGTGGCCTACTGACTCAGAACTGGTGTCCATTTCACTACGATTTTCAGATTTTATTCTTTCCAACTCAATTTGTTTGGCTAAAATCTCTGATTCTGCTTCTGCTCTAGCCCTGGCAGCTGCACTCTCTGCATCTGCTCTTGCTTTGGCCGTTGCACTCTCTGCATCTGCTCTTGCTTTGGCAGCTAAACACTCTGCATCGCTTTAGCCTTTGACGCAGCCGTTTCTGCCTCTAGATTTCTTTTGACAGCTGCGAGCTGTTCCTTTTCAAACTTCCTTCTTTCAGCCCTTTCATCTCTCTCAGTCTTCTGCTGAGTTTCAATGAACTTACGCAGTTCATCTCCTGTATATCCTAGTTTCTCCCCTAAACTCATCAGTTTCTCAATGGGAGTAAAACTTTCTTCAGCCATTTTGTCGTTTTAGTACCACTAAAACAGTTACTCTTATAGACCCGGAGAAAGTCAGTAAACAGTTTATCTACTAAACGTTATGAGTACACCAACCAGTGGTAGTGTGTCCTAACACACAAGGAGCCTTAATCTTAAAACCACAGCTTCTGTGAGAGTTAAGACTAGAACCTTGTTCTTCGTTTCTCTGAACGACCTTTGATTAATACAACACCCTACACACAAGTCAATACTCAACACTCAAAGAACTAAAGGAATTAATTAGAAGAGCTAATTAAAATTGCCTTTAGTGGACGCTTCGCCCCAGTACTACTTAGCACTCACTTTGTTTCCCTCCTGAGACTTATTTGGGCCATGCAATCCTGGCAGGCTCGCCACTTTGTCCAGGACGGGGGAAATCGTGATGGTATTGCTTAAGTGCACTAAGTTGATGTATTATTAGTCAGGTAACACACCAAGGTTATCTCTGCACTCATACACGCATATGCTCACTCATGCGCCCACCAACATTCACCTCTCTCTGGGAATGGGATGTCACGCATTCGTTTCTCTCCTAACACGACTGAGAACAAGAAATACAATTTCTATGCTACTTATAATCAAACATGAAAATCCAATACACAAAATGAACAAATCAACACATAAAAGATCAATACTTCCTAATCCCCGGGTTATAATAAAATGACTTCTTACCTGGCCAGGTTTTCACACACACAACCACGCTTTCACACCACACCACAGTTCTTGAAAAAGTCTCTTCACGTCTTCTTCTTCAGCACTGCTTGATGGTGAAGCCCTTGGTTGACTGGCTCCAGGTATCAGGACTGGGTCCTCGTGGCCGTCTCTGGGATCTCGACGTAGAACTCTTCTTCTTCGTCTCTTTCACCACCTCTGGGTTCAAATTCAGTTTGTCTGTCTCCACCCACCTCTGGGTTTCAAACTTAGGTTTCTTCTCTTCCAGCTTGTCTTTAACCCTAAGACTTTGCTGTCTCTTCTATCTCCCAGACCACGTTTCTCTTGACCCTAGTCCGTCCTGCTCACTCTCCTCCCTCTCTCTCTCTCCCCTGCTTCTCTCTCTCTCTCTCTCTCTCTCTCTCTCCTGGTGTGTTCTTTTCTTGACGTTGTCTTCCCTCCGTTTATATAGGGGTGCAAACAAAGGATCCCCCTTCGGGACATGCCTTTGTCCATGCTGCTTCTCAACCCCCCTGTTCACAAGTACCCTGAATTCTCCATTCGCTACATTCTTCTACACATGAGCATTTACACGCGTCCCTACCTAATTGGGTAGCAAAACAAAACTTGGCACCAAATGGACATCGAAAATTCCCGCCGACTTCGGGGGTCACTTAACACGGTAATTATCTTAGGGAGAGCTACAACAACGTCCACACGCATTCGACCAGCCTGACAATAGAACCAGCTCAGTGCCCCACGGCAATACCATCTGAACGAGCCCAAGACTCCTGCTCTTCAATTACTGTTTACAAAGCGACCTCAGCTGACTGAGTATGTAGCGCCCACTCGATGCACCGAGTTCCTAGTGGTTACGTCCCTCCCTCCTCTCATTTGGGAAGGTCCGGACCCCTTCTACCTTAGGTGTCTACTGTCACCTGACCACGTCGTCCTTCTTGACACAGTTCGACCATGAGCGGTGGGTAAGGCACACTGGTTAATGGGTCTATTACCTATTTGTATACTACGAACAACGTCCCTTTGCCTCTAAGCGTTTAATGCCTTTTGTGAGAAGTTTCACGCCCTTGACAGTGACGCGTATTATTGTGTGTGATTCTGAGGCTGTGTCGTTTAGGGTTTCTAAAACATTGTCTGCGACATTTTTCATGACAAATCTTTTGATCAAGATGAATTCTCCTTTCCCAATAAACCGTTCAGCTATCATCGTGAAGTAGCCAGAAACTATGTAAAATTTTTGATAAAAGAATAATCAGCATAAGTATTTTGCAGATGCCTCTACTCATCCTAAAACTGTAGCAACCAAATGTCACCCTAAAAACATACCATCTTCAACTAAGTTTCTGGTTGTCTGTTGTAATCTTATATTCCACTTCTTGGTTATCCTAAACAATTTGAATTTCCAATCATATCTACATGAACAAGATATATATATATATATATATATATATATATATATATATATATGTTCATCCACTTACCTGTTCCAGCATTGCAACCATCTATTAGAGTTCTGACCATTTTTGCAGAATAATACATACCGTCTCTGATGAAAAAATGTGGCCTGATAACTATACACTATCAGCAATTTTGTTTTGCAGCCCCTTTTTTCTTTTTTAAATATTTTACAGCCTGTTTTGTTCAACAAACCACATGTTATGACAAACAGCGATTGTAACTCTTGTTTACAGGTAATGAATGACAGCTGAAAGTACTGGAATTCAAGCAAGAACTGATGAGCAGTACCTCGCCTTATTCTGTCTTCATTCCAAGTGACTGTGTGCTCAGTCCAGAAATTCACATTTGCGCGGTTCCGTGCATCCCCCATGTGTGGGAATTTTATCAGGTCTGAACAGTAAATAAACATGCACACACACGCAAAAATCATTACAAAACATGAAAGAATAAACAACAAAATTAACATGGACCATGAAATACTTTATAGAAAGAAAGGTAGAAAAAAAGTTACCTGCATTACCATTTAATTTCTTTACAGAACTGGCTCAGCAGTCCTATCTTTTGCAAGAGAAGATGAAAACACAGATCTCACTAACAGTTATGAAAGACTTTGTACTGCATAGCTGTAAGGTGGGTCGACTTTTTAACTTATGAAAGACTTTGTACTGCATAGCTGTAAGGTGGGTCGACTTTTTAACTTATGAAAGACTTTGTACTGCATAGCTGTAAGGTGGGTCGACTTTTTAACTTACGAAAGACTTTGTACTGCATAGCTGTAAGGTGGGTCGACTTTTTAACTTATGAAAGACTTTGTACTGCATAGCTGTAAGGTGGGTCGACTTTTTAACTTATGAAAGACTTTGTACTGCATAGCTGTAAGGTGGGTCGACTTTTTAACTTATGAAAGACTTTGTACTTCATAGCTGTAAGGTGGGTCGACTTTTTAACTTACGAAAGACTTTGTACTGCATAGCTGTAAGGTGGGTCGACTTTTTATCTTACGAAAGACTTTGTACTGCATAGCTGTAAGGTGGGTCGACTTTTTATCTTACGAAAGACTTTGTACTGCATAGCTGTAAGGTGGGTTGACTTTTTAACTTACGAAAGACTTTGTACTGCATAGCTGTAAGGTGGGTTGACTTTTTAACTTATGAAAGACTTTGTACTGCATAGCTGTAAGGTGGGTCGACTTTTTAACTTACGAAAGACTTTGTACTGCATAGCTGTAAGGTGGGTCGACTTTTTATCTTACTAAAGACTTTGTACTACATAGCTGTAAGGTGGGTGACTTTTTAACTTATGAAAGACTTTGTACTACATAGCTGTAAGGTGGGTGACTTTTTAACTTACGAAAGACTTTGTACTGCATAGCTGTAAGGTGGGTCGACTTTTTAACTTACGAAAGACTTTGTACTACATAGCTGTAAGGTGGGTTGACTTTTTAACTTATGAAAGACTTTGTACTGCATAGCTGTAAGGTGGGTCGACTTTTTAACTTACGAAAGACTTTGTACTACATAGCTGTAAGGTGGGTTGACTTTTTAACTTATGAAAGACTTTGTACTGCATAGCTGTAAGGTGGGTCGACTTTTTAACTTACGAAAGACTTTGTACTACATAGCTGTAAGGTGGGTTGACTTTTTTAACTTATGAAAGACTTTGTACTGCATAGCTGTAAGGTGGGTTGACTTTTTAACTTACGAAAGACTTTGTACTACATAGCTGTAACGTGGGTTGACTTTTTAACTTACGAAAGAATTTGTACTACATAGCTGTAAGGTGGGTGACTTTTTAACAATGTGAAGGGAATCACCAAAATATGAAACCTGTACAAGAGCAGATATAGTGGAGGCAATCTTCTGGGCACATTGACAGCAACACTATGGCTTTGAATCCAATAAGAACTATTATTAGTCTTTTTCTTTTAATCCATCAAGCTCATACAAAAATTTCAATATGAAGCAGTGTTAGGTTGTTCTTGTTTTTGGTTGGTAGTTTATATTTTGTTTTGCTTTGTTTTTGGATGGGACTTCAATCCTCCTTTTTTATCCCCCACTTTTTCCCTTTTTTCCCCTAACGTATGGCTTCCTTCCTCCCTTTTTTTATTCCAATTTTCATCCCCTCCCTCACCCCCTTCCTTTCGCTTCAATTTTAAAATAACAATACACTCCTTTTTTAATGCTGAAAATAACAATATATTCATTAATGCTGAAAGAACAAACTGTAGAAATGTATGTGTGAAACTCACTCTCAATCCTCTGGATTCTGTTAATTAGTAATGCCTACAGATGTCTAGATTTTTTTTTGTGTGTTGTGAATGATTACAGATGTCTATGACTTAGAAAAAAATTATTCTTGAGTCTCTGTGGTTTGGTAATCGCACCTGCTTACAGTCATTTGGATCTGAGTTGCTCATGAGTATGAGAGTTAGTTAAAGGTGCTCAAATGCAGTTACTTCTCAGTTTGAACAGGCGGAAAAACTTGTTTTTACGAAACAAGATTACAAGTGAAGGAACAGATTTATGGGTAAACAATGCAGGTCAAAATGTGTGAGTGTGTGTGTGTGTGTGTGTGTGTGTGTGTGTGTGTGTGTGTGTGTGTGTGTGTGTGTGTGTGTGTGCGTGTGTGTGTGTCCTTCATTTAACGTCTATCCACTATTCGTGATATTAGACCACTATTCGTGATATTAGGTCAAAATGTGTGTGTGTGTGTGTGTGTGTGTGTGTGTGTGTGTGTGTGTGTGTGTGTGTGTGTGTGTGTGTGCATGTGTGTGAGAGTGTGCGTATGCATGTGTGTGTGTGAGTGTATGTGCTTATGTGCGTGTGTGTGCGTGCATGTGCGTCGTCTGTGTTGAGTGAATGTGTGTATGTAAAGGAAGGAGGACCTTTTCATGTAACACAGTTTCTTTTTTTAAACAAACCAAAAACATAATAGCAACATCCATAATAAAAACTGCTTATCACCATTTCTACAATCTGAATAATGGTTTACAAAACAAACTGACACAACGTTCCCATTCATTGGCCTGTTAGTGTAACCAGAGATTTTTTTCTTCAGAGATTTGCTGGCCGATTGTCATTATTTTTGTTTTGCATTGTTTGGTGTGGTTTGGTTTGTAATCAACAACTTCCCTCATTTCCAAACTTTTCAAAATGGGTTGAATTTGATAATTCTCTAAACAATAACTGCAAACAGCAGCAATCCTTTGACCCACCTAAACCAAAAGAATATCTGCAGGATCAATATCATTATGGAGTATTTTCCAGTGCAACAGCCTTGTTTTTTTTTTTTCTTTCTTTGGTTGATTAATTTAGTGCTGACCAAAGGTAATCTGTCAGACTGATTACCTGCAAAAAGGTTTGACGGCAAAGCTTGAAAATGGAAACTATCGCTAATCAGTTTCATTAGATGACTTGAGATATCATCATTCGTATTTGCATTTTCACACTGCAATTCAATCAATGCGTGCATGCAGAATAGAGCATGCTGCATCATCCTCAACCTGACTAAGTGGTTTTTGGACAGCTTTCTGACATATGCACTCAAAAGGTGCTATATAACCAATCACATCAGACAGGAAGCTAATTCCTGCAGAGACCCAATCTTTGAAAAATAACCATTTTCTTCTGTATCCCGACCATATAGGTGTCATTCCAGATTTATGCGGTTTACATAGTACATATGCAATGCTTATCTTGCCCTCATTTCATACATACTGAATAGCCATACACTCAAAGTAAACACTATTCTCCATACTACAGACTACAGATTTCATGTAATTTCAGCAAGAAAACATAAGAGGCAAACTGCCTGACTGACATGTGATGAATACACACCACAATGGCAATCACTTCAGAACTGGCATAGGATGATGGTTCTTTATGTTTTCTTTTGTAGAGGGGTGCATGATCAGTTGGAATCGCTCACTCCCTCCCTGCTGTTCGTTCTATGATATCGACTTAATGGGAAAGCATCCTGAAAATGTAGTAGGGTAAGGGACCAGTGGAAGAACACACACACACACACACACACACACACACACACACACACACACACACACACTACACAAACACCAAAAAACACTAAGAATGGAGACAGTAACGAAAAAAAAACAAACAACACAACCCTAACTGGCTATGAAGAAATCAAGACCACAGCGGCATTTATTTCAATTCAGTAAGTCAGTTCTGTGGCTTATACAGTAACACAACTTGTGTGTGTGTGTGTGTGTGTGTGTGTGTGTGTGTGTGTGTGTGTGTGTGTAAGTGTGTGTGTATGTGTAACTGTAAGCGTGTGTGTGTGTGTGTGTGTGTGTATGTACCCACATGCTCGTGCATGCACATTGGCAAGCGTAGAGGGAGTGCTGTGCATGGACTTGAATATCTATTTCCAGACCAATTTTTTTAAAACCTGACCTGAAACTGCAGAATGGATAGGGATACAGGAAGGGGGTAGGGGTGGGGGGAGAAGCCGAGGGGAAACTGCTAAAATCTTGGTACCCTTTAAAAATCTGAGGGTAAGAAATCTATTTCAGAAAAGGTAAGCCCTACCCTTACTGAAAGGGGAGTGTTGAACTGTCTGCATATCCGAGCGCTAAAACTGTACCAAAATAAGCCTGAATGGACATGTAAAGGGGAACTGAACAGCAGCATTAGAGAAATGTTATCCACATGATATGACAATTCAACTGAAAAACAAAAAAAAACATCCCCAGACTCTTTATGTTCGTTCTCATATACAGCAGCTTACACTACATACACTGACCTGATACCCTGGGTTCAGCTTCTCTGTGACGTAAGCGCTTGAACACTGCTTCATGACCCTCACTGTTGAACCCATATCTGATACACAACCACCACAAACATCAGCAGGACCATTCTTATCACATTCATAGAACAGAGATACCATTCATAAGGGCAGTGAGAGGATAGAGAAAAGAAAGACTATACAAAAAGGCAGCAAGCTATTTGCACTTGTCAGTGAATACACTCTATGTAAACTATCTTTCCGCACTTGTGAGTGAATAAATTCTATTAAGACTATCTTAAAAAAACTAATCTATGAAATGCATTTCTTTTTAAATAGAGTAGACCCAGTATCAGATCTGTTTACCAAGGACACAATCTTACAAGCGGGTGGATCTGAGAAATCATCTGAAGAAGCATTAGCTGTCCCATGAGTTTTCTTGAATACCTGGTTCATAGATAAGACACAATCTGTATATAGAGTGGAAAAAAGCTGTAGGATTAAATCTCAATACAGTATAACAAATTGTAGAATTACATCCCAATGCACTTATAAAAAAAACTTTGTTTTAGGCACTGAATTCACTTATCAATTCATACTGAAAATACTGGCAACACAGCTGACGCTGTATACCAAACTATTAGTATTAAACTTATGTATGCAGATATTTCTAAAATAATTCATCTATTGATCTGTTTCACCCATCAGATGAATACATTCAAGGAATCAGAAATGTTTGATGATTTCTATTGAGACACAAAAGTTGCATTCCTACTTGAACACAGAAAACAGTCCTCATCAAAACTTTGAAAATCCATACACAACTGTGGATTGCAGGTGAATAAGAAAAGGGGAGACTGTACCTCTACTGTAGAGATTGGCAATATTTTGTCAGCTTAACAGGATACATCAACTGACAAATAGTGAAAAATGACATTTTCATCGTTTATGATAAGCCATAAGCATCTTTGAAATTGGGCGTTTTCACTTGTAATCAAGACAAAGGAAATGATCAGTCAGATCTTCGCACTGCTTAAACCCTTCTAAAATATGATGTCAGTTGTGTATTTGAACAAGATGGCTGCTTGATGCAAGTTAGCAATCCGTCTGATGAAACCCTACACTCATCTTGCAGTGATTGGTATAGAAACCTTTCAACTGAGTCAAGAATGAGATCTGATAGAAGACACAGACATTTACTGTTGAAGTTGTCTCTACAGAATTGGGAAGAATATCCGACAAAATGCATATATCATCTATTTATGTCATCGTTAGTATCATGTACGAAGAAAATCCTACAAATGCATATCATATCATTGTTAGTGTCATCTATTTTTCTTTCAACAACATGCATTTTCCACAACCCAAGACAAAACGAAAGCACTACAGATCTAACTTCAGTCTCTAGCCACTTTTTATGATTGTAATCCCCCTAAGAACACCCTGAACAGCAATCACATGCCTTTCTTAAAAGTTAAAACCAAATTAATTTTGCTTTCAGCACAATCCGGTCAGCTCCACATGTGATGTCACAGTTTTCTGTCCTTGGCACTGGGTTTGAACTAGTAAGCCAAAGCATTCTTTTTATTCATTAAATTCATATGACAACCTTTTTCAAGTTTTTTTGCACAATGAACCCCAAAACACTATGGTTACATGATGTGCAAATCTATTGCCAAGTTTGAGAGCAGACTTTTAAGGGGAGAATGTAAGAATGTTATTTGCAAAAATGATTTAAACATTTTTCTTCTAAACCAAAGCACCAAATTTCATTCTCGTTTCTATGCATCCCTATTTCAATGTAATACCATGTGCACTTGCTTCGTAAATATACCTGCATAAAACATCAGATTTTGAAAATGGTTTTCAAACAAGATAGAACTTACCCAGTCTCTTCGCCTTTTGCATCTTATTTCAATGTCTTTTCAAACCAAAAGCATTACTTTCAGCCTCAGCTGGAGTTTACTCTACTTTAGCCGATAAAAAAAACAACAAGAGTGGATAAGCGTGTACACCATAAGAGCCAGGCATTACCCACTACACATTAGTGAATACCTCAGCTACTGTGTAAGACACAGTTGTTACCTGTTGATGACTGCCTGATCTTCCACCAGTCTGAAGACACGTGGCTTTTCATTGCCCTTCTGGGGATGTGGCGTGATGCTGCCAATTTCCACAAACCCAAAGCCTACTTTCAGGAGGCCATCCACTGCCTCCCCTTGCTTGTCAAAGCCTGCGGCTAATCCCACAGGGTTGCTGAATGTTCTGCCCCAAACTTCAGTTTTCTGCGTGAAACAGTCAAAAATGTTTGTTCTAAATCAACAGAAAAAAACACACAAGAAAATTAAGGTTGAAATGTTGTCCATAAACCGGACACAATAAACCTCTATCAGCTTGTTTTCAAATTCTACATACTGCACTCCACTGGATTTGCCTTCCCTACGGTTTATAAAACCATTAATGAATCATATACATACTTTGTTACGCACACACACACACACACACACACACACACACACACACACACACACAGATATGCATATACATGAGCCCTTCAGGACATTCAAATAAATGGCTCAGATCCTGCCTAACACTTCTGAAAAGCAGGAAATCTATTAAACTGAAAGGAATGACGGAACATCATCAAAAGAAGGACACACTAATAATGCAATATCAAGTTTTTAGTCCTGGTGTTTAATATTATGAGATGTTGTTTTATCTTCTGATGCAATGGCAACATACATAAAAAAAGTAAAAATTAGAGATGTATTACAACAGACCAGCTGTTCATTCTGCTTTTTTATAAACTGAAATTCAGGCAACTCTCCTTATCTAGCTTTTTTATTTTTCTCTCTCAGTTGGTTGTTCGCATCAGTTTAAAAATTCAGTCACATAATCAGTGCACATGTATACAGTAATGTGCTCCTTTTTCTTCAAAGACCATAAATTGTGTATCAGTTTACAACTAAAATTCATTGTTCTTGAATGTGCTCCTTTTTCTTCAAAGACCACAAATTCTGTGTATCAGTTTACAACTAAATTCATTTGTTCTTCTTTCAAAGAAAAGTATGCGTGCACGTGAGTGCGTGTGTGCATGCACATGAGCGAGTAGGTGAATTTTTGTGTGTGTTTACAAGTGTATGCACATACATGCATGTGAATGTGCATGCCTGTGCATGCAAGTGCACATGAATGGCTGGGTATGAGATTGTGCATGTACATAGTAAGTGCATGCATACATACACGCACATGTGTGCATGTTGTGTGTATCTTAGCGTGTGCTGTGCATATCATGATATGAAAATATTGTAGTGTTCTTACTTTTGTTTTGTTTTTTTTCCCCAAGTACATTCTGAAGTCTGTGTAGTCTCTAGTCTCATATTTTCATTCAAAACCAACAAATCATAAAGTAAAGAATCACACAACTGCAAAGAAATGCACATACACCTCATGTATAGAAAAAATAATTCATAGGAAAATCAACAAGTAAGAAACTCAACTGATATAGTTGGACTTTGTAAGTTCAGCAATGGATTTCAGAAGATGAAAATAATGAAAAGAAAGACAGGAAGACTGGACCAAATAAAAATCACTGAGAAAATATATAGCTCAAATATATGATAATTTACCAATGTGGCTGGATCTGCTATGCGAGGTCTAGGCACAAGTTTGTATTTCGCAGCAGAGACAGCAAAATTATGAGCTGTTTCAGGACCTAACATCCTCATCATGGGCATGGCAATCTTCTCATAAAATTTTTCATCTCCCCGGTATAAGCTGATGCCAAAAAAGGTGTGATGACGCCTCCATCAACACAATGGCTGCTTGCTTCAATTGATCCTGTAAACACAAAACACATCACTTTGTCACAAAACGATTACATTAACAACCTCTATTTTTTATGTATGTTATCAATAACTGCTAATTTAAACTGTCAATAAAAGAATAGTTATGTAAGATTTTAACTGTATTTTACCATGATGGAAAGGAATCCTCTTTCAGTCTCCTTAATGATCACAAAGAATAATCAGTACATGAAGTATCAACTAATGGAGGCTTTTATATCATGACTGAGATATAAAAGATTTAGATTCAAACTTTCTTTGGACCTGAAATCAAACAAGTTTCCAGTTTTGACACAACTGATAGACAGCAATGTAATAATACCATCATGCAATGCATTGTATGATAAGCATTTCGTATATTTCGAGAAGTAATATCTTCTATGCATTTACTATAAATAAGTATATATAACACAACATTTTGCAAACGTTGATTGTCAAAACTTTCTTCCCAATGACATAAGAATGAGACTATGCAACTTTACTGACTCTAGCAATGATAACAGAAACTTCATTTCAAATTTTTTGTCTCAATTTTTGCCAATGTCACGTGTAACACATAGACTAGAGACTGTTGATACCAAATTGAAGTCTACTTCAAAAGTTAATAATTATCTTCGACATTATGCCTTCATTTTCAATAGTGCTTAGGGGGATTTTTGAGACAGCATGACATCAACACAGCTGTCTGCATTGCCCACAATTATGTACACAAGATCTTCACTACCCAGCAAAAGTCAGGATCAAACTTTCCAAGCATACACACTCTCCAAATTAGAGTAATCAGACCTCTTTAAATAGTCCAATAATTGCACTACTGTGGATGACACTGGCGGGAAGACTGAGCTGAAAAACTGTGTGAGCAGACACTGCTCCCACATTGCACTACGTTCAGTTCATGAATGGTTCTCAACTTGTCCATCCACACTGCACAATGTCAGAAAGCGAGAAATGAAAGAGACAAGCAAGATGTTTGTGCCCAATAAAGACATGAAGATTCATAAATGGAAGTGGAAAAGAATTTAAACTGTCTCAGACCCAGCTCAGTTTCACTTGTCTTTCTCTCTCTATCTGAGTATCTCTCTCTGTCACCCACAGTTTGTCTTTTTTCAGAAAAATATGCAATACTGCTATCACTGTGAGTTACTGCAAATAACTGAAGTATTTTTTTAAAAATCAATCAATCTACAAATAGACCACTTTTTCAGTTCCACAAGTCAGTACTATAAGCTTTGGCAAACACCTCAACTAAGGTCGCAGACTCTAAATTCTAAAATGCATCCACGCTTGTTTTTGATAGGACCACTGACCTTAAAAATACTGCTCAGTGGATAAAACCCACCCCATCACTCCCTCACCCATGCTGATGATTCCTATCTCTCAATCCCCCACACCCCTCTTCTCCCTCCATCATCCATGACAGTTGTTCTTGTATTCTGTCGAGGATTAACCCCTCCCCTTTCCCCATTCTGATCTTCAGTATAATTTTTGACAGTGTTGTGGATGGAGAGAAAGAGGCAGAAAGAGTGGATGGGACAAGTACAGAAACAGTGAGGCGGGGTATGGACAGGGCAAAGCTCATTTGGAAAGCTCAAGTGATTTTTGTAGCAACGTGATTGAACATCACATCAGCATGCAATACACCTTTACTGGTTGGGTTGCCCACGACCCAGGGACATCAAGAACCTGTATATATCTCTTAAACCATTTTAAAATTGTCTATCAAATTTTTGGCTAATTGTCAAATACCCAACTGGCTATCCTTCAGCTAGTTTTGGTGTATATGCATCAAAAGGTTAAACAAACAAACAAACAAAAAAATCAGTTGTGTCAGTTGTGTTCCTGATATACACTGAATATGGGTCAATAGTGACCTGCATTATTTGTTAGGGCATATATATACATTCCTGAGAACTCTTTGTGGAGTATGGGTCCTCCATGGCCTGATCACTGGAAGAGGGAAACCATCAAAACAGTAAACTGTATGGGTCATTGGTTACCCACATCATCAGCAAGTGCAGTCAAAAGCGACATGGGGTAAAGGTTAAGAACATGTGGTCTTTCATACTCAATTTGCATCAGACTCAACCATGAGCTCCCCTTAAAATAGAATTATTAGACTCAATTAGTTACTTGAACACTTGGCTACTATAGACAATGTTGTTTTCAACATTCTTTAAAAAGATGGCAGGCCCAGTTCATTGAACATGCTCTGAAACACAGCCTGGGTAATATGACTGGCAATCCTGCTGAATAAAACCTGCTGCTCTGCATGGCATGCTTCTACTAGTTCTAGTCTTTTTGTCTTTCTGTAGGTTTGGATCCCATACTACTGAGCTATATTCTTGAGAATAAACTGCAAGAGTGATATAGATTGTTCTTAAATAGGTCTGGTGGCAAACCCTGTGGGTCCTCCTATTCACTATGACACTGACATTGATTCCATTCATTATTCTATTGATGTAGTCTGACCAGGAAGGTGATTCATGCAACTGAATTCCAGTTTATGTACGGACTGGATTCCACTTGCTGGAGTATGTCATGTGAATTTCCAATCGGCAGAAGTGGGATAACCTACTTTTGATGCACAAATATCACTTCTTATTTTGAATTTCATGGCCCCCTCCTTGACCCATGTCTCAAGCCTTTAAAAGTCCTTCTGCGGGGTTATAAGATCTGTCTCAGTTTTCAGTTTCCTTTCACAGCAGGCAGTCATCTACAAAAAGACATGCTTCAGACTGGACTCATGCAAGGAGCATTGATTTAACACAAAGTAAAGACAAATTCCTAAGAGGGTATCCTGAAGGGAACCATGACTCAAACCTGTTCTCTTGGGATGCCTGGCTGTCAACTTTCATTCTTATTCCTCTGGGTCTGGGACGCAGTAAACAACTTGTGGATGTTTTCTCTGATCCTATCTATCCAACTTGGACTGTGCCATGCCTTTGAGTAAACGATTATACCTGTCAGTGTAGGTGTGCTGATCAGAAGTTGTGCAATGTTGTGACACACTGGTTTTCATATGGAAGCCTCTCTCAATCCATGTTAGGTTACTGAGTATTTTGAATTTGAGGCTGTCTACCTGTCTCATGAGCTGATTGTAAATAATGTGCTCTAGCAGTTTGCGTGACTGATGATAGCGACACATGCCTGTAGTTTTCAGCCAAGTGCTTGTCTCCTCTAAAGAGCTACAAAGCTATGTTTGCTTTGGTCCAGTCCTCAGGCATCACCCATGTGTCCACATTTTTTTTTTTTTATGAGGCAGGTGAGACCTTTGCTAGCTGAACATTCTCTCAAGACCCTATTACAGTATTAGGAACACTATCCAGTCCTGTAGCCTTCTGCATGTTGATGTTCTTTAACAGTGTCTCAACACCATGTTTGGTGATTCAATGTATCTAGGTGCTGATGTTCTTTAACATTTGATAAAGATCCAGCTGTTTTCAAGAACTTAATCTTTTAAAAAGACAAACTGTTTTGGGTATAAAAAGTGTTACATATATTGTTTCCTGTTTGACACAACTTCATCTACATACAGATTAAATAGGTACAGAGACTGATAGATTGACAGATTAATAATCATTGTTATAGTAATAAACAGTAACACATTACATTTATATATATATATATATATATATATATATATATATATATATATATATTAATGGGTGTGTGTGATATTTGATGGCAATGATCAGTATTGAGTTAATTCTTTATAAGTTCTTTATGATGTGTTTATTGGCTCTTGAGCTTACTTACATTTACTAATTTTGCACACTCAATTTTTTTTTCTCACATCTGACCAGGCAACCATGCAGGTCGATGATTTTTCTTTCTTTCGTGAGAAACATTTATTATATGTGATGGAAGTGGGGCTGTTAACTGGTTTGTGGAAATGTTGCTGACACTTCAAAGGCGAGTGATTGCTGGGAAGATCATGATGATATTTGGTAATGTCTAACCGGGGAAGTGGACACGTAATCAATAAATGAATCAGTGTCTCAAAGGATCCCGGTTTATGCCAGTGTTCTATTGTTTAGGGCACTTCGGAGACTTCAGCAACAGTGTAATTGCACACATTCTTGAATCTTACTTATACATAATATACAAACACACACACGTGCCGACAATCATGCAAATCGCAATGTCCTTGACATTGAGATAGGTCAATCCGTAGAACGCACACTTGTGTAAAAGATCCACCGCGAGGTCACGATTATGTCCCTTGAAAACAAGATTGCGAGTTTGTTTTTTAAAGTTAAATTTTCTCACCCAGAATTTTGCTCCATTAGCAGCAGCACTGGCTGGTGCAGCCATTTCAAATATGCTGAATACCCCCTGGTGTATCACATAGAAATTCCTGTTGTTGTCCTAGGAATAGGCAATCGGCAACGTGCAGAAGCGCAATCTGCCCCGAACAAAGCTAGCCACACAGCATACGACCACAAAAAAATAATTATTTTGTTGTAGTTTCGAATACACAATAATTATAATAAGCTAATAACTGCAACAGCAGTTAAATTTGGCCACTCAGAATTGAAGCGATTTCATTAAATACATTTGACTAATCACAGTGTATTTTTAGCAAAAAAACAAACACATGTGTGTGTCCTTGAGATCCATTCCATTGCTGAAGAATCATTGATTTAATTTCGGATTTAATACTGAAAGTTGAAAATGGTATTTTAGTGTTTTTTTTCTTTTTTTGCACTGTGAAACTGTGAATTAGTTGAAGAGTTACTATTCTATGGAGAGAAGGGGAGGAGGGGGGTGGGGACTATTACCTCCACATAACGATGAATATTCAGGAGCGCAGGAGAAGGGAGGAGGGGGAGGGGGGACAGGGGAGGGGGGAGGTTGCAGGGGGAGGGGACAGGAAACGTCTCACTACAGCCTGGGGGAAAAAATGGACTTAATCATCATCATGTTCATCATCATGAGGATCTATAGGCCAACTACCCATTAAAAAGCAACAAAAAAAACAAAAAACAAAAACAAAAAAAAAACCGGAGTAGCTGACAGCGTTTGCAAAACAAAAGAAAATGCAGAAAGACAAGCACAACCAAGATCACGATACAGAGCATCGACACCCCCCCCCCCCCCCTTTTTTTTTTTTCTCTTAGTATCTAATTCCCAATATCAAATTTACTTTTTCACCCCACCTTCTGCTCCACCACATCTTACCTATGTTTCCACTTGCCGGTTTTATACAGAGAGAGAGAGAGAGAGAGAGAGAGAGGGGGGGGGGGGGGGGGGGGGGAGGGGGGGGGGAGGACGTTCACTTTGAGGCCCTTTCCATCGCATGTGAAATACGTTCTTACGAGGATGTGGCGTCACGATATGTTCCAAGTGCGCGGGCTTTACAGTTCGTCTGTCACTGCGTTTGCCTTTTTGTATGAAAAGCCCTGGTCTGTGCCGGTAAGTAATTGTGTGTATGCAAGAGGGTAGAGAGTGAGAGTTTTTTTTTGCCTTTAGGTCAGTTTGGCAGTCTTTGCTATATAAAAGAAAAAAAAAAAAATCACGAAAATGGAGGTAAAAAGAAAATGGCGTTTTGTTTTTTTTGGGACTGTATTTAAGCTAAAAACTGCGCGAAGTCTACAGGGAAGTGTTCAGAGCGTTTTGGAAGGTAAGGTGTCGCAAACGTGTCAGAACGTACTTTTTAGTGAACAAGGAAAAATATTTGTAGCAAGATTTCTTTAGCCTTTTTTAACTCCTACTCATACTAACGTTTAACACCAAGGACAGTTTGACTACAAACATTGTTGAGAAAGAACATGACAAAGAACTTCCACCAAGCCATTACATGTCATCAAATCACATTAAATATTTGAGGGAAAGAAGCTATTGTGCTGGGGGGTAGGGAGGGGGTAGGGAGCGAAAGGGAAATCTTCCCGTTCCTGCAGGTTCCATACGTAGGCTACATGCACATACTGGAAGCATGAATGAGAGGAGGGGTGGGGATGGGTTTGGAGGTTATGTCTATTTTTTTAATAATGTGGGGGGGGGGGGGGGGGGGGGGGGGGGCTTTTTTTAATTATTCGTATTAGAGGGGAAAAGAGCTGGGCTGGGAGAGAGAGAGAGAGAGAGAGAGAGAGAGAGAGAGAGAGTGTGTGTGTGTGTGTGTGTGTGTGAGAGAGAGAGAGAGAGAGAGAGAGAGAGAGAGAGAGAGAGAGAGAGAGAGAGAGTTTCAGTTCTGTTTCTATGCTGTGCATACAAGCGAGCTCAGGGGAAGTGCGCTTCGCCTTAGAAGTGTTTAACTGACGGTCAGGTAAACAAGCAGACGAGCTCGGGCAGAACGACACCCAGGCTCGCAGAGGGCGGACCGGCTGACTAATAGCTCAGGAGCAACGTCGTGCTGAGGGTGATTCTGACGCTAGAGACAGATCAGTGCTAGGGCTAGGGCCTCCAGTTCTTAGGAGACAGGGAGACAGTTAGCCTGAGCACTGCGACCGAATAGCCGTTGTCGGTTACGACGGCAAGGACGGCTTTGACCGACCATTACTGGACTCGGGGATTTTGACAGCCAGAGTCTGGACTGACCCGATAAGTTAATGGATAAGGTAGAGTGCGTGTGTGTGAATGTTCGAGTGCATTAGTATATAAACGAACTTCTCCAAAGTGTAGGGTAAATACCTTTTTTTTTGGCAAATGGCCTTGTGTGTGTGTGTGTGGCGGGGGGTGGGGGGGGGGGGTGGGGGTGGGGGTGTCAGATAGTCTCTGGGGCCTGAGAGGTCTTGGCTGAACAAGACAGTTGCATACCCTGCACTCCCCTTCTGTGCCCCCCCCCCCCCACCACCACCACCACCACCTCTCTCTTTTTCTCTCTCCCTGTCTGCCTGTCTCTCTCCCTGTCTGTCTGTCTGTCTGTCTGTCTGTCTCTCTCTCTCTCTCTCTCTCTCTCTCTCTCTCTCTCTCTCTCGCCTCAGTTTTCTCTCTCTCTCTCTCTCTCTCTCTCTCTCTCTCTCTCTCTCTCTCTCTCTCTCTCTCTCTCCCTCTCTCTCTCCCCTCTCTCTCTCTCTCTCTCTCTCTCTCTCTCTCTCTCTCTCACTCACTGTATATGTAAGGATTTCGTTTGAAAACTTTTTTTCTGTCCCATCTCCTGTGCCACCTCAGTGGTGTTGCACCCACGCCGCTCATTCCGACACCCATCCACAGATGCAGCTTGGCCTAGCCTGCCACAGCCCCAGCATTGGCAATCACAGGGAGCAGTCAGTGGCAAGCCGTCAAGAGGCAAACCACCGGAGGAGACACTGCACTGCTGCCGATCGTGTCACTTCGGTGGTGTTCAGTATCGCCTGTTCTGATCCAACATACGCAGGATTCCTCCTACTAAAGCCCCCTACTGATGACAATAATTGCTTAGTGTTAGTGCCGACCTTGTTTTCGTAGAGGTTAATTCCTTTAATAGGATTAACGCCCTCTCTCATGGTGTTGATATACTCTCCTTTCATAGAGGTAGGCCCGTGTGTCTTCTTTATGAGGGTTTGTGCCCAATTATTTTATAGCGTTAATGTGTTCTTTCATATGGTTACTGTCCACCTCCATAGAGGTTAATGGGCTCCTCTTGCATAGAGATTAGTGGCCTCTCCTTTAACAGGTTAGTGTCTTACATAGTGCAGTTTCCCTTGATAGGGGTTAGTGTATTTTTTCAAAGGGTTTGCCGGTCTTCATGTCATAGGGTCAGTGTACTTTTTTCATAGGGTTAATGCCCTTCTTTTATCCTCTCTTGTCATAGGGTTAGTTTCCTCTCTTTTCAGAGGGTTAGAGTCCTCTTCTTTCATAAGGATTAGCATAGGAGTTGGTGTACTCTTCTTTCAAAGATGTGAGTTTGATCTACTGTAATGTGCTTAGTGTCTTCTCCTTTTATTCAGTTAATGTCCTCTGATTTCGTAGGGTGGCATTCTCTCCCGTGCCATTGTTAGTGTCTTTCTCTTTCATAGGATTTATGTTGTCTCTTTTCGAAGGATTAGTGCTCTCTCTTTCCTTAGAGTTAGTATCCTCTTCGTGTCATAAAATTAGTATCGTCTCCTTTAACATGATTACTGAACTCTTCTTTAATGCGTTTAATGTTCTGTTCCTTAATAGAGTTTCCTTGCTCATAGAGATTGTGTCCTCTCCCTACTTAAGGTTAGTGTCTGCTCCCGTCAAGGAGTTGGTGTCCACTCCATTCTTTCCATTAATATCCTCATTTTATAGAGTCATCTCTTTTTCTTTTTTTTAAAAAGATCAATGCCATGCCCTTCCATATGGGGATTTTTCTTTCCTTTCATAGGCTTAGTGTTCGCACCTTGCAATTCAATGTCCTGATCCCTTCATACAGTTGGTGTCCTCCTCTTTGGTAAGGTTACTGTCCTTCCTTTCGTGGGGTTCATGGCCTCTCCTTTCACAGGGTTAGTGTTTTTCTTTTTCAATAGGAATAATGTTCTTTTTATATAGTGTTAGTATGTCCCCTTTTCATAAGGTTATTGTGCTACCACCTCACAGGGCTAGTGTCCACTCAGTGCTGTGACTCATGGTGAAATCCGTTGTCTTCTCTTTCTTTTTTCTTTTTACTGACCCTCCTGCCCTACCTCCCCCCTCCCTGCTCTCTCCTTCTTCTGCGCTCATCTTTTTTTTTTTCTTTTCTTTAACAAAACCGCACGACTAGGACGCGTGTTTAGACTGCTCTTTTTTCCTCTTTCACAAATTGTAACGCAGGTATGGGGCATGGAATGAGTTACTCAGCAGTGTAAACAAACATATGCAAACGCTTTGCATTCGACAAAGTGTTAATTTAGATCAGTTTCACAATTAATCTGAGCCATTTGTTTTTGTGTGAAGAGTTTGAAATTCGATTCATACGGGGTTTAATGTGATTTACCTGAGATGAAGTTTGAAGGGAGGTCAGTAAAATTAGATTGTGACTACATTCTGACGGGCATATAGTTCCTTTTCACCGGTTTGTTCCGTACGATCCTTGACAAGTTTCTGTAGGATATGTATGAAGTAAAATTTGAAAGGGGGGGGGGGGGGGGGGGGGGGGGGGGGGGGGAGACCTGTATTCTTACAAGCTTCAGCGTACTAAATTGTCGAGAGAAATTTTGAATAAGTTCATGGGAATGAAATTGTGATTATCTTCTGACAAGCTTGAGTATAGTTGGTTTGATATGACATTCAGAATGAGGTTCTGAGAATTTTTGACATCTGTCGGCACGCTTATTAATGAAATTTAGGTCAGGAGAACTTGGTTAGTATTAACATTCCAAGTTTAAGTGCAGTCATTAAGGGTTAAACTTAGTAGAGTAATGAAGAAATCAGTTCCAGACAACTAAGCAGTGTGACATGCTCTACAGAAAAAAAAAGAAAAAAAAAAAAAAAAGGCACAGAGCACCTTTCCAGTGCTGCTTAAAACGCACACACACACGCGCACGCACATGCGCGCACACACACACGCGCACTCACACACACACACACACACACACACACACACACACACACACACACACACACGCACGCACGCACGCACGCACGCACGCACGCACGCACGCACGCACGCACTCTCTCTCTCTCTCTCTCTCTCTCTCTCTCTCTCTTTTTTTCTCTCTCTCTCACACACACACACACACACACACACACACACACACACACGCACACGCACATGCACACAAGAGAGAGAGAGACTGACTGACTGATTTACAGACTGCCGGGAGAGAGAGACTGACTGAGAGAGAGAGAGAGAGAGAGAGAGAGAGAGAGAGAGATTCTATTTCAGCCCCGTCAAAGGGCTTTTCCTCACCTATTCTCACGATCCATCTTCAAACCCGACTTCCTGCCCTTGAGAGAGAGGTTTCAACAATTAACCCCCCTTGGCGGACCTCCTCCCGGACCCTCGGGCACCGGGATCGCCCCTAGGGTCATCAAACAGTGGTTTCAAGCACCTTGCCTCTTAAATGTCCCCCTCCTTTCGACTTTAGACTGGGGTCAACAGAGGGTGCCATCTCCTTGGCTCTAGACCTAAGTGATCCTCCGCCCACTGAAGAATGACCTAGGCCACAGGTGCTAAAGAAAAAAAAGCAAGTAAGTCTTCCACAGCTAACAGGGCCAATGACGTAGTCAGGTGGTTTTAAATACGCTCAAAGACTTGTGAATGCCCTGGTACGTGAACTAAGCAAGTTAAAGTTATCATCGAGTAAAGAGCGCGGGTGGGGGGAGGTGGGGGGGGGGGGGGGGGGGGGGGGTGGGTGGGACTCTGTCCTAATGGGGCCAGTGGCGCAGTCAGATGGTATCAAATACGCCTAATGATGACTCTCGTGAATGCCCTGTTGCGCTGACTACAAAAAATGGTTAAAGTGATTATCTAATAAAAGGAGAAAAAGTCCACAACTAGCAGGGCCAATTGCGCAGTCAGATGGTATTAGATACGCCTAATGACTCGTGAGTGCTCAGTTACATGGACTAAAAAAGTTACTCATCAAATCGGGGGGAGGGGGGGGGGGGGGGGTGGGGGGGGGGGGGGGGGGGGGGGGGGGGGGGGGGGGGGATTTCCACAACTGACATAACTAGCACGGCCAATGGCGCAGTCAGATGGTATTAAATACGCCTAATGACTCGTGAATGGCCTGTTGCTTGGACATAAAAAGGTTGATTAATGTGATCATTAAATATTAGGAGAAAAACTCCACTGCGGACGAGGCCAATGGCGCAGTCAAATGGTATTAAATACGCCTAATGACTCGTGAATGGCCTGTTGCTTGGACTTAAAAAGGTTAATGTGAACATTAAATAATAGGAGAAAAACTCCACTGCAAACAGGGCTAATGGCGTAGTCAGATGGTATTAAATACGCCTAATGACTCGTGAATGCTCAGTTATGTGGACTTAAAAAAAGGTTAACGTGCTCATTAAATAATAGGAGAAAACTTCACTGCGAACGGGTTCAATGGCGCAGTCAGATGGTATTAAAATACTCCTAAAGACTCGTGAATGCTCAGTTACGTGGACTGAAGTTAATCATCAAATCGGGAGGGTGTGTGTGTGTGTGTGTGTGGGGGGGGGGGGGGGGGGGGGGGGGGGGGGTTCGTAGCTATCATGGGCAATGGCGCAGTCAGATGGTATTAAATACGCCTAATGACTCGTGAATGGCCTGTTGCTTGGACTTAAAAAGGTTAATGTGATGATTAGATAATAGTGGAAAACTTCACTGCGAACGGGGCCAGTGGCGCAGTCAGATGGTATTACATACGCCTAATGACTCGTGAATGCTCTGTTAGGTGGACTAAACAAAGTTGATATTATCTTCGAATAAGCAAAAAAAACAAAAACATAAAGGGGGTGGGATGGAGGGGGGGGGGGGGGGGGGGTACTACTTGGCTAACACGGCCAATGGTGCATTCAGATGGTATTATATACGCCTAATGGTTCGTGAATGCTCTTATGTGAACTTTAAAAGGCTAAAGTTATTGAATTCGGAAGGGAAGGGTGTGTGTGTGTGTGTGGGGGGGGGGGGGGGGGGGGGGGGGGGGGGGGGGGGGGGGGGGGGGGGAGGGAACTCGGGAATGCCCAGTTCCGTGGATTAAAAAAAATAATCATCGAATTAAGGAAATAAAAACTCAATAAAACAGTTAACAAGGCCATTGATGCAGTCAGATGGTATTAAATACACCTAATGACTCATGAATGCCCTGTTACGTGGACAGGGCTAATGTTAAAATAAAACAACACTGACGAAAAAAGATAGCCGCATATAACTGCTGAAAGTACGCGTGTGGGTCAGATGACCATCGCCAGCTCAGATCAGATCACGAACTTCTAGAACCTTGGAGAGCTGGCACCCTGTGTTGGTCCCAAAAGGAGGGGGGGAGCCAAAGAGCCCGGAGAGGGCGGGTCGGCGGAACTGCTGTTTGATGGCCGGGCGGGGCGATCTTTGGTGCCGGGGTTCGGGGGTCGTCTGTCGGGGATGGGGGGGGGGGGGGGGGGGGGGGGGGGGGGGGGGGGGGGGGGGGGGGGGGTATTTTGTTGGAATCTGTCTCAAAGGGAGGATGAGGGTGTTGAAGGTGAATCGGAGAATAACTGGGGAGAAAGTCTGGAGAGTCTGAAATACAATCGTGAGTATGTACGTAGGTATACATACAGATGTGTGCGCGGGCACACACACACACACACACACACACACACACACACACACACACACACACACACACACAACAACATCTACACACACTACACACACACACACACACACACACACACACACACCACACACCACACGCATACACACACACACGCACTCGCACACATGCACGCGCACGCAGTCACACACCCTCACCCATACACGTACATACACTCACTCTCTCTTTCTCAACATGCTCACACTCACACACATGTGCGCGCGTACACACACACACACACACACACACACACACACACACACACACACACACACACACACACACACACACACAAATACGCACATGCGCGGTCAGTATCAAATTTGCAAGCGGCTGTGCTGTAAGCGAATTTAACAATTTGTTGATTTTTTGTCTACGAAACGAGGCATTTTTTTAACATCTGCTTAGTCATGGCTATGAGACCCTCTTAAATTATATCATCTTGTACATTAATTCAGTTATCCATCAGCTTTTAAATCATGCGCGTGCGGTCTCAATTACTTTTTTACGAAGCGAGGTATTTTCTGTTATATACGTAGTTCCTCCTGATCACTTTTTTCTATCATGTCGAACTCGTTTGTTTTTCGTCTTCGTCCTACCTATTATTTAAACTGATGTTACTGGTGTTTACCTCTCATTACTATCTAAAAGCCTCTTAATCCCTTCCGAACGTCCCCCCACCCACCACCCCTCAGTGCCTTCGTGGTGGCTCTTTATTCACTAATGCGCACCGCTGTTTCCTTTCTTCCTGTGAGTGAAACGGAGGCACACGACATTCAATAGGAAAGGTTACATCCGCTGAGTATCCTGAAAGAACTGTCCAATGTTGCCAGCGTGGCAACTCAGTTCTTCTGTAAGATTTTTTTTTCTGTTTTCCAAACATGCTTGGCGTCCCTTCAGTACGTTTATTTTTCACCTCGGTCATCTTGGTCATCCTGAGAGCCAATCTGCAGCATACCTCTCACCTACAAACTCATCTTGTACAGTGAAACCTCATACCAAAAGAAGGTGAGCGGGATGGGGGGTGGGGTGGGGTGGGGGGTGGGGGGTAGGGCTCTTTCAGTATAAACTGTGTTCAGTGTTCTTCTGATTTTGTACTCGTAATTTCCTTTATTTTCTGTTGCTTTTTAAACTGTTTAATGTCTCTGTTTCTTCACTGTAGTTTTTTCCCCCTGCCTCTGTGGTGGCCCATTTTTTACCTGTGTTTTCAACACTCTTCATACTTTTTTTTTATTCTCCCCATAGAAATGCAGGGGCGAGGGGGGGGGGGGGGGGGGGGGGGGGTGAGGATCTTTTAATATGAATGGAGCCCCTGTCTACAGAAAGTCCGGTACTAGTAATTTCTTCTTTCGTGTCATTCTCTTAGTCTTTGCTTTTCTTTTTTTTTTGTGCTGCTGTTGCCGATCGCTTTTCTGTATTTGTGGTCTTTTCATCTTCCCGTGGTCTCGAAAGCATTTTCTTTTTTCCCTAATAATCTTTGTAAGGTGCAAGTTCTTTCTCAATTGTAATCTGGTGACTAGATAGTGAGAGTTTACTGTAACAGACACTTGTCCATTCTGCGGTGCTGTTCACTAATTAGGTATTTTGGTGTATCCTTTTTGCATAAGAATTTTCTTTTCATTTTAACTGGTTTTTGAAAGAAAAATCTGAGCGAATTGATCAGAGCGGTTGGTGCACTTCGCATTTTAGTTTAATCCGACTGAAGGGCTGGAGCATGGAAATTGAGGTTTTGAATAAGTGTGCCTGTAAACCGTACGCAGATCTGCGTTGCCGTAATGATAGAGCCTATGTCGTCGTCGTCATCGTCGTCGTCGTCGTCACTATCATCACCATTGTTACTGTCATTCTGTCCGTTGTCAACATCACCGTCACATCATATTAAAAAGGTAAATTAAAGTATTATGGCTTAACGGTTGTAGGGGCAGTGACCTGTTGGAGAATCGCCGAGTCTAGGCACAGCATGATGGATGACGTGGCCCACTCCTCTCCTTCCCACCACCTTTAAATCTCCCTGACCTGAATCGGTCATCCATTTACTGCTGAACGGACAGACAGAGTTTTCAATCTGTAAAAAATCCGATCCCATTCGAACTCGCGACTGTTAGCTCCACATCTGAATACATAACCATTGGACCACGAGCTCCTCTACTGACACCCTCATACCACCATACCAAACATTCATCATCAGAAGTACTCATCATTCGCTGCCGTTAGCACCAGATGCTTTGAAACGGATTTGGTTGTTTCTTCGTTGTTGTAGTTGTTGATGGATCATCAAAGATCATCATTACAAAAACTGGTAACGAAAGTTTCACCCGCGTAATCCTGCAGCAAAGACACACCAGTTTTTATGTCGGACGCCAGCGTGATCCGAACTGGCAATAAGTGACTGAACTCACTGGTTAACCAAGTGAAACACACCAGCCTTTCTCTAGAGTGGTTGGTTCATTCAGGTTACAGGCTAGCTTGATGGTGAGTTAACGTCATATTTGCCCGAGACCCCCTGTAAAGACACATTGGTCCCGGACCAAGGTCCCCACCGCGTCCTCCTCTTCCCAGTGCATGTCCTTATCTCCCAGAGGGAGTTTCAGCCAGTGGAACACCGACACAGTTTCCCCGCACGGACACTGGCACAGTTGCTTGTAGTTCCGTCTGATCAGGGCCTCCGTTCTCTGGTCGTCGTCAGTCTTGAAGTATGCCCGCACTTCCTCCCACCCTGCTGCCAGTGCCGCTGCCTCCGAACCTATTGTGCAGAGAATCGCCATCAGGAAGACACACACAAAACCAGGTAGATGATTTGAACGGAGAATTATGGCAGAAACTAAGGTGGAGAGAATACATGTTGAGTTACTAGACGGCCCAACGAAGGTAACAGATGCTGGTGGTGTTGAAACAAGTTTTCCGTCTTGTCCTTTGTTTTTTTCCCCCCGCAATTCGTCTATTTCCGATTTGTCTGTCTCCATCTCACCTATTTTCTTTGCACTTGTTTTTTTTTTTCTTTTTTTTCTTTTTTTCTTCTTTTTTTTTTAATAGCGGTGATCCTTGTACGTTTGTTTCCAGTTTGTTTTGTTGTTGTTGTTGTTGTTGTCGTACCCTGGCTAAAAGCCTCCAGGGATCATCCAAACAGCCGAAGTATTTGAACACTATGGTACAAATGCATCAGCTGGGGATGAGAACATTACGTGTGTGACCGTTTTTGATTACCCCGCCACATGGGCAGCCACACTCCGACTTCGGGGGGATTTTGGAGACT
>JADBJO010001758.1:371728-381733 GCA_016801955.1 Conus betulinus
TACGTGGCCTTTGCAGCATGGCATTTTTTTTTTTTTTAGTGTTTTGTGTTTTTTGTTTTAAGATGGGGGCTGTCGTACTGAGACTGTCAGAAATTTCTGTGGATCAAAACATAAAAAGGGAACTTTCCTTAAGAAATGTGTTTTTTTACGACATAACACATTTTTTGTGTTTGAATCATCCAGTGACCTACGGTTTCTTGAGAAGTAGGGCGCATCAGATCCTTCATCACTTCATCAGTACTTATTCCGACACAGGTTGCATTATATCATTTGTGATAAAATGCAAACAGAATTTGACTTTGTCGTGGTCAGTTACATTTTTTTTTTTTCAGCTTTGTAAATTTACTTGCCTTTTGCATTTTGTCTGTTGGAGTAATGTGCTAGAGCTGCCCTTTGATTTCCTGTGTATAACATTATTGAATAAGCTTATGGCATGGAAAAGGAAGAAAGAAAAAAAAAAAACAAACAGAAAAGCTCACCAGATGATTTGAAAAGTGCTTACTCAAAGCAGCACATGATACAGGAAGGGAGTAGCTTCAAAGTCATTTGGGTTTAAATGCATGGAATAAGGGTTGAATGTGATGTGATTTGGACTTAGGTTCACACTTGACCTACAGACGGTCAGGTGCACACTACTGTATGTATTCATGTGTTCCTAACTATAGTCGTGTGCTGGGAAGAAAGAGTTACTTAAAGCCTGTTCAGAAAACTGAAAATCTTCATCTTTGTGAACTTTTTTTTTTTTTTTTTTTTGGTAACAGAATTTTTTGCAATTCTGATAGCTTTGAATTACTTATCAAGATTTCAAAAAGAAGTTTGCTGTTATTTCAAACCATTTTGTGTATTTATTTTAGGTCATTTCTTTATGTATCCCAATCTTTGAAACTACAAACAAAATATCTGAAATGATTGGAACCCTGAAGTATATCTTGAAAAGTTACAGGGATCGCTTTTTTGCTAGGTGCCATCCAAGTGATTTTTCTGACATGGTCAAATATACAGAACAGCAAATGACATAGGAAGGGGGAAAAGAAGGGGGAGGAGGAAAAGTTTTGTTTAATATCAGGTCAGTTTATCTTTCCTTTTGATTTTTTTGTTTTTGTTTTTGAGTAATTAATTATATACGCTTATAGGTGGTTTCAGATCATTGTGATAAAAATGTGAAACTATGTTTATTAATATATTTTGAAATCCATGAAATGAAAATAATATGATTTCTTTGTCAATAATTGAATACTGCCCCATGTATATAAAGGGGGCAGGAGGGGGGAATCTTAATCTAAATGAGTGCCCCAAAAATGTTTCATGACTTACAAATCTATGCAACCATTTGCACTTTGTGAAGTCTTTTTTCCAGGTTCAGATGCATGCATGCATTTGCACATGCTTGCATATATATGCACAAGACATACAAAACCAACATAAGTACAACAAAATATCAAGAACTAATGTTTTTGTTGATTGTGATCCTCTCACAGTCTCAGGTCATACTTGCGTTGTATTTATATAAATCTGATAGTGAGTTTGTTTGTAAAGTGACCTTTTGTTTGATCTATATTATTGGTAGTAATTCTTTGATATAATCTGTGCATACATACATATGGAATGTGTGCGCATGAGTGCACATGCCCCCTCTCCCTGCACACGCGCATGCACACACACACACACACACACACACACACACACAAACATACACGCACAAATGCATACACATTTTGCCCACACATGGGCATTCTCTGTCTGTCTGTGTCTGTCTCTCTTTGTCTTCGTCTCTGTCTCTGTCTTTCTCTCTGTCTGCCTGTTTGCTTGACTGTCTATATCTCTGTCGATCTCTCTCCGTCTGTCTGTTTCTCACTCTCTGCCTTCGCTTTGAAATGGAATTAATGTGAATCTTTTCTTAATTTTCAGTAGTCTCAGATCATGACACATTTTAACATTTCCTTTGCAGGTGTGGTGTATGTCCACTGCCAGCAGGGAGTGAGCCGCTCTGCTACAGTGGTTCTGGCCTATCTCATGCTGTACAAGCACATGTCGCTGCTGGATGCTGTAAAAAACTATACGACCGAAACGGGAAATCTTCCCCAATGAAGGCTTCATCAAACAACTCTGCACCCTGCAGCAGGAAATCCAGGAAGGATCTGCACAGACGTCAGTACAGTAAATTTTCATGTCGCCATCTGTGGGGCTTCCATGGGATAAGGGAATGTGAAGAATCCTCAAAGAGGGAAGTGACTAATCAACAGTTGGGTCTTCTGATTCTTCTGGTGTTCCAAAGTGTACAGTTAGTTGGTGATGAGATGTGAAAATGAACAAGAGCATTGTGATTTCTGATAGTTTGAGTAACATTCTCTTATTAACAACAGCGACTAACATGTTATGCAATCACAGGACGCGTAAAGTGATTCCTTCTGCAGTAATGTTTTTTCATTTTTTTTTTATTTGTTTGTTTGTGTGTGCAGTTGAAAATATACTTAAGATTTTTTAATGAAAACGTTATGTGCTTGATGTTGTTTTGTTTCACTTAATTTTGTGGGAGATGGATAGGAAGTGAATTGTACAAAATGAACATTCATGAATGATATTATTTAGAAAAAAAATAATGGTTTTTTATTATCATTGTTGTACCACTCACAAAAGGTGCCAGACATTGGCATTGGTTTAGGAATGTGCGCAAAGGAGTTAAGGGCCTTGTGATCTTTCACCCAGAGTTTGGTTTATGCAAACAAGAATTCTGAACCAATGATGCCATTTTCATGTAATAATCTGTTTGAAACACATGACTTGAGACTTAACAGTTGAATTTATCCTTTTTTGATTATTGGATTGCATTACTTCACTAGTGCATCTATTTTTAACTCCCTTTCTGTGAAATGGCATGATAGTTGAAGTGTTAGTGGTTGATACTAAACCATATTTAATTGCAGAAATGGTCATAGTCAAACAATGACAAACAGAAACTGTGTCTTTGCATTTCACTTCCTGAATGTAATTAACCTAGATTATGTTTAATTGCGAAAATGGTTCCAGTCAAAAAATGACAATCAGAAACTCTGTCTTTGAATTTCACTTCCTGGTTGGAATAAAACTGTGCGTCAACAGTTTCTGTTGCTGATAAAGAATTTGGTAATATTCTGCCAGGTTTCTACAATGCACCCAAAAAAATTGGATGCGAAAAAAAAAAGCAAATCTATGATAGATACCTGGATGAGATGACCGAGTCGCATGACATTGCTTATGGCTCAGGATCCTGTTTATTTATAATACTGTGAACATCAGTAAATGTCCATTGCAAAGTCAGCTAATGTAACCTTGTTTTAATGAGTGAAATGTCTATATTGTGCCCTCTTGATTTTGATTGGAGAAGCATATTTTCGTTCGCTCACTATCTCTCTCTCTCCACCTTCATTTGTGTACTTAAATTTTACTTACACACCACGTCTGCGTTATTCAGGTTCCATAAGATATTCTCCATATTTTTTTTTCCACCAAAAGGAGTTCAGATTTGTCATTCTTTCAATTGTTTATCATTTCTTTTTTTTTCTTTCTTAACCTTGTCAGATTTCTGAGACTGAAACTTGTTTTCCTCAACTAATTGAAGTTGTTCAGTTATATAGAAGACTTCATTTCTTCTCAAATCTCAAATATTCACACCCCATGTTTGTATGTGAGTGTGTGTGATATATCTGTCTGCTTGAATGTGGACATAATATCTTCAGGATAAAATGTAATTAAATTAATTTTTATAAAAATCAAGCAAAGGGTTTTATATATTTATATAATTATAAACATCCATGTAGCATAAATGCTATATCTATCCAGCTTATCCTCTCTCTGTGTGTATATATGTGTGAGTGTGTGTGTATGTTTATGTATGTGTGTGAATGTGTGTGCTGCTAAGCAGAGCCACTTGCGATCATTTTTCCGTTGGAATCCATGTAGTGTAAAATGCTATATCTATCTATTCATTTGTGTGTGCATGCACACGCTGCAGAGCAGGGCCAAGTACGGTCCTTTCCCAGCTGGGATCCATGTAAAATGAATGCAAGGGCTCAAGCAGAGTCCAGACTTGGCCTGGGGGAAAAAGCACCTGCACGGTGTGTAAACGACGCAGTCCCCCTGGTGAAAACAACCTTCTGGACACAGCCTCTGGATGAACTTTGGTGTTGACCACAGGGATGTCTGCAGATGTTTTCATGACCGGTGCTGGTTTCCTGACACATCGTTATGACCTCCCTTTCTGGATCTGTGATACGTGACGATCATTCTTTGGTGTAGGGATTGCATGTCATATTTTTGTATTCATTCAAGTACATGATGATCCGATCAATTATGTTTTTGCCTTTTTAATCCAGAGTGTATGCAATTTTTTTTTCAAAATGTCACTCTGATTATGGACAGTGATCTTGGAAGTCGCATGTTTTTCAAGGGTTCCCGCAGTCCTCTTCTCATGGCCACAAATACCCACGCATGCATGCATTTGAATGTGTGTTAACATGCGTGTGTGCACACATGCGCACGCGCACACACACACACACGCACACACACACACACACACACACACACACACACACACACACACACACACACACATTTTCACTCTGACCTTCTCTCTAATTTACTTATATCCCTCACACACAATTTTCCAATGTCTTTTGAATGTATTTTGTTGAGACATGACTTAATAGAAGGCTTTGTGCCATGATTTATCTTCTGTGCAATGCTGTTAATGTGATGATATAAATGGTCCATTTGTAATGGTAGAAAACCAAAGATTAATTTCCAATTACTTGAAGCACTTTTCAACTGATGAGCCAGTTAAGCATGTGATGATGATATATATATATATATATATATATATATATATATATATATATATATATATATAGTGTAGTTTTCTTTTTGGAAATGAAAGTACATTTGACTTTTTTTTTATTATATTCGACTGTTTTTTTATTTTTTTTTTATTTTTATTTTTTGTAATATGCAGTGTTTGTAGAGTGACAGTTGTGGCAGTGCTTTTGTGAACAGTTGCCAGCCCACCTCTCTCCTCCAAAAATCCCCACCCCCTTTTAGAATGACTAATGCCACCAGCACAGTTTGATTTCATACGCCTTAGGGATGTCAGTACTTGTGTGTTACAAATATCTGTAGATACCTATAATTGTCTGCTACCACTGATAACAGCTAAAGTAGTGATATAAGTCATTCAGCCATTGTATAATTAGTTGTAATTGAATATGTAACTGCCAACACAACAATTCATCACAGCTAAACCATCGACATCAATTGCTTAGCTGTTGTAAATAATTTTGTATTGTCTAAGACACAACATAACAGGTACACTATTGACATCTTTAGGGTGTATGAATCTAGGGTGTGCTGGTGACATCGCCTGTTCCACTTGATTTTGTATGTTAGTGTCCCCATGACGATTCTGGGGGGCTCTCTCAGTTTCAGTATAAATAGCTCCACTGCATTCTGGAAGGTATGTGTTGGCAGTTTCCTTTTTCTCTGCCATTCTCTTTGACTCCGCCCTTTTAATTCATTGTTGTTTTTCTTTACTGCTGTTTACTGTTTTCCTGACTTTATGAATTGCCTGTCTTTAGTCAAAAAATTCTTATACATTTTTTGTTATCCGATAGCAGTTTATGACATGCCTGCTTTTTTTTGTTTGTTTGTTTTTCTCCAATTTGGCAGTGTGACGCCCCATGGACGATTTCTGAGGAAAGAGTATGAGGCACTGCTCACAATTCTATGGGACTAGCCAAGATCACCACCAGACCAACTTGCACACCAGTACAGGCAGAGAAAACATTCACAGGATGATCACATTTCATCATACATTTACATTCTCACAATGGTGATTGAAGATGGGGAAAAGGGACAAGAACAGGCCTAACTTAAACGAGAGAGAAAGGTGGGGGCAACCCTGGTGATGACAACTCGCCTCCCAGAGAGTACTGTGAAATCCCACACTTCTGTACCCAATCCTACTGGCTCCCCTGGGAAGAATGGGTCAGTGCAAAAGACCAATGAAGAGAAAAGGAAAAACAACAACAACACAACACACACACACACACAAAACTAGCACATCACCAACAAAAATTTGATTCCTGTAATCTGTCCATTCCTCTCGGTCCTCCGCGGGTATGACAGTAGGATTTCCCTTCTAAAACAAGTGTGTGGAAAAAGGCAAACCCCCAAAACACTCTCACACACTTCTCCACCCTCTGTCACTCTGTATGTCACCGTCTCGGAGCTCTGTCTTCAATCAATGCACATGTGGGTGTCCCTCGTCAAGGACGGCAGCGTTGAATTCAACCAGCAAGTCTGTATTGCCTGAAGTAGGAGTTCCGAACTCTGGGATGTGGAGGTCACACCGCACTCCTGTGCTGTGCTCGGGCGCAACAAGGGTGAAATAAGAGGACATGGTTAAGTCCCTTGAAGAGGGGAGAGGGGAGGGTTAAAGTGGAAGGGGAAAGGAGAGTGTGTATAAGGGGGTTGCCTTGGATATCTGAATCCTGCTCTTCACCAACACATTCTTTTCATTTTTCTCTGTCCTAAAATACCTAATTTCTCCTGATCATTGATAATGCAAATCTTCCAATTTGTATACCACACACCAGTATGCGCTCAAGTACACACTCACATGCACGCACGCGCGCGTACACACACACACATACACATGCACACGCACATGCACACACACATGAATGTGCTTTACGATGAGCATAACATGCATATAAGCGCTCATCAGCAACTCTGAGACTAAGCTATTTAAAAGAAAACGATGAGATGACGATAAGGAAAAATTAGACTATGCCACTTCCTCACTCCTTTCGTATAACAAACAAACAGGCAGTCCACTGGCAAAGGAGGGGCTAGCAAACAGAAGGGTAAAAAGGGCACAGAGATCCCTGCACAAAAATCAAGGTTCTCCCCTCCACTCTATTGCCAACGAGCTCCGTGATCCGCCCCTGTACACTGGGTTACATGCTTATATGTGAAAAGACCAGACAGCGAAAATATCTACTGGAAAAATGTACGAAAATTAAAACCAAAGGGAAAGGCGGCATCACTATCTGTCATTCATGTTGAAAGGCTAGCCCCCCCAAAACAGGAATAATGATTTCATTGCCTTCCCAACTGCTGCATATTAAGGAGGATGAAGAAAGATTTCCAATGAAAACCCCCCTCTTGTTAAGTGGCTGGAACCGCTCAAAACACTTACCATCTTGCTGGTGCCAGAACGGGGACAAAAAAACGAAGGAACGCCTGTCGATTCAGTTTCTTCCAGGCCCTCGGAGAGACCGCTCAGTTCCGTGCTGGCCTCCGGGTCTAGGGTAGGGGTCGCGACCTTCTCAGGTGTAGCCTCTTCACTGCTTCATCTGCAGTCTCTGTAGTTCTATCTTATGAAGAGGGGTCATTGGTCTTGGGATTGCGTAGGGGGAGAGTTGAAAACGAGGAATAATTACCTCTAGGGCGGCTTGACCATTGCCCGTCCCTGGGACTGTCCTTCCCAGTTGTGAAAAAAAAAAAAACTGTGGCGCTGAGCGGACAAGGCTGCATTTTCTGCACAGTGTACTTTGTCTGTCCACTGCCAGTCCTACAAAAGAAAAAAACTCCAAATTGACTCCCCGGGTAACTTGACCGTTGCCCATCCCTGGGACTGTGTCCCTCCCAGTCTTGGGATGAAAAAAAAAAACAAACTGTGCCAAGCGGGCAAGGCCACCTCCCTGCCCAGTGAACTGCATTCATTCCCTGGCAGTCTTAAAAAAAAAAAAAACAAACCCAGAACCAAACTCTCGACTTCCCAAATTAAGAGCAAGCTCCGACTACCAAAGACAGCTGGAGAAGTGGTCATCCAGTGAAAGGCCCTCGTTAGACGGCTTGGACGAGACACATCAACTTTGGGGAAGTACACATTCCTCCTGAAAACTGAGCAATGACACCAAGGTGGTGTCACACCACTTTCGTTCCCTCTACCAGTTTGAGAGGGGACCAGTTTTATACTCAGAAAAAGAAGGAAAATGAAGTCGTGATGGTGCCACCCGTGACAGGCAGTTAGGTAATGAAAAATTATACAGACTCTCCTGAGTGGATACTAGTTGTGGATACCTCATTGTCTTTTGCCTATGTGTCTTCTTCATGCTTGTTTTACATTTTGGTATCATATAAAGTTTTTCATAATAATTTTTGTTTGTTTAATCTGGGAGTGAAAGATCAAGGGGAATGCATTGCATTCTCTGCATCATCTGATTTCATGTGCTGTCAATAGTTTAGCTGCCATGTCATAGACTGTTTCTGTTGTTGGTTTCCTATTTAGGATATGATTTGTTTTTGATGATTTGGCTTAATCGTGATGTACATTCTGAAAAGGCCCAGTGTGGTGGGCATGGTTATAATGATGAAAAACCTGATGTATATACTTTATTGTTTGTGTTTTTTCTGTGATCATGCTGACAGCCCTGTAAAGACCCTGTGCAGCCATTTTTGGTGTAATTCCACTGAAACTGAAAGCCAAACCGCTTAGGGGAAGGGACAGAGTGTTGTTCAGAAACATGCCATGACTTGCAGACATCTTGGGTCAAATGCAATATGTCGCATTCCCCATCAGGATAATTCCAGTTGTGAAGAGATTCCCCTATCAGGGGGGGAGGGGAGGGGGCAGTAATTTCTTTTCTGTTCTGTTTTTTTTTTTTTGTTTTTTAGTTGACACTTCCTTTTTCACTATCTGTTGTTAGTGCCAGAGTCAGTTTTGAATTTGTTTGCTTTTTTTTTCTTTCTCCTAATTTCAGTGCACTGCCTTTGGTTTCTAAAATGGGATAAGGATTTATGTGCATTATCAAATTTTGTTCGTGGATCGGGTTGCTAACGTGATATAGCCCTTGGGGTCAGCTGGGATTTGAACAATAATAATCTGAAAGACATTTATGCACATATGCACATCCAGAAAGATAATCTGATGGGTGAAGGATGAAAGGAAAATAACATTCTTGGTACTGTTAGATTCCTCCTGCCTGTATTCATTATCTTGTGCCTGTGAGCTGTAAAGATAAACTTTAGGTTGTGGTGAAGAGTAAGCAAAAGAAAAAGATGCTAGAAGTTTACTTGTGGTTGTACTGCTGTTCCTCTACAATTGAGCTTCCTCACAGGCTTATAGTGAGGGATATGCTGAAAAAAAGGGATTGGCTGAAGGTTGGGAGTTGGGGGGGGGGGGGGGGGGGGGGGGGCAGGCAAGGATATTAGATCTGTGAAAAGAAAAATCACTGTTAAGCTTTCCTGTTTAAAGTAAAATTGAGCCCAGCTGTCTGTTATTAGATTAAAAAGGGTTTTTTTTTTTTTTTAACTTTGTAGCAAAATGTGCACAATAATGTGTTTATTGCCTTGATAACAACTTGTATACCCACTTTTTGATTGTCAATATATTTTTCAATAAATTCCACAGACACCCTACGCCATCACATATGGTGCTTTATTAACCGGTGTCCGAGTCATACAACTTTTTTTTGTTCCCATTGCTGGTGTTGATTTACTCGCTGGCACATTGATTCACTTATTTCTTATTCAATGTTATGTTGAAGGAATGTAACTTTTTTATATGCTAGTGTGTTCAGACTGACAAAATATATGAACATATATTAAAGAGAGAGAGAGAGAGTGGTGTGTGTGTATGTCAGAGTCAGAGAGAGAGAGAGAGAGGAGAGAGAGAGAGACCTTTAAGGGGCATACTGTATGCATGCTATAGAATAGCTTGTGCACCTGGAATGTTCACAAAGGTTGTTATTGCTGATATTTACGACTGGCGAGGGCATGCTGCGTTGCTATTAACAGCCGTTCTATATTGCAGTCTCAGAAATCTTGTGCAGTTTGGCCATGTATTCATAAGCTGAGACCTTTATGCTAAGGGCGCTTGTCCGAATTCACTTCAGCAAACCATTTGCAACACGCACAAACTATTGACAAGATGTTATAGGCACACAGCCGCCAAGTGCGCATGAATGA
>JADBJO010001759.1:0-20000 GCA_016801955.1 Conus betulinus
TGACTTAATGCGTAACTGTGGATCCAGATCATTAGCCGCCAACGATACTCACTGACATGCGCGCCATTCCATCGTCTGTATACGGCCGATATTCTGTTTTTAAACAAATGGTACTTTACCATAGCCTGTCCAAGTGTCATCTCTAGATAATTCATAAACTAAGGATGAATATCATGGGACACTTAATTATATCATTGGGATTAGTTGCGTCTGCAGAGGAACAACATTTCTGTGCATCGTTCTTGTTTGATGCTCCAGTATGGTGACCATACGCTGTAATCAGGATCGAAAGGTAGTAGAGTGAATCACTTTGAAATTCAATTATGTTAATATGGTCCATATATTGCTGAAATTGTCATGGTTATTTATGCGTCACAGTTGGAACACTTTATAAAAGATCAACAATTTGTGTACCACTAGGGCTATTAAAACGGTATGTTAAAATATGAAATCAGCATGGGTTGGATAGTACAAACAGGATTTAAGATTGAAGAGAGAGGTGTGATGTGTTCGTGTGTTTATTTTTTTAATACTATCTAGACAATGAGCTGCGTGTGCAGAACAATTCCCTGCTGCTCGCACACCCACACATGGTGTCAGGACCCTGCAATGCGCATATTTCGCACTTTTTAATTTATGTTTTATCGGTCGCTAGACAACAACCTGTACAGTGTTGTGTTAGTGTCAAGGAAAGAAAAAATAGTGTCAACTAATCGAACATAGTATATTTTTTGAATCCTTACTTCAATGGGTAGGACAGGACTATGCGTTGAAAAAACATGGCTGACAAGTAAAAAAAACACACAAATTTTGGACGCAACAGTTATATCCGTCATAGAATAACTATTAAAGAGCAAGGACAGTGAATTGTTCAACTACCAAATGCAAGGATGAAGGGATGGACTACATCGTCAAATTTTTCAATTCACTTTTCCTCTTCTTCTTTCATAGTTTTCATCCCTCTTACTCACTCTCCCCTCATAACCATCCACTTTGTAAGATGATTTTCAAGTTGCTTCATTGAGCTAGAGAAATCGCCCCGACCCCACCAAAACGGGCGGGCCTTCTCTACTGCCATTTTTTTCAGGCACCTTAGTGGGCAAAGCTTGGTGCTGTTACCGTTTTCTCCTTTGTTTCCAAGCGGCTGGGGTCCGCACAGTTCATGATAGCATGCAACTGTACCGTTAAGTGGTCTACATACTATCCCATGATTGGACTACATTACAGAGCCTTATTTCGGTCTTGGATCAATTTTAAGGAAAGTACGCGTGGTGGGCGCGGTTCTTTTTTTGTTCCCTTACACGATAGTGGTGTACCCGGCAGAATATACTGGCTGTCACATAGCCACAGCCTCTGCGTTCCTCAGCTCTGAGTGAAAGAACGTTGCTCTTCACGACGCGGAGGTATAGTGACACGGCTGGTACGCGGTGTAATTGTCTAGTATCATTGGATGATGGAAAATACCTTTAATCAACCCTACTGAACTGATGAATGACTAGCACCAGTCCAGCCTCCTATCATTCTGTTTCCCAACCTCAGTGGTGGGTTTGTGAGCTTTTGCTCGGTGATGGGACTTGAGTAAGGCTGGCTGTAAACGTACTACATGACTGAGCTCTCCTTTCTTAGGATACAACAGATAGGCCACCTTCGGTTAAGGGAGCACTGTAGGACTGCACTGGCACAACAGCATTGCGGCATGAGACGTCGTATAGTAGGTCGCAAGTTGGCATTTGCTGTCCTTATGTAGTTATATCTATTAGTATTTGTTGGTCACTAAACAGAATGTGTAGGTGAATATTGTATAAATAGCATCGGTTGTAGTTTGATATTTTTTTGTGTTATGCTAGTATTCCAACACGCATGATTGACATACAGTATGGTGCGGATGCTTTGTTATGATACAATAGGAACCTTTTGTAGGGTTGGTGCCGCTGCCAGGAGCCCCAGTAGGCTCTCTGATACATATGGTATATGAAGGTGTACTGGGTTCGGCCTCAACCCTTGGGTGCAACAGTTATGGATATGACGTGATCATGTTTATAGGATCCGGGGTTTAGTCAACGAATCATGCCCATGTAAATATATGCAGAATGGGTTTTGCTGCGCGCGCGGCTGCACACCCACAGGGTATGTATATCTTAGAATTGCATGTCTCTAAGTTGATTAACTGTAATCACAAAAGATTGCAACAATCACATTAGATTGTAGGTTGCGTACAATCGGATGCCTGTCATTATTCGTTGCAGTTGAAATACAAATCAACATTTGTGGCGTATTGTCATGTCACGATCTTGCGCAATCAGGCCAGTTTTGCAGTTACGTTGTATAGAATGATATCCCACGACACGTGGTCATTGGGGGAGGGTGGGGAGGCTACCGAGTTCTAGAATAGCTTAACACATCAGCCCACAGGCAGCACACGACATCGCACACACACAGGCCACGAAACATACTTATACTTCTCCTCTGTTTTATCGCGGTGGTGTGTTTAACATAAACTTGTGTCATCTGCGCTAAACAGTCACATCCTTGCATAAGAAACTCAGTATGACTATGGCTAGCATCCGGTGGTAGGTTGTATAGGGATTTATATGGTTAACCAATCACAATCAGTGCGTACACCTCTGGCAGGCTTCTTCCAAGAAATTCCGTGAGTATTCATGTGGCGCATAGCATGGAACATGCCTGGCAAGGCGTGTCCTAGATATGAACATATGTGGTCTTGCTATCTGGAACGACTGGCAGGGAGACAATTTATCTGACGAAATAAGTAAGGCCCGATCCTCCTTAATCGCTGACTATTGAGCACCAATGTGTACTAATCTTGGGCATATATGACCCTAAGAGTAGCTCAATATTATCTACAGTCGCACTATAGATAATAGGCGAGAATTTGAATGCAGCACACTAAAAAAAACAAAAGGAAAGAAAGCAACAAACAAAAAAGCTGTGAACATGAATGCAAATTTAGTGATCATCTTGTTGAGAGATTTCATTTTATGTCATCGATGGTGTAGGAAGTGCGTATAGACGAGGCAGGCGCAGGCAGATTGTCGCAGCTGTTCTATGAAGTTTGGACGCACGAGGGTCCCCATGCAATCATTCCGTAAACATGCAGTGGAATAACTCAAAAAAGGATCTTCTCCTGAGTTCCACATAACATACCATTACCATACTTAGGCCTATTAAAGGCAAGCACTTATTAGACTATAGCCAGAAAATCCGGACTTGCCCAAAGCTCGAGGCACTACAGTTGGCTAAAGACAAAATGAGCTCTAGCAAGGCATGTTAACTTGCAAACAATCAATGCTTGTTCTAGTCGCCCGCTAATCGTGTGTTGGTCTGGCTTCCCATCACCAAAATTTTAGTTACAAGACTATGAAGTATTTGATGAAAACAAGGAATAAAAAGCAGTACATGATTTCTGATAGTTGTGTGTGTGAATTATTTGTGATTACAGTTAGCAGCATGAACAACGTTTTTAATAGGTTCTACCATCGTTTTAGCCCGGCCGCTGATGATCGAATACGGTTATCAAACAGCATGTAAAGTCTGAACGACCTAATACTGAATAGTCAGGTCATTTACATCTTGTGATTTCTACCTATTATGAATTTTGAATGTTATCCATAAAACTGTGTCTTGAGCAGCGACTTTGTATCGAAATTTTCTGCAGACACCTGTTATTACTAATTGGCTTTCTCTCATCATGTGGCTACTGACGGGACCTTAGAGCCAGTTTTCAATCAGAAGATAGATTTGTGTACGGACTAATGGCAGGTGACTGTACTGCGCGTCCGAACAATACCGATAAGTCATATTTGATGCATCCTAGAACGGACCGATTTAAACATGCTTTAACGTTTTGAATCGTCTGATTTTAGTAGAGGTAACATCTTGAGCCACAACCCCAGCATTTGAACCAATTTGTCAGGTAGAATACAAAGAAGGGGGGAGATTCTCTTCAAGTGTTATGTGTGTGGTGGTATTTGTCCTATGTTCATTTTGTATGTGTAGCCAAGCTGTTTAGAGAGTAAAAGGCATGCCCATAAGTATTGAAATTGAGAGTTTAATAAACTTTTTACATAAGAATTTATGGATTCTACAGTTGCCTGGTATTATTTGGTGCGAAAATTCGAGCAATATTCAAGTTGTTCGATTGGCATGGTGGATCTTGAAATCTGCGCCGAAGAGTCACCAACACGTATTGCAGATAACTCAGGTTCGTGTGTATAGGGTGTGGCGTGTGATCCGCTGGGCCTCTGAGCTACTATTTAAAGATTTCTCTTTCCTTTATAAAATTCAATGAATTGCACAGACGGGATTCCACCTCAGACAAAGCTGGAACAAGAGGATTAGTGCGCGATCACCTGTCCTTGTGATTCTAATTCATAAAAGTTTACTTTTGTTCTGTGACTACTGAATTAGGGATGAAGAGGATGTTCAGCGATCTTACCTATCAACCTATGCTGTTGGCTTTACCTCTATTAGTCAGGAAAGCCTAGGCATACGTGTTAAAAGCAGATCATAGAGTATGACTGACAAATAAGCCACGCTTTCATACCATGAAGTTTTGTAGACCGCAGAGCTTGATAAATCTGTTATTGGCAAAATTTAATGTTAAGACATACTGATTGCCCTGAAGAAACAGGAAAGTACATGCGCCGTTGACTTGTTGTGAGAGTAATGTCACTATTGGCGGTACCATTGTTGTGCTGGCAAATTGTTCACTGTAGACAGCAGGGTTCCCCAGCAAGGGAATCTTACACAGACTTGATGAGTGAGGTGGTCGAAATTATACATGTAATACTGCCGCCTCGACCCCACTACCCACCATTTCCTTCTCTTGTTGATTTCATCCATGTGTGATGTGTTGTGTTGTGTGTGGGTTGTGGTGTGTTGTGTTGCGGTTGTGTTGCTGTTGCGTTGTCGTTATGGCCGTTTGCGTTGCAGTTGGTTGGTTAGCGTTGCGTGTGTTGTGTATGTGTGTGTTAATAAAGCACTTGTGCCCTAGAACTTTTGCCAGTCATGGCCTGTGCATTCAAGTTTTGAAAAGCACTATGAAATCGGTAATACGCAATCTGACATTTTAATTTTTATGTTATCATCTTGACATCAGGGACTTGCATTATAGAGAAAAGCCAAGGCAGTGTTATCTGGGATTATCTATTCATATAGTTGACGCGTGTTGCTTATTGAATTGGGATTTTAATAAATTTTTCAACTTATACATATTGATATGTAGATGAAAATTACAGATCCTTAGGTGAATGGACATTTGTTCAGGGCTTTATTCTATGGAGCAGGAGGCTTTCAAGCATTGTTAAAAATTATGAGTCAATTTCACGTAACACAGTAATCGATCACATTACCAAATTAATGGGAGGAAATAGTCTCTAGGTCGGTTGAAGATGCAAATCATATCCTTACTTTAATATTATTATACAAGAACACACAATGGACACACATTACAATACTCACGCTTACATGAGCTTCAGACTGTAGTAATGGTGAGTTTGAAAAAAGAAGGCATTTTCAGGCTGATTTTACAACTGGTTTGAGACCAAGCGAGCAATGAACAGTGCATAATTTGTCGGTGTGAAACTGTGAAAGACAGAATTGAGGTGAAAATGACACATTTGGACCGAAACAGTATTTACTTTTTGTACATGGAGTATGGAAATCGCGCATGGGAATAATGAGAATCGGTAATCCCCGTTGGACTTGGAGGGGGGTGCTTGTAAATCCAAGACTTCTGTCAGATACGAGGTGAAAACATCGGTAACAGATGGAAGATGAGCGTAGTGATCTTTGTAGTGAACGCCTAAAAGTTGGAAACGGCTGAGCCGTATTATGAATATATGTAAGTAAGTATTGTGTTTATTTCAAGTCTAAAAAGAAATAACCATTCCTGGATCGGAATTATGATAAACGCTGATAATTTATTTTGTGTACATCTCTCATCTGTGGTCTGGATTGTAATCAGGCGAAAAATTCCATTCTTTGTTTGTAGATCTATACTATACATAGACTTACCATACATATATGCACGACGCAACACGACAAAACTCCCACACACACACAACATGCACGCTGCATAGCAACTCCTATCGCCCCCTAACCACACACCCACAAACAGAGTGTACATGGACCATAACTCACTACAATCAGGTATGTTCATTTGCAACCACACTTACAACACACAACATTACTATGCGAGATGCATAGACTTAAACAAGTTTGTCAGTATACAGCACGCTCGAGTATTCAAGCCAATTACCTAAGCTGACAACCAAAATGCCACATGAACCGTGGTACCTGTCAAGTTCCAACAAATCACCTAACACATATGGGGCTTCACGCAAATTTCACACCCTAGAAACCTCGAAGACAAATAAGTGGCTTGCACTCTCCCTTTGTGTTCCTCTTGTTCACAGATCACTACTCCAAAGGTGTCTCATCTATGTCAGAATCGCAGGTGGTAGTAGAATGGCTCAGCTAGGTGTTTGGATCTTTGAGTGAGATACTAAGCGACATGTGTATGTTTGCATGTCAGTTCTCCATAATTAAAATATGCTTCAAAGTTTCGAAAACTATGTAAAGGCGCACACAACAATTTCTGAAACATAGCAATAAAGGAATAGTATTGTATGCGGCAACTTAAAATGGATGGTGTGCATTAACCGAAGTGAGAGGTTATGTTGAGGCACATTGACATTTCTAAACCTTTTCGTCTTTACTGAAAACAGGCTAAGAGAATTTGTGTTTATATTATAAATTTTGTGAATTTCAGTCCAGGTGTGGTCTGAAGTCATTACAGGATGAAGGTTGCAAATCTGTCTTTTCCAACACAAAACTGTGACTATCATTGTGTTAGTAAACATGTATATACATGGTATGACTACATATCAGTTGTTTTCACAGTGATAGTGTTTAGGTAAACATATTACACGGTCTAATAGCTCGTGATTTGATCACATCATAGTGTCTAGTAAACATTTAACAGTAGGATGATACATCGAATTTTTTTGTTTTTAGCAGTGGGGCCACACTAGCCTCGCAATTTTAGTGTCCTTCTGTCTTCATCTTCTGCTTCTTCTTCATCTTCCCCCCTCCCCTCTCTCTCTCTCTCTCGCTCCTCTCTCTCTTCTCTCTCTCTCTCTCTCTCGATGTGGGGGGCCTACTGATGATGCTACACAGAGCTTGTGGTTGTTACCATTTACAGTAGGGACAAATTGTACAAGTGCCCAACATGTGTCATGGTCTGTTTTGTTGCTCTAGTTTGTGAAGTTACATTTCTGCCAAGCCATCTTGAGGTTTTTTTTTTTCTTGTTGCTCTTAAATACTTGCAGATGAATTCTATTCTTCTGCCGAATCCCACAGGTGATAATGATGGTGTCACTGACCATAGCTAGAAATATTTTCCTCTTCTTCTCCCCTAAAGATACTCAGACTACCGCTTTTGTCTAGAGAACCATATTCGTGTCTATAGACACCAGCATGGTAAATGATAATTTGAATAAATCATGCTCACTGACTTGACCGCAATATCTAGGGGTCCATGTAGACTTACGACCCTATTGTCTTTGCACAAAGAAGTTAATGATTGTGCAGATTGTTTTTTAAAATTGGCACAGCAAAAATTGCCAACTCTACAGTCAAACTGAAACCAGTATGCACATGGTCACAACAGTTGATAAATCGAAGAAGCGCGTCAAAAACGTGCCATGTCCTCTCCCAACATTCCACTTTTCCACGGCCAACATCTGGTCAATAGATAACGGTATTGGTAACACTACTGGGGCCGGTTAGTTTACTTTTTGTCCATCTTTCTTCCTTGAACTGGCAATAGATTGGTAATAACAAAAATTGCGGTCGTTTTTTTGGGTTTTTTTTTTTTGTCCATCCTGTCTCTTCTCTACCAGATGGAAAGAGGTTTCATGTTGCAACCCCGGCATTTTTTTTTTTTTTTAATGTTTTATATCATATGAGTTTTGCTCTGTCTTTTACGACAGTGTTCACAAACAGGCCCTTAGTTTGAACTCTCATCTGAAGACTTGCAGGTGGGTTGAGCCTGGGCAGATTACTTTTCACAGACGAAATCCGTCTAACCTGGCTTGCCTAAGTGGGAGTGACCCCACGACCCTTGAATCATAGAATAGCGCTTTGACAACCAGGCCTCCATATTCCACAGTTAGTGATGACAAGCCGCTCTCCAGTAGAAATAACGCGATGTCACCATTGGTCTTTTTTGGTTAACCTTCCATGAGGTTGTCTTCGATCACTGAAAGTCATTTTGAAATCACTTTAGGGCAAAGAACAGTGTCAGAGGCAGTCGGTCCAGGGAAAATACCCTATCCCTGACCTTTCCACCCTACCACCCATACACAAAGATTGACCACCCATACACAAAAGATTTTGTCCACCATGGAACTTTCTGCACCATTCGGCTTGAAACCTATGAAACTTATATTTCTTGCCATCCTTTCTCTAGTTTTGTCACATCACTTTTGTGTGTGTGTGGTGTGTGTGTGTGTGTGTGTGTGTTTGTGTGTGTGTGATGTGTGTATGTATGTGTGTGGTCCCAACCCTCTGCGCCACCTCAGAGGCATGCACCCACGCCGCTCATTCCAACACCCCGTCCACACCCACAGCCTGGTCCAACCCGCCCGCAGCCCCGGCACCGGCAATCCACAGGGAGCAGTCAATGTCAAGCCGTCAATCTCAAGAGGCAACCCACCAGAGGAGACACAGCACTGCTGCCCAGTCACTTCAGTGGTGTTCAGTGGCGCCTGTTCTGATCTAACATACGCAGGACACCACCTACTAAGCCCCCTACTGACGACAACAATTGCTTAGTCGCGGAGCCGGCGTGAGTGAGCTCTCCTCCGTAGGGGCACCACCACGTCCGTCCAACGACAGCCCCCATGGACTCGCCGATACCGGTGACCCCGGACGGAACCAAACCAAGCCACAGACGCGGAGAGGACATCGAAACTGAGGTCACCATGAGAGCAGGGCATGAAGGGCCACAGAATTTGCGACATTTTTTTTAATGCCGATCAATGAGAATGAGGATGATTGAGATGATGCTACGTATTTCCATTTCGGTCTGAGACCACATGACAGGCTGTACTCTATGCTTCCTTTCATAATATATCCTGACGTCAACCTAGGCCCAAGAGATACAGGCACCTACAGAGTTGGTCAGGGAAAATTTGAGCAACACTCTCAGAAACGCATCATTAAGTAGATGAAACTCGACTGTGTGGTCCCAGTCTTCCTAACTGATCCGCCAAAACAAACTCACTCTGGGTAGGAGCCGGTCGGGTGCAGAAAAACCCACATGACTTCTGATGGGATTCGAACCCACGACCTCCCAGCTGGGAGTCCGCGACGCTAACCACTTCACCACGGCGGCGGTTTGTCACATCACGTTAAGAGTAAGATTTTAGATTTAAAATTATAGTACCCGTCCACCGCAACATATGGCTCTTCCCCCGCTCCAGCCAGAGTTAACGTCAGCGACTGCGCACCACGTTGCCGTCACTACCAACTCCAATATATGTTAAAAAAAGGATTAAAAGCGAGTAAACCTGGCGTCCGCCAACCCCTGTAAAAACAGATGTGTAAAAAAGAACCTAGCTACCTGTCACATGAACCTCACGCTGCCTTTTGTGGGTTTTAGTTTGTCATGGCCCTGCTGTGACTCCCAGGGCTAATGGTTTGTGTTGGTTGGATGTTGCCAAACGGAACATGTACGGCCGGTACCGGACTGTACAGCCTGGTACGGCACACTGGGGGCTGTGACACTGGTAACTCTAGGTCTGGGTGGAGCCCGCCACCGAGTCCTGGGCAGGACTTCATTGGACAACCGGTGGTGGCAGCAACGGGGTAAGCGACACATTTGTTCAAGATGCGTGGCAGGTCTGTGGGGAAAGGTAGCCCACAGGCACACCACCGGTAGGTGGCGCGGTGGTGGGGGTGGTGGTGTGTGTTACTCGCATTGATTTGTTTTCGGTGAATGTAGACTGAGCTAATTACAGCCCTTATTACATCCTCCTTGGCAAAAGCGAGTCATCTTCCGACAATGGGCAAGTCAATTGCAGTTGGGTTCTCACAAATTGCCAAATATCAAAAATTAATGAAAAGCCTTTCTTTTTGCGCTCCTTGACTCAGATAAAAACGACAGTGATGAAAAGGCAAAGGGCCAACAATCAACATTATAAACAGGTTTGCAATAAATCTAAACGAACTTGATGAAATCGGTCAGACGTCAATTTCGATTAACACATTTTGACAGGTTTAGGCCTACCAAAAACATCGAATGTTCACCTGAAGTCGTTAACTAGGGGTAACCGACGTATCCTTAGTATGTATCCTGGTTCCCCCCGTTCCCCCCCCCCCCCCCCTTTTTTTTTTTATCTGTTGAGAATTTCTGTTTCACGTAGATATACGGAAAATGGGAACAAACGAATTCCTGCATCCATTGACTAGCCTGAAAGGTCGTCCTGAGCTGTCTTAACATCAGAACATGGCAAACCATTTCACAAAAAATTCACATTAAAAAACACATTGGGTACTGTTTATGTTGATAATGAAAAAGCCATACATTCAAGAAATATACACCTCATTCCAAACATCTCTCGGAAAAACTGGTTTGAATATTCTTGAAACAAAGCTTATGAAAAAAGCATAAACAAAAAATATATTGAGGTTCTGAAATGCTACCTCTCAAAACAGCTGGTAAAGTACCCCTCTGGAAACTGCACTCCATACACTGCTGTACGGAAAAACATTTTTACGTAGTTGGATGTATTACTACTAGTAAAACTAGTGAACCCCGGGTTCTCAGCTTAATTAATCACACTTATGGCCCTCCAGAAACTGTTTCAAACTGAAAGATTCGTGTGTCATTTTGCAGGATTGCCGACTGAAACCGCGTAAAAGCCGTTGTGTGTGTGGTGTGTGTGCGTGGCGCCGTGCGCGACGATGGACGGCGCACACAACACCTGGGCCACCGTTTTTTTGTGTGTGGTGTGTGTGTGTTTTTTTTTAATTGGGGGGGGGGGGGGGGGGAGGGGTTTAGTACACGCAAGTGGCAAGCACTCGGAACCCACCTTAAATCTCAGAAGCTATCTTTCGGATTCGTGCATTAATGGGATCGGCTGATTTTACATAATTCTCATAAATACTGCTATTTCAGACATGGGGGACACATTGATCCGGAGAGATCACACACACACACCGCCTCGTCGCGCGCCGCGCACACAATCTCTCTCCTCTCCTCTCTCGTCTCTCTCTCCGGCCCCCCCCCCCCCCCCCCCCCCCAGGGCCTGCACAGTATCCAAGGACACCCCTCACACAAGCATTACTCTGTGACACTGCTGATCCACTACAGAAAAAATTCCACTGCAGCAGACATAACGAAATGGCCACATGGAGGCAGTGCCTCCTCCACAGATACCACCCTGACAATCTACCCAGCAATTTTCTTCTGTCAACGTATAGTCAAGGGACTTTGACGAATGTGCCATCACATCAGACTTCCCCAATTAATCTGTGCGCCCCCACTACCGTCAGACTTCGCCAAAACTGTTGTATAAGATTAGTAGTCCCGGGTTGTCAGATAGTAGTAATCACACTGTATTATAAGAGTGGTGAAGATGTTGAGGGAACAGTGCTATTGCAAGGTGCCGCCTGTCCTACGTTTGGTGTTGAGGAAATTGACCAAATTAGCCCAATTGTAGGTCATCTTTCAGCCTGCGACTTAGCAGCTGACACTGACAAAACTTTTCATGAAAAGATCCTAGCTTTAACCTTCCCTGATCTGAAAGACTGTCATATATACCCAGTCCAATGCCTACGATATCTGAATCCACTGAACTAGATCACTACACAAATTGAATTCGCTGACACATTAAAAAATCTGGACAAAACTAAGGCATCTGGTCCAGATTTCATTCACAACATTTTGTTAACAACTTCAGCTCATGTTACATGTCTTTCCGCTTACTACACTGTTTAACAGATGTCTTCGTGAAAGTAGATTTCCATCATTATGGAGACTGGCGTGTGACCCCTATATACAAAAAAGGACCAAAAGAACTTTGTAGTAATTATAGGCCAATCTCTTTACTAAGCTGTGTTGAAAGGTTCTAGAGAAATGTATACATCGACACATCTATTTCTTTCTAACATCAAATGCCTTTCCTTACTCCTCTACAATCTGGATTCATCCCAGGTGATTCTACAGTTAATCAGTTACTGACCACCTATAACGAACTCTGCACTCCTTTTGATTCTGGAGTTACCACACAAATTGTATACCTGGACATTTCAAAAGCATTCGATCGTGTATGGCACAGAGGTCTCTTATTGAAGCCAAACGCGGTCGGAATAAGAGGGAAACTGCTAGAGTTTCTGAGAGACTATCTATCCAACCGTTTCCAGGCAGTGGTTATAAAAGGTGAAAACTCCGACCTCCAGAGGCTTCACGCAGGAGTGCCATACTATGGCCCATAGGGATCCGTCCTAGGTCCTTTATTTTTTTAGTCTCTATATAATGATATAGTACATGATAACGCTTCTGTAATTAAGCTATTCGCCGATAATACTAGGGTTTAGCACTTTCTCTGTCTAACCCTGTAATCCGCGCTGATATCTTAAACTCTGATCTGAAAAGATTTCTGAATGGGCAAAACGCTGGAAGGTTAAATTCAATGAGAATAAGACAGAACTGGTAAAGCAATTCGCATCATTATAGGAGGTGTCAAAGGCACAAGTCACAAGAAGTTGTATGAAGAATCCGGATTCTGCCCTTTAAAAGAAAGGAGAAGGAGACACAAACTAATAAAGTTTTATAAAATGGTCAACGGTTTGTGTCCAGAAACATTTATGTAGCCTAGTACCAGATCTAGTATCAACAAGAAATCCCTATTCACGACGAAGACCTCTTGACAGACATGTGCCACTATGTAAAAATGAAGTATACAAAAATTCATTTTATTCCAACCGCAACTAAAATGTGGAACGACCTCTCTGACAACATAATATCCACAAAATCACTTGGAGAATTTAAAACGTTTTATTTCACGGGACGACTCAGTTGTTCCCTATTATTACTATTATGGAGAGAGAAATGAACAGATTCAACATTGCAGACTCCGCCTAGGAATGAGTGATCTAAATCAAGACCTAGTTAACCGTCATCTTAAAGCAGATCCGGTTTGTCAATGTGGCCATGCTATTCGATAGTAATGTTTGACAATGCAAATGTATGTATGTGCACATTGTGTATATATTGAATTGTAATGTTATTATTTTCAATCATTATCATTCGTTACTATTGTTATTGTTATTATTATTGGGTATTTGTCATTATTATCACTGGGGTGAATAGAGTGCTTGGAATGGATTGTGTGACAGGTGGGTGTTTGGTTAATGGATGGGGTGTGGAGGGTGGTTTTGTGTTTTGAAATGCTTCTTTTTCCATTTTTGAGGGCAAGATGCAAACAAGCCTGCCATGTGCTTATTCTTTTCCCTCATTAAACAAATTTCGTTCGTTCGAATTTTCACATTTTTGTAAAGCTACGTGTTTGTAAAGTGTAAAATAAATTTGCTTAAACCAGATCACTACACAAATGTAAAAAAAAAACTGCAGAACTACGACCAGACATAGATCACCACAGTGTCAAACGAGCCCATCGAGAAGATCATGAAACAGATTCATTAGCCTCCCTTTCAAAGTGACCACATCACCAAAGATCATCAGGTCACTGCAAACCCTACAAGAAAATGTGGACTACAACACACACCGTTTGTCGGTGCAGAAAATATTGTTCAAAACCATATTCTAGATCTAAAAGAACAGATAAAAAATGAACTCAAAAGCTTTGCCAAAGAGAAAGTAGAGTCCCTCGAAGATCTATGCAAATCACTATCTACTAAAGTTAAAACATTAGAAAATGAAAATCACAAATTGAAATCAGATGTTGGCGAGCATAAAAGAATTATTACAGATCTCAAGAAGCGGCTTGCCACCAGTTCTTCTCATGAGTACCCCCCATTGAAAACTGCCTGTGACCTGCCATGTCCACTGCCCCTGTTTTTTTTTCTACTGCCTTGAAGAGGACCAGTCAGAATCAAACGACGACAACATCACAGATCACCTAAGACCCACCAGCCCTCCACCCCTACCCAAACTATCTAGCAGTCAACCCAGTCCCACCCGTCCAAGTAAAACACACTCTCTGCACCCAGCCCCTCTCCCACCCTTTCCCACCTCCCTTCCCCTGACCACCACACCAGTCTCCATGCCACCCCCGCCCGCCCCTCCCAAGTTAGACAGTGCTCCTGTCTACTCCATCCCAGTTACAAATCGTTGTGATCCATCGCCACTATCACCATCATCACCTGATCATCAGTCCATTCCTGTCCATGTCTCCAAAAGACAAAGAGCTACTCCCAGCCAACCCCATTGTCCACTCCAGCCAAACGTCACTGGAAGAACAGACGGACTGTTTGATTATAGGAGATTCCACAATACATAACATGGACGCACACAAAATGAACACAGGTAGCTTCAAATCAGTTCAGAAAATCAATGTGTCCGGTCTCAAGGTCTCTGACATAAAACACTGGCTTGAATCCGTCCACCCAATGCCTATGTGGATAGAGTTGTTTTGCATGTAGGAATCAACGACTATAAAGGGGAGAGATTACAACACACCAATGGAGGGCTCTCCTTTACTCATGTCAAACGACCTTCCCCAGTGCAACAGTCGTCGCCTCTTCCATCATCCCTGCATGTGGTAGACATTTAATGAATCCAGCCATTGTTCAGTCCAACCTAAAGCTTCAGACAGTATGCAGGGAACCGTCTGCAAATTTGTAGAGAAAAAAGATTCCTTTCTTGCTAGGAGTGGTGCCCCCAGGAAAGATATGTACAAATCTCCCCTAGACATCAGCCACAAAGGTCTACTCAAAACTAGCATGGAACATCAAATACTGACAGATGTCAATACAACACACACGCCAACACACCATCAGCCCCATGTTCCGGCCAGCGCTGCTCAACCGTCCCAGCGCTACGCCTCAGCGGTCACGCCAACGCAGTACAACACAGGCCACGCTCCCCTGTTGAGAGCCCCAGCTTCTCACGATGGCCGGCCCTGTCAGTACTTCGGTGACAAACGCCAACGCGCTGAGCGCAGGTCCCCAACCACTGCCCACGTATGGCACCGCTGTTCCCGCCGCGGTGCCTCCCCCCACCCCCATAAATCCTCTACAGGCCATTGCTGAAGCAGTGCGATTGCTACAGGCAGCCTGTGATCTTTCTTCAGTGTGAAGACTGTCTTTGTAAGAATCATCCCTTCCACACCCACCAGCCCCATCAAAAAAAAAAACAAAACAAAAAAACTGGGGGTGAACTAGACGTGTGTTATATGTACAAGTCCTTGCTATAAGTGTGTGTGTGTGTGTGTGTGTGTGCGCGCGCGCGCGCGCGCACTGCGCGCGCGCGCGCGCACGCGTAGAACGTGTGTGTGTGTGTGTGTGTGTGTGCGACTTTTCATCCTTCCTTGCCAAACAGAGAACTAATCCTCGGATACTACTTTTGTGTCATTATGTTCTAAGCGATAATAACTATCATTTCACATCAGCATCTATTGTTGATAGTGATCACCGTAGGTTGTGCTGAAACATTTTGTGTTCTACTGATTTACTATCGAAACTACTCGTGTCACTAAAGACATTTCGCCCCATGTTTCAGAAGTGACTGAACTGTGTGGCTCGTGAATCATGTGTGCCTTCACTGAATGCCAGACTAAATTTGTGTTTCTAATACCTGCGTTCAGTGGACGTGACTGATTGGAGAGAGCTCCATAAGTGCAACGCATTTGTGCCAAACAGACTTGGACCTATAGACAATTTAATCTGAGTCAGCATATATATGTGTGATTAGATACATATGAGTGGATTCTGTGCGTGCAACATACAGGAATTGTGTTTTTTTAGTCTTGCAGTACTTCGTCTGTACAACCTGACAGCAATTAGTTGTGTGCACATTAGACTGTAAGTGCATTCTCAGTCACCTATTTGCGAACCACTGCTGTGGTATCTAATCTACCAGTTTGTTTGATTTTTTTTTTTTTGTTCTTGTTGTTGTTGTTCTTCTCTTTGTTGTTTTTTTTTGTTGTTGTTTTTGTTTTTATCATTTATTTTACTTTTTCTGTACGTGTCCTTCTTTCTTCTTCCTCTTCCTCTATCTTTTTGTTTTTTTTTTTTTTTTTGTGCCATCAGGACATAAAATGACCACAAACCATAACTCATGGCCATCGAGAGATGGACTGAGAATTTGCCATTTAAATATCAATAGTGCAGTCAGTAAAGATCTCGGATATCTCGACCCTAATATCAAACCACCAAAGCCATTCCATGTTTTGGGTCTCTCCGAATCAAGACTAAATACTTCCATTAGGGATAAAGATGTATCAGTCCCAGGTTATAACATCGTTCGAAAAGACCCTATTAAAGACAAAGAGACAGGTATTCTAGTGTATGTCAGTGAATCTCTCAACTTCAAGAGACTTTCCCTCCTAGAACAGCATGACGTAGAAGCAGTGCGGATACAAATCGCACTGAACAAATCACGATCCATTTTAATCGGGTTTTGCTATCGGAACCCAGCAGAAAGAGTCAGCTGGACTGATAAATTTGTTACTATGATGGACGCAGTTTCCTTAGAATGTAAAGAGATTGTTTTACTCGGCGACTTCAATGTAGATCTTATGAAACCAAACAGCCAATGGAGCCAAACGATAAGTGTGTTGAATTTACATCAGATTATCAAACACCCACCAGAGTCACACCAACTTCAAAGACAATCATTGACCATATCTATGTCTCAAATGAAAATAACATACTAGAAGCTTGTGTACCAGTCTTCTCTTCTAGTGATCATTACCCAGTGTATGTTACATGGTCTAAACATGGAGTGAAAATCCCAAAACCAGGCCACAAAACCATAACCTATCGTTGCTTCTCAAAATTTAACGAACAAAATTTTTTGTTTGATTTAATGAACTCAGAACTTTATACAGTATACAATATTACTGATCCAGATTCAGCGATTGACTTTTGGATCGAATTTTTTTTTACAGAAGTCTATAATAGATATGCTCCATTAAAAACTATCAGAGTGAAGCATATTCCCAAACCACCGTGGTACACGAAAGGATTACAGGAGGCATGCTACCTTAGAGACCTTTTGAAAGAACATGGCTATGAAGAAGAATCAAGGTCACTAAGAAATGCAATAAACTCTCAGAAGCGCAGGGAAAAAAAACAAAATACTATCGCGAGTTATTAACTTCCAAACAAAGTCCAAAACTGGTTTGGCAAGCAATAAACCAGCTTAACAATAACAGTTTCTTCAAAATCAACTGTTATCAAAGGTATTTCTGCTGAACTTAACACTCACTTCTCTACCATTCCAGATACAGTTGTTGCTACTGATCATTCAAGCTCCAATGAACTTAAAGAACTCCATCAATTTTGTCACGACAAAAAAACATCACGTCTGAACTACACATTCCACCCATAACTGTGCACGAGGTGTATCAGTACCTGCTTCATCTCAGTCAGGAACACGTGGGCTAGAAGGCATAGATGGCAAAATTCTAAAACTCTCGGCTCCAGTTATAACTGACACGTTAACGTATATCTTTAATTTGTGCATAGACAAAAGTTATTTTCCAAAAGCCTTCAAAAAAGCAAAAGTTACACCCATTCATAAATCTGGTGATAATACTGATCCTTCAAACTACAGACCAATATCAATCATATCTATCCTTTCCAAACCTCTAGAAAAGCATTTTAAATAAACGCATCCTTCATCACTTCAACAAGTACGATTTGCTCCATCCCGGACAGTCTCGTTTCAGACAGAAACATTCCTGCCATTCTGCATTAATCAATCTTGTAGATGTGTGGCTTAATAATATTAACAACAACAGATATTGTGGTGTCTTTTTCGTTGATTTCAGAAAAGCATTCGATGTCATTGACCACAATCTCATTATTCGAAAACTCGAAATATACGCTCTTTCAAAATCCGCCCTTATCCTTCTTAAAATCATACATCACAAAACGACAACAACAATGTGTCTTATTAGGGACGACTGTCTCTCCTGTAACAACTCTGAAGTATGGCGTTCCACAAGGCTCCATTTCAGGCCCTCTACTCTTCGCAGTCTACATTAATGACCTACCCCTTCCTGTGAGATCTACGTGCGACCTCTTTGCAGATGACACCACAATTCACACCAGCCATAATGATCCTTCCAGTCTCTCAAAACATTTGCAAGAGAGTACCAACGATCTTGTAAAATGGACCGAACTAAATCACATGTCTCACTTCATCCGCAAAAAAACTAAACTGATGTACATTACAACTAGGCAAAAAAGACAAAAGCTCACCAATGATTTCCCTCCTATACACCTCAATAATGTACTTGTGGAACAAGTCACTCATCATAAAGTATTAGGACTAATAATTGACAATAGTCTCAGCTGGAATCCCCACATAACTTTACTGTGCAAAAGGCTTTCCCAGAAAGTTTATCAGCTCACCAAAATCAAACACCTTCTTGACTTTCATTCACGAAAACTTTTTTTCCCATGCTCATATTCAGTCTTATGTTGATTATGCATCGACTATATGGACTGCAAGTGCAAATACACTAAAACCATTGTTCAGCCTACATAAACGAGCGCTAAAATTAATCCTTCTGAAGAAAACTAGCCTCGAAAGCTCTGATTATAAACATCTTCACATTCTTCCATTCAGCCAAAGACTCAAATACAACAAAGGGCTAATGATGCACAAGATTCTGACCGGGAATGCTCCAACAACTTTAATGAGCCGATTCTCAAAAGTCTCGTCGAGAAACTCCCCCAAACTCCATATCCCATTCCCCAGAATTGACTTATTTAAATCAAGTCTAACGTACTCGGGGCTCCTCTTTGTGGAACTCCCTTCCAGAATCCATCAAACAAGTCCACTGTACCACAACTCTCAAAAACGCTTACCTTACCCAACTGCGGCGGTAAAAAAAAAAAAAAAAAATCCCTCATAAGTAATACCAGTAAATAATCTCAAAATCATAAATCATCCCATTTTCATGTATTTAACCAATATATATATATATATATATATATATATATATATATATATATGCAGTGATAATGATGTCCTTGGTAAAAGACTTGATGAATATGCTCATTATTTCAGTTTAGCATGATGGCCTCTAAACAAGGCACGGAAAGAACTGGAAAGAGGAGCGAGGAAGAACAGACAGGAAATACTGTTTACTGAGAGGAAAAGAAATGCGAAAAGGTAGCATGGGTCACCCAATATGACCCCAGACTTTCTTCAAAATCTAAAATAATTCGCAACAATCTGCACATCTTGTATGCTAACCAACAGAACAAAGAAATTTTCCCAAAAGATACTATCATTTCAGCAGAAAGGAAGCGTAAAAATTTAGGAGAAATTTTTAAACCCACTATCCCTAGAAGATTTCCACTACACGGCCCTCAAAACAAACCTGGCTTTTTTCCGCGGGCTGCTAAAAGATGCGACACTTGTGAACACTCTTCTACCCTTCTTTCTTTTAACAGTCCATGGGACAACAGATGCTGGAAAATTAAGCAGCATCTCACATGCAAAAACGCCAAATGTAATATATGTACTGCAGTGCCGAATTCATCCAAATAAATGGTATATTGGCTCCCACAAAAAAACTCAAACTCAGATGGGCCTACCACAAGTCCGATATCAAATTGAAAAAGATCAATAATGTGCAGTGGCCAAACATGTAACCGAACTTCCACACCCAAATGATCAACAGTTCAAATTTATTTCCATCCATGCCATTGAAACAGTGCACAGTGAAGAAAATCTATTGGATAGAGAAACTTTTTGGCAGGCAAATATT
>JADBJO010001759.1:22500-35000 GCA_016801955.1 Conus betulinus
TTTTAGCGAAGCAGACCAGCAAGCCCTCCAGACAGACCCTGAGGCGCTAGAACAGTGCGAGAGGGAATGGGACATGGCCTTCCATCCAGACAAGTGCACAGTCATGCATGTGACCCGCAAAAGAGATCTACCCACTGCTGGACACCAACCCCACAACCAGACTCTCCAGAGCAGCAACAACACAAAGTATCTCGGAGTGACCCTGCAAAACGACGGCAAATAGAACAGGTACATAGACAACATATGCGCCAAAGCCAGCAAGACACTGGGGCTTTCTGCAAAGGAATCTAAAGAACATCAGCAGGAGAGTCAAAGAAATGACATACAGAGCATTAGTGAGACCAGTGCTGGAATATGCCTCCGCTGTCGGCATCCACACATTGCCCAAGGTAATTATCCAGAAAGGACATAGAGGCCATCCAACGTAGAGCGGCCCGCTTCGTCATGAACAATAACTAGCAAACCTCCAGCGTCACTATCATGCTGGAGGAACTAAAATGGCCACCCCTTGAGACAAGGCGGAAAGCGGCACGCCTAACCATGTTTTACATGAAACAACACAACGGCTGTAAAGTTCCACCATCCAGAAACCCCTCCAAACAAAATGAAGGAGAGGCCACAACCAACAATACAGCAGAATAACGTGCCGGACGGAACATGCCGGACGGAACAAAGAAATATGTTGTTCCTCCCAAGGACTGGAATCTGCTTCATTGGGAAATAGTGTCCCAATGGCAGGTACTTTCAGTAGGTAGGTATCTGCAATTCCGTAAATCTAACTCCCCCTTTCCCCCTCCCCTCCCCCTCTCCCGCCTTCTCTGTACTCTATACTTTCTTCATACTCTTGATAAAAGGTAGTGGGTGGGTGGGGTTTTTTGTTGTTGTTTGTTTGTTTGTTTGTTTTCCCAGTCGTCTTCACCCCCTAACGTAACAATAATAGTCAAAAACACGTGACACTGGTTACTACCGGAAGAAGAAGAAGAAGACGGCTCCATGCCGCAGCTTGCTGTGGTGAAATCTTGTCCGTAAAAGCTTTCGCAACCATTACCATGCTGATAGAGTTATTGTTACAACTGAAAAAGGGAGACATGAGAGAAGGAACTTTCGCGAAAGACATCATAGCAATAATGACAAGTTGCAAGCTTCTCTTTACTTATCGCTTTTGGATCTCCGTATTTTCGGTCAGTGTAGTACTGTTGTTGATTTGTTTAAAAACATTTTGGAAGTGAATGTATGCATAATTGTTCAGTTTTGTTTTCGGATCGATTCATAATGCGATTGGAATATTAGAGATTACGTTAGAATGTTTACCAGGTCTCTGTAAACTGCTTGTGCATTACCGAAGGTTTGAGAATATTGTAGAAGCTGACAGAATCACATTCGCATAAGCTTGTCGCGATTTCTTTGGTTGAGCTTACCGATATTGTGCAAAATTTTCTCTAGAAAAAAGAATGATTGAGTTTGTTCAAGAATATTCTTTATATAACATGTGAAAGGATGACAGCTGTGAGGGAGAGAGAAATGAGAGTGGTTGAAGGTCATTCACAGAAGCGTTCGAGTCTTCACTGATTTTGAGTCTAGTCGATGAAAAGCAGCCATAAGTAGAATATTGACTGCTGCATGTACGATTGAGTTCCTGTACGACATATTGAACCTGAAGGTCAGTTAATTGCTGTTTGTTGTCCCTATTCTTCGACGTTTGTAAATGAAAGGATCCTCTTCATTTCAATACCGCCTGGTGTCTTTTTAGTCATCAGCAAGCTGAACACCTACCACAGGATCTACAACGAACTCTTACAAGCTACTGCACTTACCTGTACATTTTCGCTCACCATGAACTGAAGAAGTCATGCAGTGGTCTAGCGTGTAAGCGTTATTTTGCATGCGGGAGTCAATGACTGTGAAGGGGGAGAGAGCTCTCCTTTGTTCACGTCAAACGACTTTCTCTAAAGCAACAATCGTGGCTTCTTCCATCAGCCCTGCATGTGGCAGGCATTTAATGAACCCTAAGGAAGTATGCAGAGAACTATCCACTGTATCTCGACAAAGATTCCCCCCTAGATTAGCCACAAAACTAGCATGGAACATCAAGAACTGAGTTAGTGCCTCATCTACATACACCTCAGCCCTGTGCCAGCCACTGATGTTAATAATGCAACACACACGGCTACACGCCATCAGCTCCATGTTTCGACCGACGCTTCTCCACCCACCCCAGCGCTACGCTTCAGCGGTCACGCCAACACAAAACAACACGTGCTACGCCGTCTGTCGACAGCCCCAGCTTCTCGGTTTCCGATGGCCGGCTCTGTCAGTACTTCAGTGACTGATGACAACACACTGCCCCAGTCTCTCCCATTTATGTGCCCCAGTCCCCAACCACTGCCTTCATACCACCGCTGTTCCCGTCGCGCTGCCTCCTTCCACCCTTACTTTCTTGTCGTTCAAATCATCACCCCTTCATCACCCATCCGCCCCCCCCCCCCCCCTCGACCCCCCCCCCAAAAAAAAAAAATGTGGTTCAATGCATATGTGTTACTCGTGCAAGTGCTTGATATAAAGTGTGTGTGTGTGTGTGTGTGTGTGTGTGTGTGTGTGTGTGTGTGATATACTTTCATTCTTCCTGTGCCAGACGGACGTACTCTTATTCTTCCTATCCCAGACGGAGAACACTATTCCTCGGATACTACTTGTGCGTGTCATCATGCTTTTAGCGTTAAGCATTATCGCTTCACATCAGCATCTGTCGTTGACAGTGCTCGCCTCACCATAGTGACTGCGCTGGAACATTTTCTGTTACTACTGGGTTTTGTTTGTTTGTTTTGTTGATTTTTTTTTTTCTTTTTGGAAGCCGCTTGTATTATTATAGACGTTACGCCCCATGTATCAGAAATGACTGGACTGACAGTGGGCATTGTGAAACATCTGTGCCTTCGCTGAATGCCAGACAAACTTCGTGTTCCTCATACCTACGTTTGGCGGATGTGACTGATCTGAGAGTGCTCCATAAGTTAAACGCATTCGTGCCTTCACTTCCTCTTTTTGTAGCAGACTTGGACCTTTAAGAAACCTTTGATTAATATGATTCGCAGCCTATGTATGTGAGCAGATTCCTATCAGGTGGTGATTCTGTGCGTGCAACGTTCAGAAGTTGTGCCTATGCACTGCTTCGCCCTGCACAACTTAGCAGCAGTTAGTTGTATGCGCATTTATTGTGCAGTTTCAGTCATCTCATATTTCCCTACCACTGCTGTTCTAATAAATCTGCCATCTTTTTTTCCTAATACTTGCAAACACAGAACATAAAATGACCACAAGCCAGAACTCGTGGCCATCAAGAGATGGACTGAGAATGTCATTTGAATATTAGTAGTGCAGTCAATAAGATCTCTGATAGGCCTCTCTCGAACGACCAAAAGCCATTCCATGTTATGGGTCTCTCTGAATCAAGACTGAACACCTAAAGATGCAGTACTGAAGACAGAGACAGGTCTACTACTGTATGTCAGTGAATCTCTCAACTTCAAGAGACTTTTCCAGCTAGCATGGCAAGCAGTGTGGATGCAAATTGCACTGAACAAACCACAGTCCATTTTAATCGGATTTTGCTATCGAAATCCAGCAGTAAGAATCAGATGGACCGATAAATTTGTTACTATTATGGATGTAGTTTCCTTAGAATCTATAAAGAAATAATAATTTTCTCGAGAACTGTAATACAGATCTTTGAAATCAAACAGCAAATCGATCCAAACGATAAGCCTGTTTGATGTACATCAGATCATCAAAACACCCACCAATCACACCAACTTCAAAGACAATCATTGACCACATCTATGTCTCAAATGAAAATAACATATTAGAAGCTTACGTACCAGTCTTCGCTTCTGACTTAACGAACGCAGAACTTTCCACAGTATACAATATTACTGATTCAGATTCAGCGATTGAATTTTGGATCCAAATTGTTACAGATGTGTCTAATAAACAAGCTGCATTAAAACAATTAGGATAAAACATATTACACCACATTGATTAATCTTGTAGATGAGTGGCTTAATAATATAACAACAGATATTGTGGTGTCCTATTCGTTGATTTCAAAAACGCCTTCGATGTCATTGACCACAATCTCCTTATTCGAAAACTGGAATTATACGGTATATCAAAATCTGTCCTTATACTTCCAAGATCATATATCACAAAAAGACAACAAAGTGTATCGCTGAGGACTCTTAAATATGGCGTTCCATATGGCTCTATTTTAGACCTGCTACTCTCACTTTACATCAACGACCAGCCCCTAAATGTGGGATCTACATGCAATCCCTTTACAGATGACACCATAATCCACACTAGCCATAATGATCCTTCCAGTCTTTCAAAAAAAAATGCGAGAAAGTACCAACGATCTTGTAAAATGGACTGAACTGAGCCGCACGTCACTTCACCGTCAACAAAGTTGATGTACATTACAACTAGGTCAGAAAGACACAAGCTCACCAATGATTTCCCTCTGATACACCTAAAGAAAAAAAAAGATGAGCTTGTAGAACACGTCACTCATCGTAACAACCTACAAATTTTCAGAAATATCAGCCACGTACTTTCTGAGATATTCCATGAAGAAGAAAAAACGTTAGGGGCCGTTATAGCCATTAGTAACGGCTATAATGGTAATTAAAACATCGGGCATTATCCGTAACCCACAGTGAACATACCTGCTAATTTTCACAAAGATCGGCCAAGCACTTTCTAGGATGTTCCATGAAGAAGAAAAACCGTTATATGCCGTTACAGCCGTTAGTAACGGTATAACGGTAAACTAAAACATCGGGTATCATCCGTGACCCATAATGAACATACCTGCTATATTTCACAAAGATCGGCCAAGTACTTTCTGAGATATTTCATGAAGAAGAAAAACCATTACAGGCCGTTACAGCCGTTAGTAACGGCTATAGCGGAAAACTAAAACATCGAACATTATTCGTGACCCATAATGAACATACCCTGTAATTTTCACAAAAATCGGCCAAGTACTTTCTTAGATATTTCACGAAGAAAGAAAAACCGTTACAGACCGTTACAGCTGTCAGTAACGGCTATAACGGTAACCGAAAACATCGGGCGTTATTTGTGACCCAAAATGAACATACCTACAAATTGTCAGAAAGATCGGCCGAGTACTTTCTGAGATATTCCATAAAGAAGAAAAACCGTTACAGGCCGTTACAGCCGTTAGTAACGGTTATAACGGGGTAAACTAAAAACATCGGGCATCATCCGTGATCCATAATGAACATATCTGCTAACTTTCACAAAGATCGGCCAAGTACTTTCTGAGATATTCCATGAAGAAGAAAAACCGTTACAGGCCGTTACAGATGTTAGTAACGGCTATAACAGTGACCTAAAACATTGGACATTATTTGTGACCCATAATGAACGTACCTGCAAATTTTCAGAAAGATCAGCCATGTACTTTCTGAGATATTCCATAAAGAAGAAAAACCGTTACAGGCCGTTAAAGCCGTTAGTGACGTTATAACGGGGTAAACTAAAACATCAGGCATCATCCGTAACCCATAATGAACATACCTGCTAATTTTCACACAGACCAAGTACTTTCTGAGATATTCCATGAAGAGGAAGAACCGTTACAGGCTGTTACAGATGTTAGTAACGGCTATAACGGTAAACTAAAACACCGGGCATCATCCGTGACCCATAATGAACATACCTACAAATTTTCAGAAAGATTGGCCCAGTTGTTTTGTCTAGAGCGAATGGAACACATTTGACCACGGACGGACGGACGTACACACACACACACACACACACGCACACACACACACACAGACACGCACACACACACACACACACACACACACACACACACACACACACACACACACAGAGCATTTTTTTTGTTCCCATTCCAAAGTACTCCCTGTTCTCTAAGAACTGGGAACAACTGGAAAGAAGAACTCAAGACAAAGACGCCTCCAGGTTCTTGGTCGGCGGCCTGTACCCAAGGAGGGGGAGCAGTGTGCACCAACATTTTAGGTATCTTTCCCTTGTTTTTTGGGCTGGATGAAAAAAAAAGCCAGACTTGTGCTTATTCCATTCCCTCAATAAAACAACATCTCTCTCTCTCTCTCTCTCTCTCTCTCTCTCTCTCTCGCACAATCTAAAATTGCCAAGTTGCTTTGATGCGGGTGTTGTTGTTGATGTGTTGTTGTTGTTTTTTCTTTTGTTTTTTGTTTTTGTTTTGTTTTTGTTAAGCATAGTTAGATAATAATGACGTTGTCAGATTGTTTTTCGTCTAATATCATCAATGGTGAATAGACGTTAAATAAACCACTGAACTGATCTGAACTGATCTCTCTCTCACACACACACACACACACACACACACACACACACACACACACACACACAGAGAGAGAGAGAGAGAGAGAGAGAGAGAGAGAGAGAGAGAGAGAGAGAGAGAGAGAGAGAGAGATTGTGTGTATTGACCCATAGAAATGTGTATTGACCCTTCGGGGGATCCCTTAGCAGTCGCCTCGAACTTTTGACCGCACGCTGTCGTTAGGACCTACCTGCTGCCTCACATTCTCGCGCTTGACGGTGGGCTTCGAGAAAAACACGTACAGGCTGCACACAAAAATTAATGCGCCAAGGCCTTGCGTAAGGTGTCAAGTATTTATAGACTGGCGCAGTTGGATTGTTTTGAGAATTTTTATTACGTCTGAAGTTAATTATCCTCATTTTCTTCCATATGGCCATCAAGGTACAAGCGAGGTGGTTCCAAGCAGACAGATTAAAAAATCAAAGGAATAGATCTATTTTGGGCTCTTGGAGCGGGCGCAAAGATATGGTCGCTGGTCAGTGCAAAGGCCTGAAACGTGTGTCAGCTAAGAAGAACGTCATGTTTTTTGAAGATTGTGATTTCATCAGTGAGGGTCCCTCAAAGCAAGGCAAGTAATTGGTGGGGAGTTGTTTTTTTTTTTTTTTTTTTTTTTAAATTATTATTATTAATTATCAGTTTAACATTAGATGCTGACTCAAATTTACGGTAGGTCTCAAACCGTTTACGTGGATTACATAGTGTTTCGTGCAAATTCGTAATTATGGCGTGTGGCCTGTAGATGAATTTTGAAACTTAAAAAAAAATTCATTTCAAACTAGCATAAGGCCTACCCTGTCATCAGTTTTGAACAGAAACCTTGTTAGTATGTGTGTGTGTGTGTGTGTGTGTGTGCGCGCGCGCGCGTGTGTGTGTGTGTTAATTCTGGTGCTGTGTTTACTTTTTCACCATGGTGCTGTGTTTACCTTTTCACCATTACTCTTCTTTACTTACTCTTTTTCCTGTTATGTTTTGTCTTTTTAAAAAATGATATGTAATTCTTTCATGGCTTTTTAAAAAATAGATCATGTGGTATTTTAGGAGCTAACGTTTATCCAGTATGTACAATAAACACAGTAAGTGTACGCAATGTGGAGAAATGTGTGTGTGTTCCCTCATTCCCATCCTTTCTTATTAATTGCCTCACTCCCCCCCCCCCCCCCCCCCCCCCCCCACCACACACACACACACAGAGTGTTCTCTCACACACATACAAATTTCTCTTTCACCTCTCACTTTCTTGAAAAACTAATATATTTTGTGGAATCTTTAGCAGTCCAGCAGAGATGAGTGGTAGAAACAACGATAAGTTGTGTGGATAGGGTGGAATGGTGGGGGGGGTACATGAGCGGACGAAGGATGCGGAATTGTAATCAACATGTTGCGCTATATATGATTTCACAATATTTAGTTTGTCTCTTGAACTGTCGATTTATGTATGATTTTCTCTTGTGCTTATAATTAAAAAAAAACCTGCAAAGAAGTCTTCATTTCGGTCAGGATATGTTGTCCTTGAAAAAGAACAGCCGCTCGCGATATTGGTTATATTTGTTTACATTGCTTGTTTGCCTTTTTACTTCAATTCTCTCTCTCTCTATATATATATATCTATATACAATTATAACAAAAACTTGCTCTTATTTCTTAGAGTGAAGAAATAGGGGGGGGGGGGGTGTAAGGGAAATAAGCATTTATATCTGCAGTGGCAGTTGATTCTGCCTAACTAATAGTACGCGCTTGAGAATGAGTGGTGAATACCAAATGCTTCTAAAATGAGTTTTTAGCAAGTTTTTAGTCTCCAATGAGAACACACTCTCCAGTGGGATGGAAACTCACTAAACATATAACTCCTGGTCAGATACATATAACTCCTGGTCAGATACCGTTATTTCGAAACTTGATTGTTTTTTTCTCAGTGACCGCGGAAAGTGACAACTTCACTCTTCTGCCTTTTCGATTTTAAGAAGAATGCTATCCCAGAAAAAGCTGGTGTGCAATACCATAGTATGTTTGTTGAGTTTTCAAAAGACCAACCAAAAGCGCCATCCAAGAAGCAAAAGAAAATCATGAAAGAGCAAAACAAGCTACATTTTCTAGTGAAAAGTAGAAAATATAAAAAGATAACCTCTTAAGACACAAGTGCTGAGGGCCAGTTCTTGGAAATAATCCGCAAGGGACTAAATTATAATTGACTAATAAATTCCAAGGATAAGTACCGAGCACCATTCCAGCAACTTACAGAGCAGCTTGGTTTTGCAAAGACGGCAAGAAATATTCAATTATAAAACAAAACTTGCTCTTATGTCTTAGAGTGAAGAACCAACCAGAAAATGTGTGTGTGTGTGTGTGTGTGTGTGTGTGTGTGTGTGTGTGTGTGTGAGAGAGAGAGAGAGAGAGAGAGAGAGAGAGTTTGCGTGTGCATGTACTGACTGCATTGCTGTATGTGCCCCCCCCCCCCCCCCCCCCCCCCCTCCTCACATCCCAGTGCACCTTCCTCCCGCTCTTCACCCAGTCCTCTCCCCCTCCTACCTCCCACCGCACAGCCCACTCCGCTCTCCTGCCTTATTCTTTTTCTCTCCTATGAACACCTCTTGCACTCTTTTGACTGTTTTGAAAGGTAAATTGCACACATGCACCGACTTAAGCTGTTTTCATGAAAGAATGATTTTCACATTAACACTGCTTTAAGACTAACTCTGTACTTGATTTTTATAAGGACAATTGTCCCATGTGGCAAAAAAGGGTGATTTCTGCCTCCTGTCACAAATATCATGCCTTAAAGGGACTGTGTTTGGAAGAAAATTAACTTGAAAATCACATCTGAAATAAAGGTACCCTTTATCATAATTAGAGAAATGAAGATATATGACGGCAGTTCCCAGCAAAATTTGGCAGCAGTCCATCCCATATGAATATTGATTTTTAATAATATTTTTGAGTTGTCTGAATTCCCGAAAGGGAGACAACTAACTATGAGTGCAGTGGCTTCCCTGCACTCCCATGTATCATGCAGACACTGATTGTAATATCAGTCTGAGCATATGATTGTATATGCAGGCAAAGAGACGTTTTTGTCACATTCTTTTTTCTTTCACTTAGGGGTGACTCCAAGAATTTTCATTTTTTCAAACTGATTTATCATCATGAAAAAGTTACTTTTAAGGGGGGTACTTCGAATTAAAATTTAGAAAAAGATATAAAAGTTATTTACAGCACACTGAGTACACTCTTTCCAGCCGGTACTTATCATGACCATACTATGTTAAAAAGATGTCAGCAAAAAGTTGTGGGCAAGTGCTTCCACAGCCAGTGCCATTTTAATGCAGGCAAAAATTGCAAATGGGCTGTTACATGCTATCACAGAGCTTTCAAAGGACTCGACCTAAGTGAGTAGGTATCACGTAAACTGTTCAGTTGAGCTGGAATTGATAGCGTTTTTTCGTGTGGGCATTATTTCTTCAAAGGAGTCAGAGAAAAGATGTGTACAGGCTGCACACCAAAATTTAATGTGCCAAGGCGTTGCTTAAGGAGTCGAGTATTTATAGACTGTGCAGTTTGATTGTTTTGATAATTTCTATTGTGTCTGAAAGTTGATTCTCCTAATCTTCTTTCATATGTTTAGGTACAAGCCAGATGAATCCAAGCAGACAGAATAAATCAAAGGAATAGGATTTACTTGGGGCTCTTGGAGCTGGTGCAAATATATGGTCACAGGTGAGTGCAAACGCCTGAAACGTGTGTCAAAAAAGAGAAGGTCATAGGTCGGAAAATTGTGTGTGATTTCACCGGTGAAGATGCCCCAAAACAAGGGAAGTAAACTGTGGGGAGTTGTTCTTCTGATCAATCGTCAGTTTAACATGAAATGCTAGCTTGATTTATGGTAGGCCCCCAAACGCTTACTTGGATTATATGTTTCTTTGTTGTGTGTTTTTAAATCCCAATTGTGGCGTGTGGCCACACAGCTCGAAGGCCGCAGTGTGTCTAAGAAACATGCCGCTGGTCACTGCGATGGAAGAGGAAATATTAAAAGCGTTTCACAGTCACTCCAGCCGGATTGTGTATGGAGGGATTTTCGTTGTCTGCGGCGGAATCGCACTACACCGATGGCTGAAGCACCGATGGCTGAAACAACGTACTGCACAGAAAAGGTCAGTCACTTTGTCAGTGTTGTGCAGAAAAATCCAGTCTTTGCGTTGCTTTCAGTCGCACACGACCTATCCCTGGTCGACCGAGCTATAAACAGCATGAACATCCCCTCCACCTGCTCTACACCCCTTTCTCCTTCACCCCCTTCCTAATTAGTGGGGTTGTTATTAACTAATGTGAGAATGCACTTTTGGTACAAAGCTTAATTTGCATTTCAGCTGATATTCAAATTTCTGCTGATTACGAATTTTAATAGAGGCAAGCATTATTTTCTTATTTTAACGAAAATAACGTCGAGTCAGAATGTCGAGCAATCACTAACCGGCGTTATGCGCCATAGTTTTAGACACTTTCCTGAAGATGTGGGAAGGATGGATCCCCCCCCCCCCCCCCCCCCCCCCCCCCCATTTCTCTGCACTTTACTTCTCCTCCACCCTTCCTCCACTCTTCCTCCCTTCCTCCTTGTAGGCCTACCTCTCTTCTCCCGCTGACCTGTCCTTCACCTTCACTGACTAAGGCGGCAAAGCAGTGGGCTTACATGATACGCCTGATGCACACCGCGCAGTGAGAAATTAAGTAGTGCGTGAATATGTGAAGAGAGAGAGAGAGAGAGAGAGAGGGAGAGAGAGAGAGAGAGTTCAGGACGAGACAGAGAGAATTAAGCTCAGGATAACAAGTATGCAATAAATAGCACTTGTTTTATTCACTGTACTGGCATAAATCTCTCTCTCACACACACGCACGCACGCACGCGCGCGGTAAGTCGTCATCTGGTAGGCCTAGCCTACTTGAGATTTCTCTTTCTCGTCAGATGTTTCCATCTCTTGAGGAGTTGCCTTCAATTTTGGCTGATTTACCTGTAACAAAGGTTGCGACTACAATATCTTCTAATATGGCTAGTTTGAACCTCAGCGTCCGGTCTTCTATGCATTCTATTTGTGGACTATATATTTCATCCAATACCTTTCTTGTCCACTCGCTTAAAGTAAGGTGAGTATCTGGCATTTGGCGTCGAGAGCCGGTGTTACGGAGAATATTGACTCGGTAGAAAATTGACTCCCCGGTTCTTTTTTCTCCGGAGAAAAATGAACCGTTCAGTTTTCTACAGGTTTTGGGGTCAATATTCTACGGAGAATATTGATTCCTTCTGTAGAATATTGACGCCCATGGTTACGGAGAATATTGACTCCCGTAGAAGAATTACTCCTGTGTCAATTTAAGTTGCTGCTATGTTTGATATGTAAGTATATACACGTATCTTGATCATTATTCATCTATCCCAATGTTCTTATAAAACACACTGGTTAATTGATTTGTAGATTGTTTCAGTCGATGAATTTCAAAATTATCTATTATTATTATCATTAGTAGTAGTAGTAGTAATAGTAGTAGTAGTAGCAGTAGTAGTAGTAGTAGTATGTCATTATAATTGTCTGTTAGTGTGAATGCATATGTTGACGTGAACGTGCGTGTTTGGTTAACACACGGCGCTTTGGGCTAAATTCATTTGGAACTGCGCCTGTCATCATCATCTTCATCATCACTTTTGTTGTTGGTTGTGGATTTTTGTTTGTTTGTTTGTTTTATTGTTGACGCTGCTGTTTTTTCTACAGCTATCACTGTTTAATGCAGATTGTTATTATGAAATTAAGTAGAAACGAATAGATAATAGATAATTGCGGTCTCTGGTCAAAGTCCTGTCACTGCGGCAAGTTGCAAGGAGCACAGATTCGTTTGTCGGCTAAACGACATCTGTTTTCAGACTGTGTGAAGTTACAATAAAAGCGCATAAAGACTGTAACATGTCGCAGGACTTCTAACTCGCTGACGCGGCTAAGGCGTTTGCTGAGTCAGTCTATGCTCAAGCCAAAAAGTTCAGCAAACGACCTCTGAAAACAAGGAATCAAAGAATTTTAAGTAGTAATCAATAAGAGTTTTCAGA
>JADBJO010001759.1:40000-85000 GCA_016801955.1 Conus betulinus
CTTTGTGTGTGTGCATACGTACATGCGTGCGTGCGTGTGTGTGTGTGTGTGTGTGTGTGTGTGTGTGTGTGTGTGTGTGTGTGAGAGAGAGAGAGAGAGAGAACGGCGTACACGTGTCTAATTGTTGATATATGAACACGTGCTAAGGTGCAAGCTTAGTTAGGTCTATGTATGTTCATGTGCATGTTTCAAAACATGTTTACGACGCGATGGGCTGTTTTAAGATGTAGACCCGTGAAAGAAGAAATCGATTATTAACTGAAAGAAGCTCAGTCATTATGCAGAAAGGTTCAATAAAACTCATAATCTTTTGACGAAAAGCTCAACGAACAGTTTAGACAGCTTCTTTCTAAATCTGTTTGTAGATTATCTTCTCTCACGGGGGAAAATGTGCATATCGCTGATTCCACGCAATTTTAGCTAACCGTTTTTGGAGCTGTCAGAAACAGTTCAATAAAGGAAGACAATACTCACAGCACGACTATGGCATGGAGAGGTCCAGCAAGCAGAAATGGCCGTGGATCACTTACAACGGGGAAGACATTGCTGACTCGGCCTTCATCATCCAGTTCCTCAACAAGCGCTATGACCTTGACCTCAGTGCCTGGTTGTCCACAGAGCAGCGGGCCGTTGCCGTGGCCTTTCAGCGCATGGTGGAGGACAGCCTGTATTGGTGAGCATGCTTCATCCCGCTAGAGCTTTGATTACAGAGGAACTAGTAGACTGCCATCGCCATTACCTTAGAAGGTGTTTCTGCTCTGGATTCCAAGACATCTTAACAATAGAGGCAACAAGATATTGTTTTGCTCGTGGGGATTTGCACAATCCAGTTACATTAGAAAATATCAATTTACTTTTCATATGTCAAACCGAGGATCCAAAAATATGTACGTGTAAGATTTCCTGCTAAATGAACACCACTCACAAAGTGACAGTAAACTCTTTTTGATCTGATCAGAGTTGAAGCAGCATCTGCCAGATCTGTGTACAGAAATTGTAACAGGAAACGTGCTGTGTAAACTGCAAAATGGTCATGCTTGCCTTTTTCACTTTTGTAAGGGTTAGGAGGCTCTGTGTTTAATACCATTTGACAAATCGGTTAACAACAAGCATTTTTTTTTTTAATTAAGTGATGTGATGAATATGACAATGGGGTCACGAACGTTACTGCTGATTCCATGAAAACTTTGTTTCAAGATGCACAACCTGATTGGTCTTTTTCCAAATGGTGATCAACATTTTACATTTCATCTTAATGAAACATGGTTTGTTGTAAACTTTATGATTGGCTAATGAATTTGCAGATTTGACTGGTGTGACGAGAGTTGGGAGTGGGTCTTTGTATCGAAAAGACAGAATTAGAGAGAAGTTCAAACATTCAATACTGATTGAACAACAAAGAACTGACACCAGTAAAGTGCACTTTCACACTTCAGCTTCACTTGTCTTTATAATCAATAGTTTCATCGTTAAGAGAGGGAAAGTTCTGGATGAGTTGAGTTGGAGTCCACTTGGAATAACAGAATTATTTGATTTCAGAGAGGATAGTGATCTCTCTCTTCTTTGTTGCTGGTGACTGATCCACTTCTATATAGACCTGCTGATCAATTGCTGGGCTGTGGTGTTTCTTTATTACCAGACATGCCCAGGGTAGCTAGGAACCCAGGTTACAGGTGATCAGTGAACCTTAGACAGGTTCAGAGTAGGTGAGATAAAGGTTCACTGTCTCTGGTTTACCCCTGTTGTCTTTTGTGATTCACTTGCAGCTGACCTGTGAAGGTTAGTGATTGTTCACCATGAGTTTTCCCGTTTTATAGACCAAACCACTTATTCAGTTTCCTGTTCTGGTTTTTGTATCTCTAAAGACAAAGAAAAAGGGTAGGTCAGTCATCCCCCACCATTTACAGTGGAATAAACAATATAGAAGATTCGTCAACATGTTTGTGCCTTCATGCTAATTGACAGAACGCAATTTAACATAATTGCGTCATTCCCACAGGGTTGCCATGGTGCGCTGTATGGGATGGGGAGTCGGGGGTGGGGGAGGGAGCACGATCGTTTGTCTCAACCCAAGATGATCTTTGCACATGAGATAAGTGAGAGGAAAGGAAAGGGAGAAGGGAGAGAGGGAGAGGGAGTGGGGTGAGCAACATACTTTGAAAGTTTATTTGCCATGTCATCCATTGCAAAGTTGGGCTGCTGGCAACTTCAAAATGACTGCGGGAAGAATGAGGGGGGTGAGGGGTTTAAGATGGGAAGTTAAAGGGGGGGAGGGGGGAAGGGGGGTGACCACAGTGTAATTATTATTGCCACTTGTGAAACAAAGGGAGGTAGAAAAAGAAAGATGGGAAAGAAGGAGGGGGAGGAGAAGACCTGGGACCTGGGGGGGGGGGGGGGGGGGGGGTTTGTACAATTTGTTAAATTTGTTAAAGAGGGTGGTGTAGGAGTGAATGGCATGGTTGACAGTTCGTCACACTTTGTTTGGATCTGCGTGTTGATATTTTCTTCATAATTCTGATTTTGACTTGCTTGAAACCCCTTCTCCACTCGCCATTGTGTACAGCGCATACATCGCATAATGTGTAAATATAACATGAGGTAAAAGAGTCCCATAAAACAAAATCTCACCAGTGTAAAGAGAATTCGAACCGATGAAGATGACAAGGAAAAGGAATAACGTAGATAGTATAAGAGGTGAATAATATCTATCTCTGTCTGTCTGTCTGTCTGTCTGTCTGTCTGTCTGTCTGTCTGTCTGCCTGTCTGTCTGTCACACAAGGTTTTCATAGTACGTTTGTCAAAGGCATTTTCCAGCCAAACCAAACCACAGAATTGCTAGATTTCCACAGGGAATAATGTCAGTTTTCCTCCTCTTTGGTTGCTTTTCTGTGACCAGAATATGGCAGGTTTGGGCAATGGCGAAAGTATGTAGCTCTAAGCTGGCTCTTCCGAATCAGCTAATGAATAGGTCAGATGTTTGACTGCCATAGTCCATGACGTACTGGTAGGAAGAAACTTAAGAGAGAGATTGATAGCAGAAGGTCTTCACAGAAGAAACTCCCATCAGGGAAGTGTTTTGCCCTGAACTCCAATCTGTCAGAGGGCTAGGCTGCATCCAGATCATGACTCCCAGATGCCCTGCTGCTGTCAGAGGTTTTTTGCTGAGCACTGTTGGAATTGGAACCAGCAACTGCTGGATGGGTGGGCGTCTCACGGCGTTGCAATTTTAGACTGATATCTTGACCACAATATATCAGATTCCATTTGTAAGTTGGGAGATTTAAACCTTATAAAGCCTTTACCATAGTTCACAAGGTCATTTAGATGAAAACTAACATTTTTTTTCCTGTCAGACTGGGCTTCAGATTCTTTCTCATCATACTTTTGTCTTTGGATGTGAAAGGCCAGAATGGCAATTATATGGCGTAATGAAAGGAAGGGAAGGTCAGGCTGAGGCAGTAGGGCCGAGGGCAGCCACAGTAAAGTCCATTTCATGTTGTGGGAGGGGCAGCCACAGTAAAGTCCTTTTCATGTTGTGGAGGGCAGCCACAGTAAAGTCCTTTTCATGTTGTGGAGGGCAGCCACAGCAAAGTCCTTTTCATGTTGTGGAGGGCAGCCACAGCAAAATCCTTTTCATGTTGTGGAGGGCAGCCACAGTAAAGTCCTTTTCATGTTGTGGAGGGCAACCACAGCAAAGTCCTTTTCATGTTGTGGAGGGCAGCCACAGTAAAATCCTTTTCATGTTGTGGAGGGCAGCCACAGCAAAATCCTTTTCATGTTGTGGAGGGCAGCCACAGCAAAATCCTTTTCATGTTGTGGAGGGCAGCCACAGCAAAGTCCTTTTCATGTTGTGGAGGGCATTCACAGTAAAGTCCTTTTCATGTTGTGGAGGGCAGCCACAGTAAAGTCCCTTTTCATGTTGTGGAGGGCAGCCACAGTAAAGTCCTTTTCATGTTGTGGAGGGCAGTCACAGTAAAGTCCTTTTCATGTTGTGGAGGGCAGCCACAGTAAAGTCCTTTTCATGTTGTGGAGGGCAGCCACAGTAAAGTCCTTTTCATGTTGTGGAGGGCAGCCACAGTAGAGTCTTGTTGAAGTTGCGAAGTAAACTACAATAAAGTCCTTTTCGTGTCGTGGAGGGCAGTCAGAATGAAGGATTGTATGGATGGTTTTGTGTTCATTCAGCTTTCTTAAGGATGGGACGTTTTTTTCTCCCTCCCTGAGTGGTGACAGACCTATAGCAACAACGTAAGTTAACTGGACAGTAATAAAGTAAGTGAGATTTTCTTTTATCCATGTTCCCTTATGAAATATGAATTAAGCCCTCATATGTCTTTTTCCTTATTTGTGACTCCTTATGTCATATGCTTTTTGACAAGCGTGACATACTAGCATTAGTTTCAGTTTTGCCCATTTTCAGTATATGCAGAGGTCGTTTTCATCCAGACCCCCGATGACGTAGAAACTAGTGACGTCGGACATGGACATAGTGCCTGATTACAAAGATGTCATGTACAGAAGTGTGCTATTCTCATGACTGAAGCTCACCGCCTGCCTGCTAGTGCGCAAAAGTTAGAAGGCAAGCCCTTACCTTACAAAATTAAAAGGCAAGCTTCCCCTTCTCTCCCGTTTCCCCAGGACACATTTTGTCTGCGTCAAGAAGCAGACTTGTACTGCACGTTAAACATAAAACAAGTGTGACAAAAACTGACTGACACATGTGTTGCGACAAGATCCTAGAGGGGGGGGGGGGGGGGGGGGGGGGGGGGGGGTTAAACGGTAAACGTTTCTTAAGTGACTGTCATTCAGTAATGGAAAAAAAAAAAAAATGCACAAAAAGAAAGAAATCGTCAGCACTTTGCTGATTACTAAGAAAAGTGGTTAGATTAGTTTCATATTCTTACAGATCAGTAGAATGTAATGAACCTCATCAAGGTTGTATTTTCGCTTAATTAATTGACTAATGAATTGATTGATTCATTCATTCATTCACTCATTTAATCATCCATTCATTCATTCATTCATTTTTGCTTTTTACTCTAGGGTGCTGCTTGTGACTCGCTGGGTGAATGAGGTTGACCCGGACTTCATGCGGAAGTTTATGTTCATCCGCTTCGCCATGCTCTACGTCAACTTGTTCATGACTCCTTACTATAGAAAGCAGGCCTGGAGCCAGGAATGGGCCGCCACAGCCACGAGGAGGCCAAACAGATTGCCCGCAAAGACCTCACTGCCCTCAGCAACTACCTGGGTGAGTCTCTGCTCAGGGATAATTCTGGCCAATATCCACAGTTTGCCTCTGTAGATTTTTTTATATCTGACATAGGACAGGATCCTGCTTCTGTCTCCGATTTGAAGGTGTTGACAAGTGAAAATTGATAGTGTTGTAGACTCTCTCTCTCTCTCTCTCTCTCTCTCTCTCTCTCTCTCTCTCTTAAGCAAGAGGGTATTCACCATACATCTGCAACAATTAGTGCGGATATTTAGCATATACCTGGGCAAGATGTTCGGATAGCTTCTCTCTCTCTCTAAGCTCTCTCTCTCTCTCTCTCTCTCTCTCTCTCTCTCTCTCTCTCTCTCTCTTCTCTCTCTCTCTCTCTCCCAATGACGGCGGTATTTCTTAAGCACTTTTCCTCACAGTACTTAGAGCACATATGGGGAGTGTCCCATAGACGACCTTTTAACGGATGCTGCACCGGCTCCTGAGTTCACAGCGATACACCTGTTGTTTTTGTCCCTCCCCATACAAGATAAAAGGCAAGGAAACGCAAAGCAAAGCGCGACGTAGCGCTTATTTAATACACAGTACAAAGCAGGCAGAGGAATTACCAATAAATGTATCCACGTAGTATTCTGTCATTAAACAATAATTTGAATTGAAAAATGTACAGCCACATCCAAGCACATTGTTGTCGGAGCCTGCAGGTTTGTAGAGGTCACCAGTGTTACGCTGCCATGAAGGCATTTACCAGAGAAGCCCTGCCAGATCTTTACGGTGTTGCCTAAGGGTGTCTGCTTTGTTTTAGTGTGTACGGTAACAACATCTGAATAGCTCCCTGATGGCGAGAATATTTCCCCAAAGTTGAAAATGAAGCACAGAGAGTAGATGAATCTGAGAGAGAATTTGAGTTCTTTGTTCCTTGCTCTTTCTCCGATTTGATGATATCACACACACACACACACACACACACACGCGCGCGCGCGCGCACACATACATGCACACGCACGCACGCGCTCGCGCGCGCGCGCGCGCACGCACGCACGCACGCACGCACGCACGCACACACACACACACACACACACACACACACACACACTGTGTGTGTGTGTGTGTGTGTGTGGTGTGGGGTGGTGGTGTGTGGTGTGTGTGTGTGTGTGTGTGGTGTGTGTGTGTGTGTGTGTGTGTATACACCTACATCTGTGTGTGTGTGTGTGTGTGTGTGTGTGTGTGTGTGTGTGTGTGTGTGTGTGATGATAATGATAACAATGATAATAATCATAAAAATAGAACAAAAAAATAAAACACCAACATCACCACCATCACCATCGTCATCATCATGATCATAACAATGATACTTGTGAAAGAGAATGGCAGGAGACGGAAGGGAGTGAAAGGGGAGAGGCAGTTGTTGAGAGGCTGGAGGAAGTGAGGAGAGAAGGGAAAGGGATGCAGAATATATAGTGGAGGGGTGAAGACATTGGACTCAAATACATGCCTCTCAAACTCAACTTCTCGAGTCTCCCTCTCACAGAGACCCGCAGTCAGCTGTCCCCTGCTGCACCAGGAGATGTCATCCAAGTGACCAAGGGTATGGGAAACAAGAGTGTGGAAGACAGGCGGAAAGGGGCACAGTGATGGAAGAGGGTACAGGGGAAAAGAAGGGGGCGAAAAGGAAGGGGAGGAGGAAAAGTGTAGTAGGTGGGATGGAGCTAGTGATTATCATGTGTCCTGCATTTCATGAAATTCCATCTCGGCTGTATCTGTTGTGGAAAAAAAATAGGAATGATGAGGGGAACAAATGTGAGGAAGTATGAGAGGCAGTAAGCCGGATTAATGTGTTGACTTTCTCTCCAGCTTAGCACAGCAGAACTATCAGTGCATACACACAACACACACAGTTCAATTCAATTCAATTCAAATTTAATCCTTTGACCCCTGTTGGGGTATGGAGGATACAATGTAACAAAGAGAAATACGAAACTCACTCAGAACAATGTGTGAAAATAGTTGCGAAATGCTGAATTCTGGTGAACTGTAATGATCTCATTAAACAATTTTTCTCATTTTTCAGAAACTTACTGATATTCAAACAAATGCGTCTTCCTTTTTGAAATAAATTACAAAAGTTGAAAACAGACTTTGGTTTTAGATATTTTTTAGGGATTAATTTTTCACGAAGTTCACTATATTTTGGGCATTCCATAATGCAATGAAATTCATCTCCAATTTTCACCCATTTCAGTTACGACAAATACGCAATTCTCTTGGAACATTATGGTGTCTTCCAATTTCAATTTGCAATTTATAGGCCTAGTTACTACATCTAAATTTAAATAAAAAAAGATATAGATATCTGGTAAGGTAGAAATGTAATGTTCTTTCCAAAGACAGTCTTTACGCTTTTATAGAATACACACTTGTTGCTGTTTTCAAGAGAACTGCGCCAATCACGAGCAAAATTATTTTGCAACTCCTTTTTAACACACTTACATAAGTTACTTCTGTTTGTGAATGAATGAGATTCCCAAACACAGTCAAAACCAGTTTCAAATAAAATGCTTTTAACATAACTAAGCCATGGTGAAACGAAAATTCCTTTTGCATATAGTTCATGTAAGATATTATCTACTTTGCTTGAATACTTCTTAGAATCAGGAACAACTAAGTTAGCCCAGAACCTTATCATTCTCACTTTAATCAGTACAGATAAAGGATAGATTCCGGTTTTTCACCATAAATCATTGAAGTCATGGTAGTTTTTATTTAATCTAAATAAATACTTTAAAAAAAACGTAACTGTAACTTTTCTAATATATCAACATTTTCATAATCCCGAATTTCACAACCATACAGCAACACAGGTACAACTATGGAATAAAATAATTGTATGCAAACATCAATGGGCAATTTCTGCTTCCTTGCAGTTTGTAATAATGAAAACATTGCCTTGAGAGCCTGATTATAAGCACGTTTTTTTTTGCTTTGTAAAAAGAACCTGTTCTGGTGAACTCGATGCCTAAGTATTTCATTGAATTAAGAACCTCAGTTTTTTCATTCCAAAGAAAAAAATTCCACGCATACTATTTCGACCATGAAAGACAACTATTTTTGTTTTCTTTGGATTTACTTCTAATTGCCATTGCGTGCAATATATATGTAAGGCATTAAGTTCTTTTTGCAAAGCTGATTTAGAATTTGCCAATAAAACTGTATCATCAGCATATAACAATACAAGCAATTTAATAAACTGTTCAAGTTTCAACTCTTGCGATAAATCACATTCTAGAGTAGAACAGTTATTGTCAATAAGGAACTGTTGTAGATCATTCAAAAAATAATGAAAACAATAAGGGTGAAAGGGTTTTCTCCTTGACGAACTCCCCTAAAACTGCCGAAGAACTCTGATTTTTGACCATTTAGAAAAATGCACGATTTTATTTGATCATACATATTGATTACAACGTGCAGTATTTTCCCATATATGCCTTGACTCATCAGTTTGTGCCATAAAACATGCCTCCAAATAGAATCAAATGCCTTTCTGTAATCAATAAAAGCACAGTATAATTTCCCATTGCTGATTGCAAGCATGTCAATCAATGATTTAAGAACAAAAGCATGGTCAAGCGTTGAATGCATGCGTCTAAAACCTGCTTGGTTTTTCTGAAATAAAGAAAACACACACACACACACACACACACACACACACACACACACACACACACACACACACACACACGTTTTATGTCAGAAATGATTCATAAAAGCTTTTACGTGCCAGTGTTTGTGTGCCGTGTTCCATTTTTGTGTCTCTTGTCTCACGAGATACCAACTACGATAATGAGTGTGTGGGTTTTTGACATGGTTTCTGTGTCACTATGGATAACTACATTCATCCCACATCTCCCCCTCCGGCACATGCTCAGCGTCACTCCTCTCAGGCCACTTCTTTTGACTCCACCCACAGTGACATACAGTTGCATGAATAGCTCAGCAGGGAGCGTCGTGATCCTCTGCTGTTCAAACGGCTGACTCTTCTGCACTTACCCCACAACTCTGCCTTGTGTTACATATCAAGCCTACCCACACATAAACCATTGTGCATACTATGAGGATCTTCCTCATGTAAAGTGTGGAGCGTGTTTTTGACGTTTTCCTTAAAGTGAATCGCTCGGCATACTCGAGAGATCTTCGGTATGTGCAATACTGAGGTGGGCCTTGAGATCTTTCTCATGCACATCATTGAGCATACTTTGGAGGTAGTCCTTATATCAAATATTCAGCAGACTCTGGGGATCTACGTTTTGTAAAATATTGAGGACAATCTGTGGCTTTTTTCATGTGAAATTCTAAGAGTTTCAAAGGTATCTTTCATGATGTTAAATTCTCGGGGATCCCTCTCATGTAAAATATTGAGCATACTCTAGGTATACTCCTCAGGTGCAATACTGAGCATGATCTGGGAATTTTTCAATCAGCGAACTCTGTGGATATTGCTTCATATAAATTACTGATTACGTAGGAGAATTTTCCACACACGAGATTTTCAGCATACTGTGTGTGACGTGACAATTGACAGCCATACCATCCTCTACTCTCCCTCCCCTCCTCTCCCCACCTCTCTCTCTCTCTCTCTGTCTGTCTGTCTGTCTGTCTCACAAACGACAATAAAGATTACTAAACTACGTTAACTCTCAGTCTATACCCCTTACTGCTCAACCCCCTCCCCCCTCCTCAACCCCTCTTCCCTTTAACCCCCCCCCCCCATGTGTTGGGCATGTGTTTCATATAACCGAAACGGTGATAGCTAAGACAATGAGACCAACATTGCTGTACGAGTTCTCCCTCCCTGTGGGAATCCTTCCTAATGCGAACGATACTGAACATGGGGGGGGGGGGGGGGGGGGGGTCTTTGAATACAGGCCTATCTTGCAGATCTTTTCTCATGTAAAATATTGAACATAAACTGGATATTTTCTCACTTGAAATATCGAGTATTCTTAAGGATATATTTCTCATGTAAGATACTGAGCATTCTCAGTAGATCTTCATTTTGTGAAATATTGATCATGGCATTGATTATTTTCCTCGTGTAAATTTGTGTGTATACTTTTGGGGAAATAGTTCCAGTAAAATATTGAGCATACCCTGTGGATCTTTCGTATGTGAAATAAAGTTTGCGACCTGAGGTCCTCGTCGTACGAAATTCACACCATACTGTGGAGACCCTTTTCGTGACGGTAGAACGATTATCGAGCTCTTGAGAGCTTAAAAAGGAAACAAATGAAACAAACCAGTCACCACTTCATCAGAAGACGACCTCCACATGAGAACAGTTTTTAAACTCTGCTCATATAATCGTTTGTATTCTGCTAGAGTTTCAGTTATGATCTCTCTCTTTCTTTCTTTGTCTCTGTCTCTGTCTCTCTCTCTCTCTCTCTCTCTCTCTCTCTCTCTCTCTCTCTCTCAGAAGAAGTTTCTGATGGGGGACCAGCCATGTGAGGAGGACTGTGCAGTGTTCGGTCAGTTGTCTCAGATCTACTGGCAGCTACCGGGCTCTGTTTCCACCATGTTTAAAGGTAAGAGAAAAGAGAGAGAGAGAGAGAGAGAGAGAGAGAGAGAGAGAGAGAGATTACATGCGTACTGTATTCAGTACGCGGCATTCCCTGTTGTCAGTTAAAATGAGAAAGTGCTCAAGATACATTGCAGTATGTAGTTTACTGTACCGCATCCTTCCCCACCTAGTCCAGTTCATGGCTGACAAAAAGAGTGCACATTTAAAAGGAACCAAAATGATCGTTAAACTTGTCTTTTGAAGCAGTTACAGGCATGTCAGTACAAAAATAAAATGATCTGGTAAACGAGCATACAGTCAGCTTTACCTTCCTCTCTTGGTGCCTCATTATAAACAGGTTATTATAGCAAAATATACCTGTTCCAGAAAACCCTTTCTTGGGGAAATGGAGGGAAGGGGTAGGTGGAGAGACAAATGAACTGCCTTTTCTCATCATTTGTTCCACAGACCGCCACTCAAGCTCATGTAGAGTGACCTTTTTCTTTCCTGTGGTTGACCAGCTGTTTCATTACCTAAACAAAGAGAACTCGAATTGATTGGAAGCAGAGAGAGTGAGATGATGTCATTGAATCCAATATGATAGTGGTCTCTGGTTCTCGACACTTTTATGTTCAGGCAAACTGAAACCTGTGAGGGACACCCTGTAAAACAAGAGCAACGTTCATTCGGATTTTTCATGCAATTTGTGCAGTACTTAGACGAGTTTTGTTTGTTCCTCTCCCCCAACCCACTTATCCCAATTATTTGCGAACATAGTCAAATAGGAAAAGCAGACACCGCTCTTTGTTCTTGTTCAACAAGAACTGAAATGCATGGGGTGGGAAAGAGCTATTCTCTCACTTGCTTGGGTTTTGCCGTCTTCTGGGTATGCATTCGATGCACTAAGACTAAAGGCCTAGATCTTGTAGATCTCGGAGTGTGCGATGGCCGAGTGCAATTTGAGGCAAAGTCCAGCTGTAGCTGTCCACTCTGCCTGTCTCATTGACTGGCCCTGTCATGGAGAAAAACCACTCTGTCTGTGAGAGTGCCAGTCACTGACATTGATAGAAAAAGGGACTTTTAAACAAGGACTTTGCCTGAAACTGTCCGCCATTGATTTGCAACTTCCTGTCAAGTCATGAGGGACTGGGCAACTTTGCCTCCATCGGGATGAAATGTTCCGGAAAATGTCGGCAGTGGAGCCTGTGTCCTTGTATGAGCTGGCTATTTCAATACAGTTTCATAGTCTAAAGACTCTTTTTACGAAAAGTTTTCATTGGTAGCCTCCAAAGAAAGGAAGTCACTGCAGATTGCATGAAAATTATCTCCGTTCCGGGGTTACTTTGGTTCATATGGTAGACTGGACAGCAACCAGTGTGAAGTTTCGGATCGGCAGAAAAAAAGGATCCGTCGGGTCACCGTTACCACAACTATATATTTTTTGCCTAAATTAGCTATGCATAATGTAGCAGTATTAACAGTCTTTTTATTTCGTGCACCGACTACAAACGTTTCAGTCATAAACTATCTCCTTGTGACTGTATGCGCGCACGCACGTGCGTGCACATCTCTCTCTCTCTCTCTCTCTCTCTCTCTCTCTCTCTCTCTCTCTCTCTCTGACACACAAACTCATGTTTAATGCATGCATACTTATTGTTTTTGCTCATATGCGTTTTTTAAAAAAAATCCACATGGCACAGTACACCTGGTAAAGCAACTTGTAAACTATAGTGCATGGGGGAAAGTGCAGACACCCACCAAGGTTGAACAAATCATGGATCTGCCCTTTGATTCAGATCCACTCTACGGATTCACACCGGATTTTAACGGGTATGTTCTTGGGCCAAAGTCCACTTTTTCTTAGAGTTTGTTGAAATCGGTGATAAAATTTTAATTCTATCGTTGCCAGACAAATCAACAAACCAGGAAACGAGGGCGAAAACCGAGACTCTTTGCGGAGATAAGTGTATAATTGTGCTCCAGAACGTAATCTCTCTCTCTCTCTCTCTCTCTCTCTCTCTCTCTCTCTCTCTCACACACACACACACACACACACACACACACACACACACTCTCACACACACACACACTCTCACACACACACACACACACACACACACACACACACACACACACACACACACACACACACACACACACACACACACACAGAGTTTATGGACATTTCAGAATGCACTTTAAGGATGTTATAATTTATGAAAGAATATCAAGTTAATGTATGCCATTTTAACACTAGAACAAGTGGTCTACGAACAAGTGTTCTACGACAACTTTTAAAAACTTTTTTCCCACACTAAAAATTCAGTTTCAGCAAAATCTGCTTGTGAATGTATTTTTAATTCATAAATTAACTACTTTGAAGGCGTGGGCTACTTTGGAATATTTTCTAACATGGAAAAATGGCTAGATCTGTCCGGGGATGGGGAAGGGGGGGGGGGGGGGGGGGGGACAGTCTAGAAAAGGCGGTTTACGAAAAAAGAGAACCCACTTACCGGGATTTTTGATCATTTAGTGAACCCAGTTCGTTGGTATGGAAGTGCACTACACTACACCACACACACACACGCGCACACACACACACACACACACACACAAAGGTACCAATCATCCTGAATTTTTCTGAATTTTTTTTAATTTAAAAATTATTCCGCAATTCTGAATTTTGTTAAGAAGTCCAGAATTTTACAATGTTGGTAAAAGATGTAGGGCTTAAGGAGACATTTTTGAAGGGGGATGATACAGTTTTTAGAAAAAAAGCCCCCAAAATATGAAGAAGTTGGCAATTATATGTGTGGAACATGCTTCTTCTTTTTGAACCCTTCATTTGTAAACTGAAAACACAACGGGGATAGAAATGCTTTCAGTCAAAAGCCGAAATGCCCCCCTCTTCAGCTCACTCCACGCCTTTCATCCCATGGTTTTTGATATTTGACTCCAGGAGGTTGGCAGGTACAAATGTCTGAAAGGAAAACATATGACCTTGAACTTGAAAATTGAAATTGTTTTAAATGGTAAAGTTTTATATTGTTCAAATGTTTTATTTCAAGGTGGTAGCAAACTTCACAACTGTCTATGGCATGCTGTATATCTGTAAAAATATGTCTTGCTTGGAAATTCCTATGATCTTAGACTGGAACATTTTATACAGAGAAGAATATTTCCTATGATTTTGTTGGAAAAGGAATGCTTGATGTAAAGTCGACACTACTTGCGCCTCTCTCTCTCTGTCTCTCTGCCTCTGTCTCTGTCTCTCTCTCTCTCACACACACACACACACACACACACACACACACACACACACACACACACACAACAGACAGACATGTTGCTTTTGTAGACTTCAAGAAAGCCATTGATTCTTTTAACTGAAATATCCAGTTGAGTGTTCTAAGAGAAACAAAACATAAATGGGAAAATGTACAATGATCTCAAAGGAATCTATGATTCAGTACTATGTTGTGTTCGTGATAACGGTATGTATTCAGAAATGTTTTAATGCCCTGGAGTATTCAGGTGTCAAACAAGGATGCTTACTAAGCCCTCAGCTGTTTTCATTTTTTATCAGCAAGTTAGCAATAGAAATTAGCATAATGGGCAGACATGGTATACAAATGATCACGAATGCTGTCGAGAGTTTCCTAATGCTATTCGCAGATGATGTCATTTTCCTTTCTGACATAGTTGCTGGTGTTCAAAACCAATTTCACATTTTGAAAAATGAAGCAATCAGATTGGAACTAACTGTTAAACTTGAAAAAAAAAAAACAAGTATTGTGGTTTTCAGAATGGACGGTTATCTTTCCAAATATAAAAAATGTGTCTGTATGGAGGAATAGAAGTAAAAGTAACATATAATTACAAATACTTAGGAATGATATTTACAACCAGGTTAAGTTTGGTATGGGATGGTCAGAAACCTACAAGAAGGCAAAGAAAGGTGTGATACTGATTCTGAGATCACAAAGGAAATTGAATTCAATCGAACCGTCTGTATTTTGATTCACAGAGTGAACCTATGCTAACATATGCATCAGAAGATTGGGGTTTATCTGATATCCACTTTATGGAGAAAGTCCATACCTTTGCAGTTAAACGCTTCATCAATGTCCCGTTGCATTCCTCAAACGAAATGGTACCCACTTTATATAAGAGCACAAGTAAAAATGCATAATACTGTATATTGGTTAAGGTTGCTAAAACTGCCACTGACTAAGTTATGTAGACAAGCCTATGAGATGCTTTTACAACAGTATGAATCAGGAAAATGCAACTGGGTGACAAAGATAAAGAAACTGTTTAAAGAAAACGGGCTTGGTATAGTTTGGTTAAGCAGGAAGTAGGAGATGATAATTTGTTAATTTCAGAACTGAAGGATAGATTAATATGCGTATTCAAACAAAACTGGCACTCGAGTATGGAAGAGAAGAAGTATGACTGGTATCTTGAATTCAACAGTAATTTGCAACCAGAAAAGTGTCTGTCTGTTATAACACATAAATGGCATAGAGACATGCTTTGTAGATTTAGAACAAGAGCTCTACGTCTAAATGCAAGCCGAGTTTGGTCTATACCCGGACCAGAAACTGAAAAAATATGCAAAGTCTGCGCATCAAATGCAGTTGAAAACGAACATCATTGTCTTTTTGAATGCATGGCTTACGACAATATTCGCAAAATATGTAAATTATTTTAAGTGCCTGCTGTCAATAGTCAAAGAGTATCCGAAATTTTGTCGCTTGACAATAAGGAGCTCATAAAATCTCTAGCTAAAATTATTGCTTAATCGTGTAAAATTAGACGATCTAAAAATCCAGGTAAAAACTAATGTTTTTTTATGTGCCTATTATCAAAGTTTTTTTTTTTTGGTGGATCCCTAATGGAGGTTTAGTGGCTATGATTCTTTCCGCCCAACAATACATTAGTTTTATACTGAGAACAGTTAGCATGTACATTTGTTTATATTTTTCGTTTGTTTTCGTGTTTTCTGATAAATGATGCGGATTAATGAAAGGCTGCCTTATTTATTTGCTGAATGACTCATCGGTTTCTTCATATTTGTATGAAACAATGACTTCATAATATAAAGGGCTTCTAAGCTGTTGTCATTAAAGTTTTTTGTCATTGTCATTGTCTCTGTCTCTATCTCACTGTCTCTCTGTCACTCAACCTCTCTCTCTCTCTCTCTCTCTGCCTCTCTCTCTCGTTTCTTCCCTCCTTTCCTCCTCTCTCTCTCTTTCTCTCTCTCTCTCTGCCTACTCCTCCCACTCCCCACTCACACTCTCTTTCTTTTCCGAATCTGCTCGACTCTCCCTCGTCCACCCTTCTCACCCTCTTTCTCGGCAAGCTCTCCACTTGCCTTTTTCTTATGTATGCCCAACCTCAAAAACATAATCGATTCATCCAACAAAATGGAAAGCAACACAGCAAAGAAGGGTGATGAAAGGATATCTTGCAATTGCACTAAAAAAAAAAAAAAAAAAAAAAACAGTGCCCCCTAAGCAATAAATGCCTTTACAATAATATTGTATACCAAGCTACTGTAACATCAGAAAATTAAAAAGAAACATATATAGGGATTACTGAAAACCACTTTAAAAAATTAGATACGCAAACCACAAACAGTCATTCAACAAGGAAAAATACAAAAACCAAACGGAACTGAGTAAATACATTTGGAGACTTAAAGATAAACTACAGCATATCATGGAAAATCATAAAAAGAGCAACACCGTACAACAATATAAAAAAAAAATGCAACTTATGTTCCACAGAAAAATGGTTAATACTATGTAAACCCTATTTAGCAACTTTGAATACAAAAGTAGAAATAGTAAATTACTGCAGGCATAAATGGAAATCTTTGTCAGCGAATTCCCCCCCGAAACAGACCACAGCAAGCAACCCGAGAACCACACATAGCACGTGCAATGAATGTAATTGACCCACACGCACAAAAATGAAATCAGGACCCGCACGCTATACAACACCGATAGCCCCCCCCCCCCCCCCCCAAAAAAAAAAAACTTCCTGAAGAGAGCGAAAGCTTGAAACAAGCTTGCAGAGATATTTTTACTTCTACATTTTAATACCTCATTTTAACAGATTGTGCTCCCCAGGTGGTTGAGCTTTTTTAAAATCTCGAAGGGCACTTTGATACTATTTATGATATATATATATATATATATATATATATATATAAAATGCTGAACAATTAACAAATATATATATGTATATATATATATATATATATATGTGTGTGTGTGTGTGTGTGTGTGTGTGTTTAGCATTATAATTGTATAATTATAATCATATAATTGTTCAGCATTATATATATATATATATGGGTGTGTGGGGTGTGGGTGTGTTTATACAGAGAGAGAGAGAGAGAGAGAGAGAGCTTAGGAACTGAAGTAATCCAACCCAATATCATAATACTACACGTGTGGCTGTAACAGAGGAGTTTTCCCCAGCTGGTGGCTTACTGTGAACGCATGAAGGACACGTTCTGGCCTGACTGGCTGCAATGCACCACCCAGGGAGGGACGGTAGCGGCCACCTCTTAATGAACTCCAACATCGGCGTTGGCTGGGAGAGAGCATGTAGTCTGTACGGTTTATAGAGCTTGAAAGCTTCAAGGTAGTTTTTTTTTTTGTTTTTTTTTTTTTTTTTTGTGTTTTTTGCAGAGACGGCAAGATTTAATACAAATTGTGCTTTTCTAGTTTATGGCACTAACATTTTGATAGTGTTTTTTGTTCGTAGTCTACACATAATATCTCAAAGTTATGTTTTCCAGAAGAGGTATGTAGAATCTGGGTGATTTGTAAAAATCAAGCAGAGATAAAGACAGCTGCAAACAGCAGCATCCAGACACCGACAGCAGAGGTCCATCAACCATCTCTCCAAGAAAGACCAAGTGACGATGGTGCGCCAGAGAATTGGACACTGCAAGCTGAAGCGTCACGGGTTCACAAAGTTCCGCTGTGGAGACACGCCATGTACTTCTGTGATGCAGCCAGAATGATGGTAGATTACGTCCAGAGGACGTGCCCATGCCTCCAGAATCAAAGGATACAACCTGCTCCAGACTCACCACTGTTGAAGATTTCAGGAGCACTGGAAAGTTTGCACCGTTGTGTGTGTGTGTGTGTGTGTGTGTGTGTGTGTGATGGCTGATGTTATTATCATTTTGTGACAAATTTCTACTCTTGCAATGCATTCTCTTACTTGCAATTTTTACCATTGTATTCGTTGTGGTGTATAAAAAAAATGACTGCCACAACTTCTATAGCGAACGAGAATATTTGATTTCTTCTGTACGACGTTAGAGTTATTATCAATTCTTTGATTTGTGCATATTTTAATGTTATCTCGCTTCACTGCTTTTCTATTTGATTATTTGCGTAATTCTTAATCAGGAATAAATATAGCTCTGATTTACATGGCGTTATGACTAGATTTGTGTGCGCGTATGCATGTATGCATCTGTATAATGTGATGAGATATGATGTGATGCGATGTGATGTGATGTGTCTGTGTGTGCGTGCGTGCGTGCGTGCGTGTGCGTGTGCGTGTGTGTGTGTGTGTGTGTGTTAGTTACACGAATGTCAAATCAAACCCTTTTTTGTGCGGTTGCAAAAACAAACAAACAAACAAAACCAGCCCGTTGGCTGCCAAGAAGAAAACACATAAAAACCAGTTTCACACATTAGAAATAATGGTTCACAAAATCTAACGCAGTAACAATATACATTCGATGTTCTGAAGGAAGTTGTACAAGGCAAATCTATTATATAAAGCTCAGTTTGTCTGACTTTTTGCTTATACACGGCCACAGTTTTAGGCCGATCGACACCAAATTTGGTAACAAGTATCCTTGGTGTCCTACAAACAGCAACGTAGGGTTGGCAATCACGCGACGCACTGCGTCGTGACGCATTTGCGTCCACAGACGCAAAACTGGACATCGGAACACTACACGACAGACAAACTCGCCGGGGCGAGACGGGGTCGAAGCGCATATGCGCTGTAGTAAGCAAGAAAGCTTGGTCCTAATTGAAAACAACAGCACTTGCTGATATGAAGGACTTGGACTTCACTCGTTATTTTGGATTTTCTCATAAGTCGGCCGGTGTGTTGACCATTTCTTTCTTTTTTTTTTTTTTTTTTTTTTTTTTTTGTTTGCTGTCCCATCTTCTGTGCTACCTCAGTGGCTTACACCCACGCCGCTCATACCGACACCCCGTCCACAGCCACAGCACAGACCGGGCCCGCCGCAGCCCCTTGCAGTGGCAGTCCACACGGAGCAATGTCAAGTCGTCAAGAGGCAACCGACTGGAGGAGACACTGCGCTGTTGCCGAGTCACTTTGGTGATGTTCAGTGGCGCCTGTTCTGATCCAACGCACGCAGGACACCACCTACTAAGCCCCCCTACTGACGACAATAATTGCTTAGTGGCGGAGGCGGCGTGAGTGAGCCCTCCCTCCGGAGGGGGCTCCGTACGTCCAACGACAGCCGCCATGGACTCGCCGATACCGGTCAATGTATCTATCTGTCTATCTATCTATGTAGCTCTCTTTGTGTGTGTGTATGGGTTAGAGTTCTGCGAGTAATTCTGATTTGGAACTGATCTTGTACGACTTACAGTGCAAGCAATTCACTGCTGTGGTTTCTGACTACTTTTTTTTAAAATGCAAGTGAAAAATGTACAACCAAAAAGTAAGCCACTCGTCGTTCCTCACAACGATCTGCATTGTATGGGGAAGTCGTCTATAGGTCAGTTTGTGTTCATATTTATTCACTGAACTCTGGTTTTGAAAGCAGGGGTTGGCTGCTATTTTCGAACTCACTTCTGCCAAGGCAATATCCCCTTCACGTGAAGTCTGTGGAGAGATTTCAGGGGCGTCAAGCATGTTACAGTGCCCACATATGTGAACTGGAATGTGAAAGGTTATTCTATTGCCCATGTAAAGCTAAACATCTAAAGACAAAAGAAAATATGTACCATTTCTGAGACCCCAGAATAGGAACAAGAAGTGTATGACAAGTAACTTTTTTTTTTATTTCCATGACTAAATTAGGCTCCAGAAGTGGATGTTTAATCTGCTTCATATTTATGGAATAGCTACTAGCAGCCAATATTACGTCCTCTTTGGCAAAAGCAAATCATTTTCGACACTGCAGTACATGCAACCGAGCTTACAAATCTAAATATCAAAATTAATTGAAAAGCCTTCCCTGTGGTTTTTTTTTTTTAAACTGACATAAAACACTTTTGGGAAAAGAAAACAGCCAAAAATCGGTTAAAATAAACTTGCAATAAGTCTTAAATAACTTGATGCAAACTTTTTAAAGATTCTGAGATGGTTTAGCCTATGAAAATCATCGAATTTTAGCTGAATTTGTTACCTTTTAACAGATGTATGTGCCTAGTAAGTAATCTTATTTTATATGTATGTATTTATTTATTTCTGTTACACATATGGGGACATGAAAAAAAAAAAAAAAAAAAAAAAAACGAATCCCATCCATTGATTAGCTCAAAGATCGTCCGAAGGACTGTTTTACGTCAGAACATAGCACAAATGCAACAAAATTCACATTCAAAACCGCGTCGGAAGGTTTTCTTTTAATAATTAAAAAAGGCCAAGAAGATGGTGCTGCCCCCCCACTCCCCCATACTTAGGTCAACAGGACAGAGGAAGGGGGAAGGGTAGAACGAGCGTGAGTGAAAAGTACCGCAAAGTAAATCAACCAATTTGATATTTTTTTAATTTTTACAGTGTAGGCCTACTGACATTACAACAGTCTCTAAATAAATATGGATCCCGAACCTCTGATCTTTAACACAATTCACGCTCTCATCTGCTTGGATCGTTATGTACATTATTTACAGAAGGAAACTGTATCAGTCTTGGGAATTCTGTCTGTTGTTACGACGAAATATGACGTGTCGGACTACGCGACAGTGGTAATTGGTCGTTGCTCGAAGCGGCTTAGGAGGAACCCAAGCAGTCGCCCCAAATCGTTTACCGCACACCCCTGTTAAGCCGTGCAGCCTGCCGCCTCACATTCTCGCGCATGACCCAGAAACATGTCGCTGGTAGACATGATGGCAGAGGAAATGAAAGCGTTTTACAGACACCACAGCACGATTGTGTACGGAGGGATTCTTGTTGTCTGCGGTGGAATCGCTTTACATCGATGGCTGAAACGACGTAAAGCACTGAAGAGGTCAGTCACTGTGTGAATGTTGTGCAGAAAAAAGTCCGGTATTTGTGTCGCTTTCAGTCGCGCACGACCTGTCTCTTGTGGTCGACTGAGCTATAAACGATTTGAATGGAATTCCACCCATCTCTTCCACTCCCTCTGTACACCTTTCCCCTCCCCCCTCGCTAATTATTTTTCCCTTATGGCAGGATGAGAAGGCTTGGTGGCAGATATACAACTAATGCAAAATTCTGCCATGCTAAGTTTGGCTACATCAACATATCACTTGCTTTTCCCCCAAGTTTGAAATGACCCTCCTTCAGGCCCATGTCAGTTTGCAGTACCTTCGTGTCAGTGGCCTTTCTCAGGCAGTGAATTCATAGTCTGTTTTTTTTTTCTTTTCTGCTCGAACGTTTTTGTGTTCAAAGTCGACATTAAGTCCAAAACGGACCACATTGGCTCGTTGTGTCACACATCAACAAGTTGGGGACCGCTTTGCAAAGTATGGCTGGTTAGCGCTCTCTCTCTCTCTCTCTCTGTCTCTCTCTCTCTCTCTCTCTCTCTCTCTCTCTCTCTCTCTCTCTCTCTCTCTCTCTCTCAGTATGAGAGAGACAGACAGAAAGAGAGAGCGTGGGCATTTCTTTTGCACTGGCTGTGGCTTGCAATACTGCGCTGTCTCCCCGCTAAAAGGGATATCAGATGACTAAAAGAGAGTAACGAAGCAGAAATGGGATAGGCATGGCAGAAGTCTGTAAGTCACATATGCACGTAAGCTACACCAAAACATGACTGGCCTTTTCTTGCTAGTATGAAATGACCTCCTTTTAGGCCTTCGTCGGTGTATGCCAAAGGCCCGTCAAACGCAATGAATTCACGGCTTTTTCCCTTTTCCTTTTAACCTTTTTTTCAGCCTCGTCAGTTTAAAAAGCTGGGAACCCCGTAACAAATTTTGGAGTCTCTCTCTCTCTCTTCTCTCTCTCTCTCTCTCTCTCTCTCTCTGTGTGTGTGTGTGTGTGTGTGTGTGTGTGTGTGTGCGCGCGCGCGGGTGGGCGTTTGTTTAGCACAGGCACTGGCTGTGCAGCCACTAACTGTATTTCGGTTTCCTATCTCCCCGCTAAAAAGGACATCCGATGATTAAAAGAAAACGAAACACAAATGAAGCAGTGCTAGGATGGGCGTGACATGGCTGCAGGCAATTCATGTACGTCGGCTACAGTAACACATGACATCCATTTTCTTGCTACGTTGGAAAGATCCCCCATTAAGCCTTTGTCAGTTTATAAAACCTTGGTTCCAATAGCCTCGATCAGCTTGTAACAACTTGGTTCTAATAGCCACTCGAACACAGCGAAACCACTGCTTTTTTAAATTTCAAACTTTAATTTTCCTCTTACAGTGTTGATAGCCGGTGCAAAACGTATGCCACACATCAGCAAGTTGGGAACTGCTTCACAAAGTTTGGGCTGGCTGCTCTCTCTCTCTCTCTCTTCTCTCTCTCTCTCTCTCTCTCTGTCTGTCTGTCTGTCTGTCTGTCTGTCTGTCTGTCTGTCTCTCAGTCTCTCAGTATATATGCGTGTATATGTGGTGTATGCATGCGTGCAAGCGTGTGTGTTTGTGTGTGCTTTGTGTTGTGTGTGTGTGTGTGTGTGTGTGTGTGTGTGTGTGCGAGCGCGGGTGGGAATCTTTATGGTTCAGGCCGTGGCTACGCAGCCATTGTATTTCAGTTTCCTGCCTCCCAGTTACAAAAGGAGATCAGATGACTTAAACGAACAAAACGAAGCAGAGATTGGATGGGCGTGACAGAGGATTGCAGGATATGAACTCGTGTGTGTGTGTGTGTGTGTGTGTGTGTGTGTGTGCGTGCGTGTGTGTGTGTGTGTGTGTGTGTGTGTGTGCAACTGTACTTTTTTTTTTTTAACTTTTATCTTTACAATATAAGGGTGGTTGTGTTGCAATATTAACAGAACTTATCTGGCTTGTTTTCCAAGTGACCTAAAATGCCCTATCTTGAAAGAAGTGTAGTGGATAGGCGTTGTAAGGGATCATGGGTCTGAAGGGATAAAGTCAGGGGTCGGGTATCACTGGGAAAGACCAAACGTACAGGCTCAATGGGCAGTCTCCATAATGGATCCCCATCCGATCCAGTACTTCGCTTGCATTCATATATTTGGCAAGTATTTTAATCATTTGGGGGGGGGGGGGGGGGGGGGGGGGGGGGGGGGGGGGGGGGGCGACATTGATGTTGGTCCTCTAAGGGGCGTCATGTCGCAGCTAATTTGAATGATTGTACATTTTTGTGTGTGAACTGTGCTATTGTCCCATTGATTCCAGACATAACAGACTGCGAGAAGAAAAAAACTGTGTATTGGTTAGCTTTGTACTAGACACTGTGTGACACCCGTTGTTATTTTGGATATAACCGTCCACAGAGTTATTGGTTCGGTACTTTATAGTTAAAGATCTGATACCAATGAGTTATTCAGGCTTCTGGGCCTGAACTTTTAATGACGCTCTTGGAGTCTGGAGAAGTCATATGTAGTTGAGAACTTCCGTTACAAACACGTGAGTTGAAGGCATGCAGTCTGTGACTATGAAACAAACTCCAGCTCGCTGAATGAGGTCCAGCTTGTTAATGACCTGTTTCCGGTACTGGTCGGACTTCATTGCTACATATTCAAGTAGATGTCGAACTAAGATAAGGAAAGGGTGCTGGCAACGTCTAAGCTCATGCTGGAGACATTCTAGGCTTTTTTGGTGTTTGCATGGAACGATGATACAAGCTTCAGATTTTCTGAAAGCTTCTTTCAAGGGTAGGGTTTGATAAAAAAAAAACAAAAAAAAAAAACGTATTGAAAGACTATGTTACTCATGGAGGAGAGAAGGTGGAGGCAGGGTTAAATTCCATCCCTGACTTGCTTCTTGTTCCAAAAATAAAAGATGCTCCCAGAACTCATTACAAGAGAGATAATAAAGCCATCGGCACCAACCCGATTACGAGTGGAAATCCAGATCAGACAACCGATACAAAGTAAATGAAATTCCCATGTGTCTGTGGAAGGAAATTTTCGTGCGAGTGCTGCATGAAGATCTGTGTGTGGAGAAGGGCTCTATGAAGAGTCTGATGAATAAACAGCAACTGCATTGTGCTGGCAGGTGACGCGTCAGAAAGCAAACCACAGTATGAAGGACATCCACGCTGATTATTCAAACAAGAAATTAGTACAGGTTTTTAATGCCAAGCCCATGAACTCAAATTGCCGTCCTCAAGGGCAAAATGAATGGGAGATATTAGATGAAAAGAAAGTCCACAAACTGGATGCGTTGATAAGAAAGAGCATACCTGAGCTCAAATTAGCCGTATTAGGAGACATCGTATATGCAACCTGTTGGGACGCCTTTGGAGTGAAATAACCAAAATTGAAGGTACTGAAACAATTCAACTACAGAACTATAAGAAAAAGAGGAATCTGGAGAAACATTGAAAGCCGCCTCAGAATTTTTGGTCTAGAGTAGCTCAGGGGAAAACTGAAAGCAAAACAAACAAGAACACAAACAAGCAAACAAAAAAACAACGAACCAACCAAACAATATATGTCACCCTTAGCAAAGCAGAATGATAAAAAAGAGAGGGGAAAAAAGATAAAAGAAGAAGACCCATAAATGTTTCTTCAGAGGCCCCTTCCAGTTTGCCAGGAAGCTATTCAAGCAGTCAGATTTAGGACACTCACGATAGGTAAAGAAGCTCTTGAACGGCATCTCATGAAAACATATTCCGACCCTCAGAGCAAAGCACCTCTTGAAAGTCAGGGCTTGGTGCTGCCTTCAGCGCCAGAGAAAAAGTTCAGCGACAAGCCACAAGCACTGGATGAAATATAGAATTTTGGTGAAAAATTCATAAGCTACACCATTGCGTGGACCTAATAGAATGCTCTATCTACTCTGTAAGGAATGTCCCAATGTCTTTGAGTGGCAGAACAAACAGAAAAGATCAGCAATATGAAGATCACAATCAATCATGATAGCTGACCGAGTGTTTGTTTCACAAGTACAGAACTCGTTTGGCATATTCCCATATATTTCCCGTAGAGTCCTTCGAATGAGTCTGTAAACCGAGGTTCCGTGTGTGAACGCGCGCATAACATCTAGCACACACGTAAAATCCTATCACCAACTTTCGGAAGAGAAGGCCAGTTTGGCCGTTGGTATGGATGACATGTTACACATAGCATGCACCCTGCGTGAGAAATGAAAAGAATGAAGAAAGTAAGGAACTTGAGTGAACGATATTGAACGATATTGACTGGATGACACGGGAAACGACTGAATGAAGCGACAGGTGGCAGCTCTTCAGTTGGCACTACCCAGGTAGGCAGCCCGTTGTGTAAACGAGTGTTGATTGTAAAGCGCTTAGAGCTTGGTCTCTAGCCGAGAATAGGCGCTATGTAAGTATTCATTATTATTATTATAATTACTATTATTCAGACCGCACATCTAAACTTCGAGGGGGAAAACTTACTTCTCAATCATAGCAGTAACACCTCACAGAAAATGATCTCTTTGATTTATCTGTTCAAAGAGATGAAACACGAAAAGTACTGAAATAGATGAGTTAGCTCCTTAATGTAGAATGAGTTACAAACAAAAGAGTGAGAGTTTATTACAGCAGAAAGGGAGAGTCTTTGAAAAAGTCACGTACACTGTAGATTGCCAAGTTATTCTAACAACGAAAGAACTAGTCAGGAGCCTTGAGTGGTGTTATCGTCTTACATCTTTAGACTTCTTCAGCATGCCTCAGATGTTCCACGGGACACGTTCGTCTTGTGTGCCAGCTAAATCATCTTGTGTAGGACTGATCCATATGCGCTTTCCAGATCTCCCGGCATGCTTCGTTTCGGAACCGACACAATCAAATTGTCCTTCTTGTGAAACAATTATTCACACTTGCCGCCAGGACATGGCGAAGATAGTGATTTTAGTCCGACCTGGTTGACGTCATCCCAGTGTTGGTCTTTTGGAAGGTGTAATCCCTCAGCTATCATTCATTGGTTGTTGACTTTTTAATGTTTTTTTTTTCATGGTTATCTTTCCCGTTTGTAAAGAGGATTCAGGGAGTCACGGATACAGCGACATTTCCTATAGTCAAGGACATCAGAACATTTCTTGCACTGCAGGTAGGGTATTCCTGTAGGTCATGGCGCTTGTTTATCTTTGGCTTTCTTAACAACATTGTGTACTTCACCCAGTGGGTTGTCCCTAAACATATTTTTTCTGCGCAGCAGGCCGCACCCGACACTGGATTTTAAATGGTGCTACGCTCTTAGCGGCAGAATATGTTTCCGTGGGATGATAATCATTAACTTATTTGTCCCATGCGAGTTTCCCAGATGTTTGCTGCTCAAGTAGCCATCTGACAAACTGAAAGATATCTCTTAAAAAAAAAAAAAAAAAAAAAAAAAAAAAGCACTCTCGGCTTCTGTTGATTTTGCTCCTACACCTCACCGATTCTGCTTTGCTGAGTACACACTGTTTTACTTTTGAGTTGTCTCAGAGATTCTCTTCTGCTTACTCTTCAAATTCCTATGCAGTCGTCGTCTGTTTCCTGAGATGTTTCCATCGCTTTAGGAATTGTCTTCAATTTTGGCTGATTCATCTGATTGATGTTCCAAAAGGATACAACAATAGTGTCTCCTAATACTGCTAGTTTGAACTCCAGTGTGAAATCTCCTATCAATACATTCAATTTGTGGACTGTATATTCATCGAGTATCTGGCGTTTGGCGTTAAGAGGTGGTACTAATTCGTCGGCCTAATAAATAGTGCAAATGTCGTTGACTGAGTGCCGTGAGTATTGGCCTTTTTTCTGCTGTCTTTTCTGTTTTCATACAGCTCTTTTCCATTCCGGCCTAGGTGGATTTTTTCCTTCCAGACACTCACAGACTAGAATTAATCTTGTTTTGTAATCATTGCCCATTATGAGTTTCCAATCATGGTCGGATCGACGCCGCTAGGTTCATAGTTCTCTCCCCATTCATCTTAACCCCCAGAGCATCTTTCGCTTTTAGGACTATGTATAAGTTGGAGGTAAGCAAGATGAGGTGCCAGCATACAGAGCCTGTTGATCTGGTCTTTCCTGTTCTCATCGAGTTTTCCCCGGACGTGGTGAGGACTATTCCTGATGTCAGTGGTCCTACCATGTGTCTGCAGGAAGAAACTGCAGGGAGAGCCAGACCGCAGCCTTCACGAAAGAAGCTCCCTGTATACAAATGTTAAGACCCTAAATTCCTTACATGTACAGGTGGTTGGGCTGCATCTAGCTACCCTTCTGTTGGCCTTGCTGTGATTCCACACTGCTGTTCCTGGATGGCTGGACGTCACAAGGCCAAGTTGCCTTTTGATGGATATGATGATGATGACGACGACGACAATGAAGAAGCAGAAGACGACGGCGATGATAAAAATGATGACGATGATGATAAAAATGATGATGATGATGCTGGTGATGATCTGTGTGGTTCAATAATTCCAGCAAAGAGTATCCTCGTGACACAGTGATACTCCATGACTTTGGACGCGGACCTTACGCACCTAGCCTTGCTCCTGCTACTGTCAAACTGGAAACCTACCTTCGTATGGCCAAAATACCCTACCAGGTGCGTGGATACACGCGTGCAACTCTGCTTGTGCGAACGAGCGTTCGTACGTACGCGCGAGCGCGTGTGTCTGCATGCGCGCGCGCGCTTTTGTATGTGTGCGTGTGTATGTGTGTGAGCGCGTGCGTCTACGTGAACATTTACTTATGTGTGCACGTGTGTGTGTGTCAGTGTCTCTGTGTGTGTCTGTGTGTGTGCGCACGCGCTCCTACGTGCATGTATTCGTGTGTCAGTGTGTGTGTGTGTGTGTGTGTGTGTGTGTGTGTGTGTGTGTGTGTGTGCTTGAACTGCTTGCACGTGTGTCTGATTGTGCATTTATGAATACGTGCAAACGTGCAAGCCTATGTAGGCCAATTAATGTTCGTGTGCATGTTCCAAAACATGTTTACGACGCGAAGGGCTGTTTTAAGATATAGACCAGTGAAAGAAAAGGATCAGGTATTAACTAAAAGAAGCCGAGTGATTATTCAGAAAGGTTCCTCCCGTCAATAAAAAAGAAATGCTACTATTTTGACGAAAAGCTCAACAAACAGTTTAGAAAGCTTCCATCTGTTTGTAGATTATCTTCTCTCACGGGGGAAAATTTTAGCTAATTGTTTTTGGAGCTGTCAGAAACAGTTCAATAAAGGAAGACAATGCTCACAGCACGACTATGGCATGGAGAGGTCCAGCAAGCAGAAATGGCCGTGGATCACTTACAACGGGGAGGACATTGCTGACTCGGCCTTCATCATCCAGTTCCTCAACAAGCGCTATGACCTTGACCTCAGTGCTTGGTTGTCCACAGAGCAGCGGGCCGTTGCCGTGGCCTTTCAGCGCATGGTGGAGGACAACCTGTATTGGTGAGCATGCTTCATCCCGCTAGAGCTTTGATTACAGAGGAACTAGTAGACTGCCATCACCATTACCTTAAAAGGTGTTTCTGTTGTGGATTCCAGGTCAACTTAACAACAGAGGCAGCAAGGTGTTGTTTTGCTCGTAAGGATTTCAACAATCAGCTACGTAAGAAATATCAATTGCCATTTCATATGTTAGGAGAATTCAAAGACACGTATATGTAAGGTTTCCTGCAAAAGAACGCCATCCACAAACTGACAATAAACTCTTTCTGATCCCCCCCTCAGAATTGAAGCAGTATTTGCCAGATCTGTCTCCAGAAACTGTAACAGGAAACAGTGGTGTGTAAACTGCAAAATGGCCATGCTTGATTTTTTTTTTCACGTTTGGAAGGGTTGGAGGCTCTGTGTTGTACACCGTTTGACAAATCGGTCGACGACAAGCATTTCTTTTACCGAGTGATGCAATGAATATGCAATTGTCACAAATTTTACTGCAAATTCCATGAAAACTTTGTTTCAAGATTAGTCTTTTTCTGATTGAAACTTGGTTTGTTGTAAACTTTAGGATTGGCTTGACTTGGTTGGATCTTCATGTTGGCATTTCCTTCATAATTCTGATTTTGACTTGCTTGAAATCCCTTCTCCACTCGCCATTGCGTACAATGAATACATCGCGTAATGTGTAAATATAATACGGTGTAAAAGAGTCCCATACAATGATAATCTCACCAGTGGTAAATTACCGTTCGAACCGAGGAAGATGTAAAGGTAAAAATCATGTATATAGTATCAGAGCTGCATTATCTGTCTATCTCTCTATATATCTATCTATAGATCTGTCTATCGGAAAACTCAACAGTTCGCGTAATTGTCTGGAACATTTTCATTTCTGATAAATCTAATGTTTCTATTTGGTTTAGCACACATTTTTGAAGCAGAATCGCTGGAAAAGGAAGGAAAGTTATCTTTCTTTGAAAAAATATTACTTATTGGTTTCTCCTGGATTGTGTCGACGCCATTTTTTTTTTTTTCAACAGTTTTGCTCTTTTGAACTTTGTTTCACAAGAGCAACAGGGGCCACCACAACTTTGCCATCACTCTGTAAAGTAGACACCTACTCCAGGTTTGCTGTGCACAAAAGCCCATGTTATTTCCTCGCATATGTTTTCCCCAGATCGTTTAAAATGGTGCACCCTTAGGGGTGTAATGGTAGAAAAAGGATTAAGAACAGGACGTTTTTTCCCGTAGTGGTGACCATTTGTAGTTAGCTGGGCAATAATGGACTAGCTTAGATTTTATTTAATCCCTGTTCCTTTATGAAATATCATGAATTATGTCGTATATATCTCTGTACTCGTTTGTGATTCCTTATATTTTTTTGTTTTTGTTTTGACAAGCCTGAGATACTAGCATTAGTTTGAATTTTACCCATTTTCAGTACATGTCAAGGACATGCTCATCCTGACCCCCGATGACGCAGAAACTAGTGACGTCGGACAGAAGGAAATCGCTATCTCGTTCCTGATCACAAAAAAGTCGTTAGACGACTTTTTATATATTTACAGATCAATATAATATAATGTAATAAACCTCATCAATGTTGACTTTTTCGTTTAAGTAATTGATTAATTGACTGATTCATTGATTGATTGAGCGATCGATCAATTATCTAATCAATTAAATTGTTTGTTTGTAGGGTGTTGCTTGTGACTCGCTGGGTAAATGAGGTTTGCCCAGACTTCATCCGGATGTTTGTGATCGTTCGCTCCCCGTCCTGTACGTCAAGTTGCTCGTGACTCCTTACTATAGGAAGCAGGCCTGGAGCCAGGGAATGGGCCGCCACAGCCAAGAGGAGGCCAAACAGATTGCCCGCAAAGACCTCACTGCCCTCAGCAACTTCCTGGGTGAGTCTGCTCAGGGATAATTCTGGCCAATATCCACAGTTTGCCTTTGTAGATTTTTTATATCTGAGATTGGACAGGATCCTGCTTCTGTCTCCGATTTGAAGGTATTGACAGATAATGATTAGATATTGCTTAACAGTCTCTCTCTTCTCTCTCTCTCTCTCTCTCTCTCTCTCTCTCTCTCTCTCTCTCTCTCTCTCTCTCTCTCTCTCTCTCTCTCACACACACACACAGAGTCTGTCTGTCTCTGTCTCTCTCTCTCTCCTCTCTCTCTCTCTCTCTCTCTCTCTCTCTCTCTCCTTCGCATGCGCGCAAGGGGGTATTCGTTATACACCTGCACCAAAGAGTGCGGATATTTTTGTAAATCGCCTCTCCACAATAAGGAGTATCACCTTAGGATATACCCGGGCAAGATCTTCTAAGTTTTCTCTTTTTCCCGATGACGAAGTATTTCTTAAGCTCTTTTCCCCACAGTACTTGAATCTTAGAGGACATATCGGAAGTGTCCCATAGACGACTTTTTAACGGATGCTGCACCGGCTCCTGAGTTCACAGTGATACATCTGTTGTGCTTGTTTTTGTCCCTCCCCATACAAGATAAAGGCAAGGAAACACAAAGCAAAGCGCGACGTAACACTTATTTAATACACAGTACAAAGTAGCCAGAGGAATTACCAGTAAATGTACCCACGCAGTATTCTGTCGCGGAACAATAGTGAATTGAATTGAAAAATGCAGAGCCACACCCAAGCACATTGTTGTCAGTGCCTGCAGGTTTCTAGAGGTCATCAGTGTTATGTTGCCTTGAAGACACTTACCAGAGAAGCCCTGCTAAATCTGGTCTGTGTTGCTTAAGCGTATCTGCTTTGTTTTAGTGTGTACGGTAACAACATCTGAGTAGCTCCCTAATGATGTTTTCCCCATTGTTGAAAAATGACAAAGTAGTTGAAATTGAGAGAGATTTGTGTTGCACACACACACACACACACACACACACACACACACACACACACACACACACACACACACACACACACACACACACACACACACACACACACACACACACACACACACACACGCATTTTTTATATATATATATATATATATATATATATATATATATATATATATATATATGCACAAAGCGAGAGAGAGAGAGAGAGAGAGAGAGAGAGTGCAGAAGAGAATTTAAGATTCGATACTTGACAGTCCAGAAAAAAAAGTCCCTCGCTATAGAATGCACCGGTTTGCTGTCAGAGATGATTAATGACAGCTTCGGTGTGTCAGTGTTTGTGTGTGCCTTGTTCCACTTGTGCCTCTCGTTTCATGAGATACCACAGCTTGTACGGGTGTCTGGGTTTTTTGTCGTAGTTGATCAGTCAGCTGCGGATTTGTCCCTCCGGCACGTGCTCAGCGTCACTCCTCTCAGGCCACTTTTTGACCCCCCCCCCACCCCCCCCCCCCCCCCCCAGTGACATACAGCTCAAAATGGAGGATTGTGATCCTCTGCTGTTCCAGTGGCCGATTTTTTTGCTCTTACCGAAGAATTCTTCTTTGAGTATTGAAGTAAGCTTACCATCACGTAAACCATTGTGCATGCTATGAGAATCTTGCTCATGTAAAACGTAGTAGAGCATATTTTTTGTACATGTTCCTAAAGTAAACTGCTCAGAATACTTCTGGATCTTCTGTATGTGACATATTGAGGTAGTCTTGAGATCTTACTCATGCACAACATTGAGCACACTTTGTGAGTGTTTCTCTTATCAAATATGCAGCAGAATCTGGGGATCTACCTTGAAGATGATCTGTGGCTTTTTTTACGTGAAATTCAAAGAATTTCAAAGGAATTTTTCGTAACAATAAGTCTTGATAATTCTGTGTGGTCAGTACTCACGTATAGTATTGCTGTAGGTATTTTCTCATTTAATGTTGAGCAGACACTGGGGATGTTTTGTCATGCAAATTATGAGCAGGCTCTGGAGATCCCTCTCATGTAAGATATTGAGCATACTCTGGGGATACTCCTCAGGTGCAATACTGAATATGATCTGGGGAAAGACAGACAGTGCGCGTACTCTGTGGATATTGCTTCAATAAAATTACTGATGAAACTAGGAGAATCTTCTTCATAGGAAATATTCGGCATATTCTTTAGATCTTTCTTCATGTAAAGTGACGAGCATACTGTTCGAATGCTTCCTCATGTGAATGGTATTAAAAATAACATGGGGATCTTTGAATATACTCTGCAGATCTGTTCCCATGTAAGACATTGAACATAAACTGGATATTTTCTCATGTAAAATACTGATCATACACTGATTATTTTCTTCGTGTAAATTTTGTGTGCATACCTTAGGGAAACTGTTCGAGTGAAATATTGAGCACACTCTGCGAATCTTTTATATGTTTAAAAAAGAGCGCGCCGTGAAGGTCCTCCTCATATGACATTCACGCCAGTCTGTGGAGACCGTTCTCATGACGGTACAAACAACCCGGTCAACACTTCATTAGAGGATGATCTCTTCTCGAGTAATCGCTTGCATTCTGCTACAGTTTTATCTCTCTCTCTCTCTCTCTCTCTCTCTCTCTCTCTCTCTCTCTCTCTCTCTCTCTCTCTCTCTCTCTCAGGAGGGAAGAAGTTTCTGATGGGGGACCAGCCCTGTGAGGAGGACTGTGCAGTGTTTGGTCAGCTGGCTCAGCTCTACTGGCAGCTGCCCAGTTCTGTTTCCACCATGTTTAAAGGTGGAGAGAGAGAGAGAGAGAGAGAGAGAGAGAGAGAGAGAGAGAGAGAGTTCTTCGTTATTCTAATTTTCACACGATTCCATCATAATGATTACATGACACAATATGGTAAAAGAAAAAATATATGTTGTGGTCGATAATACATAATTAAAATGTGCTGTGATCGATGCAGTTGTTACAGTCAGTTCATAATTGCTTTTCTTTTACAGGTCGGGAATGAAGGGAGGGTAGGGGGATGGGAGGGGTGTGGAGAGAAGAGGGTTTAAAAAGCCGGCCTAAGTGGTTGTATGACTGGACACGGTACGGTACGTGCATGTGACAGCAGCAAGCATGTAGTGCATTGCTGGTTGTTACTAGTGGATTGTTCTATAGTCTGACGTGTGTACATGATGTCAACGCCTAGGGCATTCATTTGACTTAGCATATGTATATTCTTCATAACAACAACGATTATTGTAATAGGTTTAGTAGACAGGGCTTGAACTGTGTTTTTTTCACCTTTGCTGTCAGAGTATTCAGTATTCTCTGTTGTCAATTAAAAGAGAGAGTGTGAAGCAGACATATTGCAGTGTGTGGTTTACTGTACCGCACCCTTCACCCTCCTACTCTACTTCAAGGCTGACAAAAAGAGAGCACGTTCAAAAGGAACCATAACCATCATTTACCTTTTCTTTTGAAGCTATGACAGGCATTTCAATACAAAGTAAAATCATCTGTTTACGAGCATTTAATCAGATTACGGTCCCATCTGCCCGGTGCCCCCATTATAAACAGGTCATGTAAAAACAGACATGTAACAGAAAACCCTTAGGGGTAGGGGAGGGGGTAGGGGTAGAGATAAATGAACTTCCTTTGCTCAACGTTTATATCACAGAGCGCTACTCAAGCTCATGTAGAGTGATCTTTTTTTTTTTTTTTTTTGTGGCTGGCTGGCTGCTTCCGGCCTTATCGGAACCATTTCCCAAACAGAGAGAACTCGATTTGATTCGAAACACAGAGAGAGTGAGAGTGAGATAACGTCATCGTACCCAAGAAGACAGCGAGCGGTCTTTGAATTTGTTTTTGACGACGCTGTCACCTTTTAAAGTTTTGACAAACAAAACCTGTGACAGACGCCCCATAAAACAAGAACAGCGTTCATTCGGATTTTGGTGCATTTCGTGCAGTTCTTAGACGCGTTTGTTTGTTTCTATCCCCACCAACCCCCCTTCCCCCCCGCTAGTTGCAATTATTTCCGAACATAGTCTAATACGAAAGGCAGACACCATTCTTTTCTCTTGCTCAACAAGAACTGAAATGTAGTGGGTGGGAAAGGGTTATTCTCTTACTCGCTGGCTTCGGCGGTCTTGCGGGTGCACATTTGATGCACGAAGACTAAAGGCCGAGATCTTGTAGATCTCGGAGTGCGATGGCCGAGTGCAATTTGAGGCAAAGTCCGGCTGTAGCTGTCCCACTCTGCCTCTGTCTCATTGACTGGCCCTGCCATGGAGAGAAGCCACTCTGTCCGTGAGAGTGCAGTCACTGACATTGATAGAAAAATGGACTGTTAAACAAGGACTTTGCCTGAAACTGTCCGCTATTGATGTGGAACTTCCCTGTCCAGTCACGTGGGACTGGGCAACTTTTCCTACATGTGGATGAAATTTTCTGGAAAATGTCGGCAGTGATGCATGTGTCGTTGTATGAGCTGGTTGTTTCCTTCGGCTACAAGTAGTGCACACAGCTGTATAATTAGAGTGCAAAAGACGCTTTTAAGAGAAAAAATCTTTTGTAGTCTCCGAGGAGAGGAAGTCACTGCAGATCACCTGAATATTATCTCCCTTTCCGGGTTACTTTGGTTCATATGGTAGATTGGGTAGCGACCAATTTGTTCTCTATACTACTTCCTTTCGTATGGTAGACTGGATAACCAAATCGTTCTCTTTAATATTTTTTTTTTTTTTTTTTTTTTCTATTACTGTGTGAAGAAGTTTCGGATCGGAAGACAAAAATAGGATCTTAGAGTCACCGTTACCACCAATTTCTTTGTGCCTGAATTAGTTATGACATAGCAGTATGAAACAGTCATTTTGTGCACCGACTACCAAAGTTTTAGTCACAGTCTGTCTCTTTGTGACTGCAGCGCGCGCATGCGCGAATCTCCCCCCCCCTCTCTCTCTCTCTCTCTCTCTCTCTCACAGACACACTTGGATGCACGAATATTTACTGTCTTTCTAGCTCAAATGCGTCTTTAAAAATTCACATGACACAATACACGTGGTCAGGCAACTCCTTGTATTCTGTAAGTGCACAGGGGAGAGTGCAGACACCCACCAAGATTGAACAAATCAAGGATCTGCCCTTTGATGCAAATCCACTCTGGGAATCCACATCGAATTTCAATGGGTATGTTCTTGGGCCACAATCCATCTTTTCACAGAGTTGTGTTGAAATCTGTGAGATAGGGTTTGAATGCCATTGTGGACAGACAAATCAACGAACCATGAAACACGGGCAAAAAGTCTCCTTGGCAGAGATAATGACATAATTGTGCTCCAATACGTAGTCTCTCTGTCTGTCTGTCTGTCTGTCTGTCTCTCTGCCTCACACACACACACACACACACACACACACACACACACACACACACACACACACAATTTATGGACATTTCAGAATGCATTTTAAGGAAGTTATCATTTACGGAAGGAATTTGAAATTTATGTATGCCATTTCGACAGGAGAGCACCTCATTTAAGCGAAACCATAGAAAGCGTCTTTTTTTTTTTTTTTCTTTTTTTCCGACACTGTGAAAATCTGCTTGTGAAATTTGTTTCTAATTCATAAATTAACTATATAAAAGGGGCAGATTGCTTTGGAATATTTTCTTCCATGAAAATATGGCTAGATCTCAGAGGGGAAAAAAAGTGTCAAGAAAAGGCGGTTTACGAAAACGAAAACGCACTTTCCGGGATTTTTGACCACATGGTAAACCCACTTCGTTGGTGTGGAAGTACACTACACCACACACACACACACACACACACACACACACACACACACGTACACACATACACACACACACACACACACACACACACACACACACACACACACACATGTATATATATATATATATATATGAATGTGCGTATACACACACACACACACACACAAAGATAGGGGGAGAGATAGGGGAGGAACTGAAGTAATCCAACCCAATAATCTTAATACTACACGTGTGGCTGTAACAGAGGAGTTTCCCCAGCTGGTGGCTTACTGTGAACGCATGAAGGACACGTTCTGGCCTGACTGGCTGCAATGCACCACTCAGGGAGGGACGGTAGCGGCCACCCGTTGACCAACTTCAGTATCGCCACAAGGCCTCTCACCATTGGCTAGAGAGCATGTAGGCTCTAGGGTTTATAGAGTTTGAAAACTGTATTGTCAGGTAGTTTTCTTTTTAGAGATGGTAAGATCGGCTACATAGTGTGCGTTCTTAGTTTATCACACTAGCATCTAATAGTTGTTTTTTTTGGTGGTCTACACATAATTTCTCAAAAACTTATGTTCTCCAGAAAAGATATGGAGAATCTGGGAAAGGTATGAAGAACAAACATTGATAAAGACAGCTACAAGCAGCAACATCTAGACAACAACAGAGACTCCGTCTACCATATTTACAGGATCCAAGTGATGATGGTGCATTCGAGAAGTGGACGCTGCAAGCACGAGCACCACGAAGTTCCGCTCTGGAGACACGTACACCGCCATGTACCCCTGTGATGCAGCCAGGATTATGGTAGATTACGTCCTGAGAACTGTCCACGCTTCCAGAATCAAAGGGTACAGCCTGCTCCACAGACACACCGCTGTGGAAGATCTCTGAAGCACTGGAAAGTTTGCACCGGACGCAAACTTCGTTAGAGCCAGAAGTGTGCTGTCTTAGCGTTCCACCACGATGGCAACGACGAAATTCTATTAGAGGAATCGAAGATTGTAATATTTGAGAGTACATGGCAAATATGGATACAGCTTTCGGCGATTTCTGGCTAATGGGGATTTCTTCTTTTTACGTCAAGAGCTGAAATTTGCTAGTTTTCTCTAACGCTGGTTCGAAGGAAACAGACCAGAAAGTCGTATTAACTTTTCACATGTGAGGTGACAAAAATATGCGCTCCTTACCCTCTGGGTGTACATACGCCCATGTTTTGTAATATAGGAGTGACTATTTCTTGATTTTATGGATGTGCACATGTCCATGCCTTTTTTTTACAGGCAAAATAAATGTACCCTTTCTTTATAGTGTGAGTGTGCACACTGCCATACTTCTTTTATGAGACTGCTGCTGATCAAGTAGGGATGTGTTCAAACATACGTCATACACAAAGGATTTGCTTTCATTTTTTATTTCTTCGCTCATTTTTCAAAAAAAAAATTATATATTTTGTGTTTGGACAGATGATGGGCGCATAGATAATAATAAAAGTAATAAAATTTGGGCCTGGAAAGAACAATAAATGTACAAAGTATGTTAGCTGGAATCCGTGTGTGAGTGCACGGTCACTTACAGCATTAAGAACAGTTTAGAGTAACTGTGTATGGTTCAATTACATCGGGATTTTAAAGAGGAAATAGATACATCAACAGAGAGAACTCTTTGACAGAGGCCACTGTATATACGTGGAAAAACTAAATATGATGATTACTTTCAGTCAGGCAGAACTAGTTGTACGCTCTAAGCAGTATGATGCATTCACCAATCGTCAGGAACCTTTTATCATTTTCTTTGTTTTTTTGTTTCCGCTTGTTTTTCTATTTCTGCATGATACCTGTATTTTAATATGTTTACTGTTTCGGTGGGGCTTTTAGAAAATGCTTTAATCCATTTTGTTTCCAAGGTTTCCCATAAGTTTCCCGTTTCCATTTGTTTTCAGTTTTCCTTTTTGTTTTTGTTTTGTCTGTTTCTTTTCTGTTTCCGTTTGTTTACAGTTTCATTTGTGTGTGTGTATTTCCATCTACTTTCTGTTCCAATTGTTTACCTTTTTCGTTTTCTCACTTTCCTTAAGTTTCCCGTGTTTCCATTTGTGTAAGAAGAAATTTTAAAAAAATTCCTTGATCAAAGTATATAGACCGATGTGTGTATGTTCTTGCTGGTTTCACCACGATATTGGGTCATTTTGAACTTACTTGGAACATAGAACTAATGCAATCATGTTTTTATTTAAAGATGCACACTACAGACATGTGTTATTCAGAGACGTGTGTGTGTGTGTGTGTGTGTGTGTGTGTGTGTGTGTGTGTGTGTGTGTGTGTGTGTGTGTCATGTGACGTAGCCTGACATCAAGGCATGTGACGCTGCATCACATGTAGTCTAGTGATGTGAATCATTTCCCCATGCCACAACTGAAAAGGAAGAGTATTCATGTGGCTTGACTAGTGTAGCAGGCGTCCCCAATAATTGTGAGGATTGTTCAGTCAGATAGATAAGGGTGGTCACTGGGTGAAAGTGACCACTGGGAGATAGTTTAATAAGAGCTGGTAAGGTGCTGGTCATGTGTTGTGAACGAGGAGGGAGGAAACAATCAGTTTAAGCCCAGCAGATGGCCTAGAGACTCGAACCTGTCAGGACGTTGGTCAAGGGTTCCTCACCGCTGACCAGTCACTACCAGGTGAGCCATAGATAGTTGGGGAAAGCTACAGGGGAAAACCTTGAGAAAAGAAAAAGAAAGAATTCATACGTTGAATTGTGAAGCAGGTTACTTACACGAACCTTATTCGTGTTTTAGCCCTTCACCCTTCACCCCGTCAGCTATTCCTCATCTGAGACGTGTGGTTAACGATGGCCATGGTGTGGGGTACACACCGGTAGTTCAGTCCCAGCAATTAAAGGCTCCAGGTAGAGGAGTTGGATCTCATCATTTCCCCAGTGACAGGAAAGTTCAAGGGGACAGAACGTTTGCTGATGTGGACAGGGCATTATAACAGTAAGTGGCGAGTCTTATCTTTGATGCAGGTATATGGATATGGATATGTGGATATTCTTTCTTAGGCAAGAAGGAGGAATCTTGTAAGAATTTATTGATTCCAATTCATAACCTGATTTATCTCTCTCGGTGTGAAGAGAAAGAGAGATACATGTATAGAATCTGCTTATTAATTGTTTGATTCATTTAGTAAAGTGTTTTCCCCGAAGGAGAGGGGGAGAAGAAAAAACATTTGGTAGTGTGTTTTTTTTGGTTGATTGGAGGGATTGCGTGTGCGTATGGAGTAAATGCTGTCATGAATGCGCGTGTGCAAAAGTGATAGTGTGACAGTGTGTGTGTGTGTGTGTGTGTGCGTGTGTGTGTGTGTGTGTGTGTGTGTGTGTGTGTGTGTGTGTGTGTGTGTGTGTGTGTGTGATGGCTGATGTTTTTCAGTAAATTTCTACTTTTGCAATGCATTCTCATAAAGTATTTTTGCAAGTTTTACCATTTTTTCGTGTTTGTTGTTGCGTGTAATTTATAGAAAAACTGTCACAACTTCTATAGTCATTGAGAATGTATGGTTTCTTCTGTACAATGTTGTTAGAGTTATCTCTTCCTTTTCAATTATTTCATTGTGGATATTTTAATGTTTTCTATGTATCTAGTAACAACCTACACAGCGATGTTTGTATGGGATTGACTACCTTTCTGTTTGATTACTTTTTTAATTCTTGATAACGAATAAATATAGCTCATACTTACATTGCGTCATGTCTTGATTTCTGTGCACATATGCATGTGTGCCCGTCTTGTAATGTGATGATATGTGACATGGTGTGATGTGATTGTGTGTGTGTGTGTGTGTGTGTGTGTGTGTGTGTGTGTGTGTGTGCGCGCGTGCGTTCGTGTGTGTGTGTGTGTGTGTGTGTGTGTGTGTGTGTGTGTGATACGTTACACGAATGTCAAATCAACGCTTTTCTGACGGTTGCCATAAGAAACTCTGCTCTTTGGTCCAGGTTGCCTAGAATAAATCACATAACAATTTCACACAATACAACGCAGCAACAATGCACAACGGACGTTCTGAAGGAAGTTGTTCAAGGAAATATACCAAGAAAGCTTGGACCTTATCGAAAACAACTGCACATGCCGAAGGGCCTGGACTATACTAGTTATCTCATATGTCGGCCGCTGTGTTGGCAATCTTGTTGCGAGTTATCATGTGGCACATCAGGAATTTTATGCCAATCTAAATCTTAAATAAAAGTCAGCGAACCGCCCAGAGAAACGTGGACAAACGAGTCACAAGACAACACACAACGCGTTTCGACCTCTTAGGTCTTCCTCAGGTGTGAAACAAAGACGGACAAAATAACGAAAATGCACTTAGCTTTGATCGCTTCAGATTGCTTCTGAGTTCAGCGCAAGGAAGGCGTTGAACCCCTCACCGTGTCTGGTGGAACAGTCTTAGACAGGAACTTATGGAGCGACGGTTCATGTCACTCCCGTAACATGCAAGTTTAATAGCAAAGAGAAGAGATAGCTTGATAGCTAAGAGAAGAGATAGTTGCTAGCTAAGAGAGAAGAGATTTTTGCCTGCCCCGGAATAGTAATATGCTACAAACAATAGGATTGTACTTATGGTTATCATCAGTAGATTCAGATCTACATGTCTTGAGATGATTTGTCAACCAAACTGTTTGCTACCTTTGTGAGGCCATATAAGCTGCTCTGACCAGCACTTTTTTGTTCATTTTGGATTCTCAGATCCCTTGTCTTGCAAGTACGCTCCATCACAGCCCAGATTTCTGAATTAACTCTGGGAACATGTACATTGCAATTTTGTGGTCTTTCATGACTTTCCATTTTTTTTCTTTCAGTTTTTTTTTATCTTGTAATATTCCTCCTTTTTTCATATTTTCAACAATGCCTGCAAATTTGCTATTGATTTCCGGCCCAGTATCACGGTCCTATTCACACTCCTGTTCAATTGAAAGGAGTGTGTCAGAATCATCATCTGTTCACGTTCTCTTAGCCTGAATGAGACTGAAAGTCTTCATCATAGCTATCATTCACATCAAGATGTTGCCTGTTCTTGCTTTGTTTGTTTTTTGTTGTGTGTTTTTAGGAGTCCCCCCTTTGGTATGATGAGTCATCATCGGATGTGTCACCCTGACTTTCAGTATCGTCACTGGCATCAGTCTGAGTTCTCTCCCTTCCATGAGCAAGTGTCTTGCTAAGGGATGCCAAAATACGTAATTTTGGCCCTTCATTTCCTCCGGAAGCACACAATAGGGTGGATCTGGGCATGCGCATCCCACATGTCACGTATTTCGGTAAACTACGAGAAACTGAATCCAGCGTCGCCACTTGTTCTCCCACCCCCATTACTAAAGACAGTAAATTTCAGTCGTTAAGTTGCAGGGTGAGTGATTGTCCCCCTCAAGAGAGCTCTACCATGTCCATTCAAAAACAGGCCCCACGAGCCTTATTGCACTGACCACCATGGAATCTCTGCACGGACTCATAATGACATGGAAACTGAGGTTGTGAAAAAGGTATGGAACGTCACAAAAAATGGAAACTTTCATTTTGATGATAGAATGAGGAAGAGGACCAGAAAGATGATCTTATGCAGCTCCATCGTACTCTGAGACTATAGGACACGGTTGTTCGTTCTTTTCGTTACACATCCCTGTGTTAACCAGGCCAGACAGATACGAGCATCTACAGTGTTGGTCAGGAAATCTGAGCTACACAGTTAGTGACACATTTATCAGTAGAAATTCGACTGTGTAGGTCCAGTCTTCCTGTGTTTATTAGTTGTAAAGTCTGAAGAAGATATTAGCTTACATGTCGCAACTTCACTTGTCCGCTGTGTATTGTGTGACACATACCTTGCTCGTGTGCGTTTATTTGTATTTTGGTTAACTAATGAAATAATTTTAGGACACACACACACACACACACACACACGCGCGCGCGCGCGCGCGCGCACACACACACACACACACACACACACACACACACACACACACACACACACACACACACTTGACACTTAACACTTGACGCGCGTTTAACGCCGCCAAGTATTGTGGAGCCAAAGGTCCATTCACAAAGAGTTCGCAACGTCAGTTTCAATTTTATAGAACAAAAATAAACCACTCTACAAACGCAAGACAAATATAACAATAATATTCCATTAACTTCAGTGTCAACCATATATCAGTTTAATTAAAGCATCTGTTCATTTCGACCAAACTAATATGTTAACATATAATTCTATATATACACACACACACACATACATATACATATGCGTATACACATATATATACACACATACATACATACACATACACATATATAACATATATACACACACATATATGCACATTGTGTTCTTTTCAACTTATATCCTGTTCCTTTTAATCTACCTTACCCTTTATACCCCTAGCGTTAAACATAACTATTATTCATATTCAAACATGTGCTTGAATATCTTATTGTTATTAAAACATTTCCATCGAAATCGTCTTAGTTTTTATCTCAACCATGCTTGTACTGTCCTCAGCTTTCATCCTTGTTCTTTATGTTAGACTGCATATCCCAAGTTATCAGATTTTACTTTCAGTCCATACGCAAATCCTGAATTCAAATCATGCACATATAATCATGCACACATACACGCATATAAATTCAAATCATGCAAACATTACTCCACACTACATAACCAGTCTTCACAATCTAATATTGGTAATATAGTATCTTCTTCATAGCATGATAACATCATCGTGTTATGCACTGCATGTAAATTTTTGATGAAATCCTGTCTGACCTACTTTGTACATTCCTTTTCTCTGCGCATGCGCCTCTTATTTTAATACCGCCCCTGTGACCTGTGTGACCCCCATATCATAGGCCTAGTTAAGCAACCGTCGTCTGCATTTTCCAGTTGCAAGATGACGTGTTTCCTTGCTGAAGTATTCGTTTATTATTTATATATTTACAACTTTGGAGTTCGTGCATATTCGAGGTTCACTGGATTTACTTATATACATGATCTGATTTGGATTTATCTGTCATCTTGAAACAGGTTGGTACATTTTCTATTTTCCGTTTGCTCGTGTGATGTTAGTTAATATTTGTTGTAACGTTCAACATTGAACTTACTCGTCTTCATTATGTAGTAGGTAACGTTAGGACAGAGAGAGAGAGAGAGAGAGAGAGAGAGAGAGAGAGAGAGAGAGAGAGAGAATTCTGAAGAACGTTATTACCTCAAAAGAGAAACTGAACATTCTGTGATTTCACTCATTATAAGCACAAACAGGACAAGATCTAACGCATTATTTTTCAGCAAGCACACCTGTTTACCGCAAAGTTTGCTTAATAGAAAAAAAAAAATCTTTATATAACAGGCAACTAACTCGTTGGGAAAAAAAAACAACAACAAATAATCACTCCACATGTTTCGGTGCAATGCGCACACACCCACAAAAGAAAAGAAAGTTATACTATTCATAGACATGTGGACACATATACGCACAGGTACTCATGCACACATTAAGAATTCCGGCACAAAGGTTTCTAAGATTTTGCTTACAATGAATTCTGGACTGCATTTTCTTTTGAAGAAGATGAACAGTATTAAATTATTATAAACAATAGTCCCTAATATTTATAGTCACACGCACGGTCTCAACATTCATCCCTTTAATAAAGGATTTGGAAATTTAGGCGTTTTTCGCCGAAACTTACTTTACATTTCTTCTGTAGACGAGATTTTAATTGTTTTCGCACCAGCACGCAAATGCATTTACACAGTTAAATAAGCAAAAGTCAGAATTAAATCTGTAAGACCAGAATTGTCCACAATTGATTTCGTAAGGGAGTAGTGTCAGTGCCACTACATGTATTTGTATAAAGAGTGAAAACGGGAAAGATGAAAGAGCAGCGCTTTGGGTGAGCAGTGTAAGTAAGTCTTCTCTCTCTCTCTCTCTCTCTCTCTCTCTCTCTCTCTCTCTCTCTGTGTGTGTGTGTGTGTGTGTGTGTGTAAGCCTGTTTTTGACACAGTAGTGGTCTTTGCTATGTGGTGACGCTCTCTTCCTACCAGGGCTTTGAGGCGACACGCCTCAGGTGTCTTTGGTGCTTTTCTTGTGATAGCATGCTTGTGTAACCTGTCTTTAGCTGTCGTCACAAGATCAGCAGGGCAAATACCACACCACTGGAGACTGTCTTTCAACGTATCTTTGTAGCGTTTGCAGGGGTGGCCTCTCTTTCTGGTTTAGCTCTCCAAATATCAGCTGCTTTGCAATCTGGAAGTCCTCCATACTTATGACGTTACCAAACCAGCGGAGCTGTGATTTGAGAATCATCGCCTCGATGGAGACGGACTTTGCCTTGTCAGCGACTTCAGCATTTGTCACCTAGTCGTGCCACCGGAGGATGGAACGCAAGGCCCCTTCGAGAAAGCGCTCCAGCAGTTCAGTGTGTCTTCTGCAGACCAGCCATGTTTTGCAGCTATGTAGAAGTTCCGGGAGAACAACAGCATTATACGCTGTTAGTTGGTGCTCACTGTATTATTAATTTAAGCGTTTTGCTGCGAAGTCACTTCAGCTCTTTGACTTGCTTTTGCTGATTCTGGCTGCTATTCCTTGTCCAGATTGACACTGCCCAAATATTTGAAGTTGTTAACGTTTTCCAGTTCAGTGTCATCTATTGTGACTGTTGGCTACTGTGAATCAGAGTTGGGTGCAGATTGGAAAAGCGCCTCAGTTTTACTTAAGCAAATTGTGAAACCAAACTCCTTGGAGGTCTCGGAGAACTTGGTGAGTAATGTCTGCACATGGTCCAACATGTGGGTCATCAGAGCACAGCCATCCGCTAATACGGCTTCTTGGATGAGGCA
>JADBJO010001759.1:90000-92500 GCA_016801955.1 Conus betulinus
TCACAAGCGGACGATAGTCGGTCAGCTTGCTTGTATATATCAAGCGCGCGCGCGCGCGCGCAAACACACACACACACACACACACACACACACACACACACACACACACACACACGCACGCATGCGCACGCGCGCGCACACACACACACACACACACACACACACACACACGCACACACACACACACACACACATCCCACCTCGATTATTCAGATTCGTCGGTCTACAAAGTTTGAAGTCGTTAGGGCTGACTTACATCATAATAAATTGATATGGTGTGTGTGTGTGTGTGTGTGTGTGTGTGTGTGTGTGTGTGTGTGTGTGTGTGTGTGTGTGTTTAGTGCTCAATGAGTGAGGATGAAAGCTGAATCATTTCCGATGTCGTGAAATCGATCCACGAAAAGTGTACACTTGACCTTTAATCAAGGATAACGGACGTATTCAACCAAATCTTGGCACTGATTGAGAGCTCTTGGACATTCTTCACCAACCAGTTCAATCAGAACAAGGTGGCTGCTCAATGTAGTTCATTATATCAATTTGATGTAGCCCTCCACCTGATCTTGCAGTAATTGTATTGTATGCTAAGTACACATGTCGGCACTGGAACTCTCTGTGATATGTCTCATTAGTATGCACTCGGTGCTACCGAGTTGAAGAGAAGAATGTGGCAAAGAACGTGTTGGGTTGAAGTCGCTCGTTCCTCCATTCTGTGGCACGATCCGACATGAAGCGTGTGTCGATTGTTGTGCCTTCTTTCGCTGTAATACATGGTGCTGTCGCTGAAATATCACTTCACACACACACACACACACACACACACACACACACACACACACACGCACGTACACACGCACGCACGCACGCACTCGATTACGCACGCATTCGTCAGGCACGCACTACGCAAGATTTTGAAGTCGTTAGGTCTATAAAGTTTTGAAGTCGTTAGGGCTGACTTATATCATGATAAATTGATATGGTGTGTGTGTTTAGTGTTCGGGTTTAGTGTGGGTGATGTGTTTGTGTGACACTGACCACTAAGGTGTGCAACGGTACAATTATTGTAATCTTTTTTGTGTTTGTGCTTTGACTCATTCGATTGCCTTTATGCCCGCTCTAGCCCGTAAGATGCTTTATGCCCGCTCAAAGCAACACACACACACACACACACACACACACGCGCGCGCGCGCGCGCGCGCGTGCACGCACGCATGCACGCACGCACGCACACACCGCATAATCTATGTAACTCTCTCTCTCTCTCTCTCTCCCTCTCTGTGTGTAGGCCTTTGTATGTATGTATGTATGTATGTGTGTATGTGTGTATGTGTGTATGTGTGTGTGTGTGTGTGTGTGTGTGTGTGTGTGTGTGTGTGTGTGTGTGTGTGTGTGTGTGTGTGTGTGTGTGTGTGTGTGTAGGAAGTAGTGGCGAAAAGCAAATGAAGACTCACAGTTTCACTGTGATGAATTTTGACCTGGAAGGAATCCACTTCAAACGGATGTGAAAAATAAAAGCCGGCTAGATGTGAAGGGAGTGGGAATGACGAAGAGCGTTAAACATTTAACTCTTACAGCTTACTCTAGCAACGTAAGGCGATAATTGAAGTGTGTAGTAAACAGAAGCATCTGTATTTACAGTTGAATTTCGTTCCTTGATTGGAAACCATCAGCGAAACCCGGCTGTTCGTGTTTGTCTTACCTTGGGAAAAAAAATGGAGACCTATCCACCTACAATCCCGTGGTATTCTCCCCATCGAGGGCCCCACACACAATCCAAGGGCCTCAGCAGACAGGAAATGGTAGAGAAGCGAAATGACGAGAAAGAGTTGTAAGGAAATTACTTCAAAAACAGAAAGTAAAGTCAGTAAGTACAGACTAATCAATACGAGAAATGTTTGAGTCGTAATTGAGGATCCATTTAAGGATACACAGTGTCAACAGTCGAAGTGGCCAGCTCTGCTGTTTAATAACCCAAGCATTGTCAGTTACTACAGTGCTTACAGCAGCTGAGGAAGAGCAGGCTTATCTTGAGATGCTGTCTCCCACTGACTGATTAGTAAGCAAAGAAATAGCTTGGGAAAACAAAAACAGGCACAGGCTGATTATTCCTACGTCTGTTTGCCGGACTGACCCTTTTATGCACGATTCGTTTCATTCAAATGGGTTTGTGCATCATCATCATTATGATTATGATGATGATGATGATATGACGATGATTAGTTAGTATAGTATTAGTAGTAGTAGTATAGCAGCAGAAGTAGTAGTAGTAGTATCATTATTAGTCTTTTTTGTAAAGTAGAAGGTAAAATGTAAGTGGCGTGACTGGCACTCTTGGTACAGCCTAATTCTCTCTGCCTTGAGAAAGTTAGCGGTTTAGCTTCTATGTTAGGCCCTAAAAATATTTATTTAAATGAATTATAAATGTCTATAAACACACAATGTTGACTTTATTGTTTTTTTTTCGTTTTCGTATATATACACAAATATTGACTTTATTGTT
>JADBJO010001759.1:97500-102500 GCA_016801955.1 Conus betulinus
TTCGACCCTCTCCTTTTTTTTAGTCTTTGACCGTATCTTGTTGGGTTGTGGCCAGTGGATGCTGAGTTTTGTCACGTCGAACTACGTGCGCTGTGTTATGTTGTGGGTCTGTTCTGTTCTGAGTGGTCCCACATACGTTCGCACGGTGTATTGGAATGCGTGAAAGAATCCATTTTCAAATATAATATGAAAATAATACGATCTCTCTCTCTCTCTCTCTCTCTCTCTCTCTCTCTCTCTCTCTCTCATTCTCTCCTCTTGCACTCATTCGCTCTCTTCTCTTTCTCTACACAGCCACATCCATATTGTCCTGTTGCAGCCCCAGCTCCACAGTTCGAGGAGAGCAATCAATATCAAGTCGTTAAGAGGCAACCCAGCGGAGAAGACGCTACACTGCTGCCTCTCACATTACTAGTGTTCAGTCGTGCCTGTTCTGAGTCAGCCACAGCTACCACATACTAAACCCTCTACTTAACGACAGTCTCTCCTCCTTACTTAGTTGCGGAATCAGCGTGAGTGACTCCCCCTTCCCCTTTGACATCTCCAGCGGCAACCAGTGTTTAGCGCCAATGGCGCGCTGCACTCATTACGCTCTTTCCTACACAGCCACATCCATATTGTCCTGTTGCAGCCCCAGCTCCACAGTTCGAGGAGAGCAATCAATATCAAGTCGTTAAGAGGCAACCCAGCGGAGAAGACGCTACACTGCTGCCAGGTCACATTACTAGTGTTCAGTCGTGCCTGTTCTGAGTCAGCAAACACAGCTACCACCTACTAAGCCCTCTACTTAACGACAGTAATTACTTAGTTGCGGAATCAGCGTGAGTAACTCCCCCTTCCCAAACCAGAGGGCGACAATACGTCCGTCCAACGACAGTCCTCTTGAACTGGCCCATTCCGACCCACTTTGAAAGGAGCCAGCAAGGGCGTGCTTTGTAGGGGAAAGGAACCAACAAGGGCGTGCTTTATGGGGGAAAGGAGCCAGCAAGGGCGTGCTTTGTGTAGGGAAAGGAACCAGCAAGGGTGCGCTTTGTAGAGGAAAGGAGCCAGCAAGGGAACCCAGCAAGGGCTTTGCTTTGTAGAGGAAAGGAGCCAGCAAGGGCGTGCTTTGTAGAGGAAAGGAGCCAGCAAGGGCGTGCTTTGTAGGGGAAAGGAACCAGCAAGAGCGTGCTTTGTAGAGGAAAGGAACCAGCAAGGGCGTGCTTTGTAGGGGAAAGGAACCAGCAAGGGCGTGCTTTGTAGGGGAAAGGAACTAGCAAGGGCGTGCTTTGTAGGGGAAAGGAACCAGCAAGGGCGTGCTTTGTAGGGGAAAGGAACCAGCAAGGGCGTGCTTTGTAGGGGAAAGGAACCAGCAAGGGCGTGCTTTGTAGAGGAAAGGAACCAGCAAGGGCGTGCTTTGTAGGGAAAGGAACCAGCAAGGGCGTGCTTTGTAGGGGAAGGGACCAGCAAGGGCGTGCTTTGTAGGGATGGAAAAATTCCACAGAAAAATGTTCCTTGTACAATTCGACCCGACTACCTCCCAGCCCCCCAAATTCTCGACTCTAAGACGTTGTTGTTGTTGTTGTTGTTGTTGTTGTTGTTGGTCTACTCCTTGTCGTGGTGTGGGGAGCTTGTGTACCTCTATCACCCAGAGAGCTATGCCAGCGGGAGCTGTATGCTCCTGGTAGGGCCACCAAGCTGAACAGGTCGAAGGGTAGAGGTCAGTCTAATGTAGACCAACTCACCCTAGAGGTCAGACTAATGTAGACCAACTCACCCGGAGGTTAAACGGGTTTGTGTAGGGCTAACACCCCTTCTTGGGCAGTTGGGGCTCATTAGTTTGGGAAGTCAGCCCACGTAAGAGAAGGAAAACTCTTATCTCAAACCTCCGCTGCCTTGCGGCTACACCCACTCTTAGGAAAGGCTTGGGAGTCAACCCTGAGGAAAAATCCGGAGTCGGAGTCCCCAAGGCACTCCGAGGCTGTATACAGCAACGTTCTGGCAACTCCTGCGACGGCATTGGAACCATGTGTATTGGCGCTTGCCTTTCCAATGGACCATTCCAGCGACGAGGAGATGAGGAGGTGGGAGGGGGGGGGGGGGGGGGGGGGGGTGGGGGGGGGGGGGGGGGGGGGGGGGGGGGGGGGGGGGGGGATCTGCTGCATGGGTAACAGCTTGCCCTCCATACTTACTTACCCAGACTTTGTGCTCTAGAGAGGTCACTCCAGCTTCGCTTTGCAGCGTCGACAAAACACTGGAAGTAGCAGTCTACCGGTTATAAGGCTGCATACTCAATTGGCGTAGAGTCAGACGCAAGGGGCTGCTTCCGACGGTGTGGAGAGGTCATCGCATCTCACTGGGCAGCTACCGCCCGCCTTAAGCTGGGCAGCCCCTAGCCACTAAGGTGCTGCCCCGCCACGGTCCGTTAGCCTCACTGGGTGCGTGGGGTTTAGGGTGAAAACCGACAAGCGGATCGATAACTGTACACCAGGCGAAAGAAAAATGAAAACTTCCGCCCTGAAATCGGGTACGTGGAACGTAAGGACAATGACACCAGGCTTTTCTGACGACCTGCAGGAAGAAAACGATGTTCGCAAGACAGCCGTCATCGACAGAGAACTGAGCAGACTGCAGACGGACATTGTCGCCCTTCAGAAACCAGGCTCCCAGAAACAGGATCTGTGAGGGAGAGAGACTTCACCCTGTTCTGGCAGGGCAAACCATCAGACGAGGTCAGAGAACAAGGCGTGGGATTCGCAGTTAGAAACAGAATATTGGGGTCCATTACCCCACCAGTATAGGAACAGAACGAATCCTGTCTCTCCGACTCCAAACATCATCGGGACCAATCAGTCTAATTAGTGCCTACGCACTAACTTTGGCATCCACAGCAGAAGCAAAAGACAAGTTTTATGACGACCTCAGTGCTGCTATAAGGAGAATTCCTGACAGAGAATTACTGTTCATTGCAGGCGATTTCAACGCCAGAGTGGGTGTCGATCACAACTCCTGGCCCACCTGCTTGGGTCAGTTCGGCACTGGGAAAATGAACGAGAATGGCCAGCGCCTGCTAGAGCTCTGCTGTCATCATGGATTGTGCGTCAGTAACACATTCTTCAACACGAAGCCTCAGCATCGAGTCTCCTGGAGACACCCTCGATCCAAACACTAGCATCAGCTCGATCTGATCCTCACCCAGACGTGTGAACCTTTCCAGCATCAAGATCACACGCAGCTACCAGAGCGCCGATTGTGACACTGACCATTCTTTGGTGTGCAGCAAAGTGAAGCTCCGCGCAAAGAGACTGCACAGTAGGAGAAAGGAGGGCCGGCCTCGCATCGACACCAGCAAAACACGCGATCAAAGAAAAGTGGAGGAGTTCGCGCGCGTGTTGGAGATTTCTCTCCCTGGCCCACCCATTGCAAATGCCCAAGACCGATGGGAACACTTCAGAGATGTTTGTATACAACGCCGCCATGTCCACCTTTGGCAAAAAGACCAGCAAGTCAGCTGATTGGTTCGAAGCCCATTTAGAAGAAATGACACCAGTTATCGAGGCTAGGAGAAACGCCCTGACATACGTACAAACCAATCCCAGTGAACAGAACCTCCAGGTTATCCGTGCTGCTCGCAGCAAAGTCCAGCAGTGTGCCAGGCAATGCGCCAACGATTATTGGCTTCAGCTCTGCTCCCAGATTCAGATCGCAGCTGACACAGGCAACATTAAGGCGATGTATGACGGCATCAAGCAGGCATTGGGCCCCAACGAAAAAAACTGCCCCTTTGAAATCAGCTACAGGGGAGGTAATTCAGGACAAAGAACAACAGATGGAGTGCTGGGTAGAACACTACACTGAGTTATATGCAAGGGAAAATGTAGTCACAGAAGATGCCCTGAATGCCATAGAGCGCCTACCAGAGCTGGGAAGAGCTTGACAGTGAACCAACCATATACGAACTCAACGAAGCCCTGGACTCTCTTGCCTCAGGCAAGGCACCAGGGAAAAGGTATTCCCGCCGAAGTACTGAAGTGCTGTAAAGAGACACTCATCCCGAGTTGCATGAAATCCTCTGCCTCTGTTGGAGTGAAGGCGAAGTACCACAAGACATGAGGGATGCTAACGTTGTCACACTGTACAAAAACAAAGGTGACAGAAGCAATTGCAATAATTATCGTGGTATATCCCTCCTTAGTATCGTTGGGAAAGTCTTTGCACGAGTAGTATTGAAGAGGCTCCAAGTACTTGCAGAGCAAGTTTATCCTGAATCGCATTGCGGTTTCCGTGCCAACAGGTCCACTATAGATATGATCTTCTCCCTTAAACAACTTCAGGAGAAATGTAGGGAGCAAAGGCAGCCACTCTTCATTCCCTTCATAGATATCACAAAGGCTTTCGATCTGGTTAGCAGGGATGGCCTCTTCAAGATCCTCCCCAAGATTGGATGTCCACCCAAACTTCTCAGCATCATCAGACCCTTCCACGAAGACCTGAAAGGCACCGTCGTCTTTGACGCTCAACATCAGCTGCCTTCAACATACGAGCGGAGCGGAGAAACAGGGTTGCGTCCTGGCTCCCACCCTGTTTGGATCTTTCTTTGCTGTGATGCTGAAACACGCATTTGGTCCTGCAGCTGAAGGTATCTACCTCCGAACCAGGACAGACGGAAAGCTCTTCAACCTCTCCAGACTAAGAGCCAAGACTAAAGTCAAGCTGAGGTGCCTGCGTGACTTCCTCTTTGCAGACGACGCAGCAGCGTATCGGCCCACTCAGCCGAGGACCTACAGCAGCGCATGACTTGCTTCAGCGATGCCTGCCAAGACTTCGGGCTTACCATTAGCTTGAAGAAAACACAGGTCATGGGACAGGATGTTGACTCTCCCCCAGTCATCAGCATCAATGACCATGAACTGGATGTCGTCCATGACTTTGTTTATCTGGGCTCAAATATCTCAGACACCCTCTCACTTGACGCAGAGCTCAACAGGCGCATCGGCAAGGCAGCTACCACCATGACCAGA
>JADBJO010001759.1:107500-112500 GCA_016801955.1 Conus betulinus
TCTACGCTGAAGTGTACATCGATAAGACACGTGATGAACCTGTGTCAGATGAAAGCAGATCAACGCCGTGCCGACGTTTTAGGATATTTTGGTATTCTTTTTATAATGGAAGGAGGAAGTGTGTGGGGCGTGCAAGGGGAATGATAAATAAAGCATTTCAGTATATGGTGTTCTTTTCGTTTGGGTGGTATCTATCACAGGCTTACAATGGGGACAAGTCAAAGATTATAATAGTGCCCACTTTAGCTTCAGCGGCAAATATCGTTGGTTTCACGCGGAGAAAAAAACACATACACATATATACTTGAAATAATTTCAAAAATAATTTATCACAACCGCAGGAAAAATAACCAGAATCTAGCCGGTAAACGCAGCTTTCTTCGCTTTGAAACTATGTCAAGTTCATATTGCCCCAGATGTGGTGTTTGGGAATCAGTAAAATGGAGGTTTCGGAGATGTAGAAATCTTCTCTCTACAATATTCTTATTCATATTATTATTTTTTTTTTTTTTTAAAAAGTGTCGGGCGTGATGCTGTCATCAGACTTGTACATTACAAAGAACTAGTAATAAATGATAATGAAAGAAGCACAGAGATGCCACACATCAAATGCATGAAAAGGTTGTGCTAGCAAGCAGACAGTGAGTGTGTAAAGAGGTGGTGTTGACAGACAGCAGAGACTGGACAACTAGCTTTCCACGCTGAATAATGGGGACAGTGTCACCAGTTCGTCACCAGACCGGAACAGAATATCACGCATTTTATGAACTGGAAGAGGAGAAAAATAATGAGTAAGGCTGTTCCGGAACACAGAGAGGTGAAAGAGTCATAGACATGCTGAATGTGATAACAACGTTTTAGAAAACTACTGAACCGCCTGTTCATAAAAATACAGTCAGACACTTAATCATAGGTCTAAGAAGACCTTTAGGGAAATGGAAAACCATGGTGAGTGGTATGATGTTTCTGTGGAGTGTGTTTCTGTTTTGTGCTTTTGGTCCGCGTGTACGTATAATGAGCATGAATGGCCGTGTGGTGCATAATCTGCAAGTGAGACTGGTGGGTCAAAGTCACTTGTTTCCTGTGCCGGTAACTTACAGTAGGCAGGATGTATTTTTGCTCGAGGTTTTTCTGCGTGCAGGAAGATATGCCAGGTTTGACTTCTGTATGTTTTCAGCTTCAGAAGACGGATCAATTTCATTCCAAATGATGACTCTTATTGCATTATTGTTTGTGTAGTTTATTTGATTTTATGTCATGGCAAATAATACAAACCAGATCACAATGTTGCCCCGCATAACACTTTTAAGATTTGTTTGTTCAATTGTAGTGGCTTACATGATCATGTCAAAAGAAAGGATGTGTTTGACTTTCTTAGGGACAAGATCTGCAATATATATATATATTTTTTTTTTACAAGAAAACTCATACGAAAACAGTGAGTTAAAATGTTATTAGGTCTTGTTGCGGGCATACTGTATGGATCAGCGGTGCTGACTCTAATAAGAACGGTGTGTGGATTTTGTGTAAGAAAATTTTCGAATGCAAAATTTTTAATGTAATAAGAGAGCCCAACGGGTCGTTATGTTATCATGGATGTTGCAATTCTCAAAAAGCGTATTACGTTGGCAAATATTCATGGGCCAAGTAGTGGAGATAATCCACAGTACTTTTGACTTAGTGATCATATTGATCGGATAGGAAATGAACATATTGCAGGTGACTGGAAATGTACTGTAAATGTTAAACTTGATGCTGGAAATTATTCCAGTAAACAGGCCCAGAACAAGACTTACAATTTTTGACTTAATGGTTCAATATGAAATTAAAGATATACACAAGAGAGATATTTCCAAAGAAGAAAATATACGTTTGGCGAAGATTTTATTCGGTTTAACAAGCCAGGCTTGATTATTACTTTTGATAACAGACGAGCTCTGTACATAAAAGATAGTGTCAATGTAGAACCTGCGTACCGCTCTGATCACTCCATTGTGACTGTCCCTTAAAACTAAGCAGTTTAGAAGGGATAGATCATTTTGGAAGTTCAGCAATTCACTACTAAAAGATAAGACATATATTAATGAAATAAAGAATTTAATTTTGAAAGCTAAGACACAATATAACAAAATAATAGTTCCAGTTTACAATATTGATGAAATGATAAGTATGCCCTGATGAAAGTATAACTTTTAGAATAAGTGATCAGCCGTTCTTTGAAACTCTTCTATTGGAAATTAGAGGAAAACAATAGCATCTGCTTCTTACAGGAAAAAAGAAAAGCTGAAAACAGAAAGGGACATTGAAAACAGATTAAAATACCTAGAAAGTAGTATTCAGATTGATTCATTACCAGAACTGAAGAGGTGAAATCAGAGCTATAAAAAATAAGAAAGACAAAAACTCAGGGTATGATAGTGAGATCAAGAGCAAGATGGGTTCAATAAGGGGGAAAAATTACAAAATACTTGTGTAACATAGAAAGCCGCAACTTCCTAGACAAGACAATGAATGTAATTGAGAAGTTAGATGGTGAGCTATTTACTAATCAGGAAGAAATTCTGAAAGAAGTTCAAAAGTTCTATGAAAATCTCTACAAGGCCAGGGAAGTCACTGATACTGATCTAAAAGTTCATTCTCCAGATGCACCTGGCCTCTCATCTTGTGCTAAGGAAAAAACTGAAGGACTGATTACATGCAAGGACGCAGCTTATGCTCTGAAAAATATGAAAAATAATAAGAGCCTAAGCCCAGATGGGTTTACATTCGAATTCTTTGAATTTCTCTTTCTAGAAATAGGAACTTTTCTTGTTTCATTCCCTAAATGAAGGATTCCCAAATAATGAATCGTCTGTTACATATAAAAGCAAGGAACAACAATACATGCATTCCTTTTTGTTAACTTATTAATCTATGTGTTTTTATGTATTTCTTCTTGAACTCAAGAGAGAACTGCAATTGCAGCAAAAATGAAACAGAGTTGCTGTCCAGGACGGGGGAAATCGTGATGGTATTGCTTAAGTGGACTAAGTTGATGTATTATTAGTCAGGCACAACACACCAAGGTTATCTCTGCACTCACACACACGCATATCCACACTCATGCGCCCACCAAACATTCACCTCTCTCTGGGAATGGGATGTCACGCATTCGTTCTCTCCTAACACGACTGGACACAAGAAATGCAATTTCTATGCTGCTTATAATCAAACATGAAGAATCCAATTACACAAAAATGGAATCACCAAAACATAAAAGATCAATACTTCCTAATCCCGGGTTCTAATAAAATGACTTCTTACCTGGCCAGGTTTTCATACACACAACCACGCTTTCACACCACACCACAGTTCTTGAAAAAGTCTCTTCAAGTCTTCTTCAGCACTGCTTAATGGTGACGCCCTTGGTTGACTGGCTCCAGGTTTCAGGACTGGGTCTTCGTGGTCGTCTCTGGGATCTCGACGTAGAACTCTCCTTCTTCGTCTCTTTCACCCACCTCTGGGTTCAAATTCATTTTGTCTCTCTTCACCCACCTCTGGGCTTCAAACTTAAGTTTTCTTCTCTTCCAGCTTGTCTTTAACTCTAAGACTTTGCTGTCTCTTCTATCTCCCAGACCACGTTTCTTTCGACCGTGTGTCCTGCCTACTCTCTCTCTCTCTCTCTCTCTCTCTCTTCGTGGTGGTCTTCTCTCCTCTCTACGTTGTTCTCTCTCAGTTTATATAGGGATGGAAACAAAGGATTCCCCTTCGGGCCATGCCTTTGTCCATGCTGCTTCTCAAACCCCCTGTTCACAAGTACCCTGAATTCTCCATTCGCTACATTCTTCGACACATCAGCATTTACACATCCCTACCTACCTAGTTGATTAGCAAACAAACACTTGGCACCAGATGGACATCGAAATTTCCCGCCGACTTCGGGGGTCACTTAACACAGTAATTATCCTGGAGAAAAGCTACGACAACGTTTTTTCTTTTTTTGTGTGTTTTGTTTTGTTTTTTGTTTTTCTGTCACTCCGTTTCATTTCTATACATCACTTAATACATGTGTGGGGCATGGTGATTCAAGGGATTCTGTAAGCTTTCTTGCCACTGGCAGCCATCAAGACCTCAATGCGCCTGTTGTTTCATCTTAGGGATAAACGTCTTCCGCTTTCGACGGAAATGACACTGACGTTTTTTCTCTTCGCAGAATCTCTTTATTTTTGTAGAATCTGTCTAAATACAGGTTTTTCATCGAATTTGAATTTTTCATCCAAAGTATGTTATTGCGGCCGCCATGATCGGACAGGTTCTCTTATGACCTGGGTTCTTCCTGTTGTTGTTGTTTCGGAGATATTCTACCTATTCTTTGCCCTGATATGGCCCTTTGTGGTCGGCTGGGCTATAAGCAACATTACCTTATCTTACCAATTCTTTCTTCTTATATAGATACATAATTGGAGCTTTAATTGTGCTGCATAAATTTGCCGAGAAACGTGATTCATAACACTGGTGTCCTATATTAAATGTTGCTGTATGAAACTCAAGAGAGACAATCTGTTTCCTTTCCCCTGTGTTTTCAGTTAATAGCTGACCATATGTAACTCGTTTTTATATTCGTCGTCATGTGATTTTGTGTGTGTGTGTATGTGTGTGTGTGTGTGTGTGTGTGTGTGTGTGTGTGTGTGTGTGTGTGTGCTCATGCCCGTGTGCTTGCCTAGTTTGAAAAAAAAAAAAAAACATATATATGCCTTGAAGACTTTGTTTTCTCTCTGTACGGAATATATAGTACAAAGAGAAAAGACACGGAAATGTGGTTGCTTCGTCTTAATGTGTAGATTTATTTATGTTCACGACATGCTGCTCAAAGGAGGGGAGGGAGGGTGGTAAGGAAGGCGGGGAGGGGAGGGGGTTAACGGGCAAGTGCATGTAGCGCAGCATGTTTCAGTTTCAAACTGCATCCCGGTGTGCCAAAAAGGCTCACAGTGCCCCTCAGCCCTGTCTGTAAAATGTTTACA
>JADBJO010001759.1:115000-135000 GCA_016801955.1 Conus betulinus
TTCTTTCAAAGGTTCCCCATACTACAACGACCACTGTTCAGCATAGTATTACAACATTAGTACCGAGGCATCCGTTTGCTATCCTCAATTGGAACCATTTTATTAACATCTATTCTTTTTTGCTGTCTTTTTTCCTCTTTCTTTTGTTATTCATTTCCCTTCTTGCTTGCTTTTTTTTTTTTTTTTTCATTCTTTGTTTTCTTCAATTTTTAATTCTTTCTAATTTTCATATTGACTGCGATAGAATTGTTTCGCGTATTTTTATGCCTTATATGGCTAACATTTGAAAGGGATATGTTCGTCTGAAATTCATTTTTGTCACTTTGTATCCTGAATTGTGTGTCTATGTGTATTTGGCTGCCTTTCATTCCTTCGTTCGTTTTTTGTCTTATTCTTTCCTTTCTCTTTTTGAGTTACACTCTTTCTCTTAACGTGCTGCCTACCCCACCCCGTCAATTCACTAAGGTACAGCAAGCATTTCCTCCTCGTCTCCTTTCAGGGCGAATTTTCTGCCTTCGTAGACAGGACACCGCACCACCACCACAACCCCACCACCACCACAATCCCACCACCACCATCCCCCCACCACCCCATAACCCCTCTCTCGAATTGTCCTCTCTTCTTCTGTTGAGCTTCTGGCTGATAGTCGCCTCAGTTGTAGTCAAAGAAGGAATCCTCATCCCAGAAGTTGCAGGAGCTGGTACCAGACATTGGGAGCCCGGGTTCGCATCCTGACGTCACGCCGAACAGGTTGTCATTGGCCACGGCGAAGTTCAACCTGTTGGGTAAAACGGTTACATCGTCGGTTTAATTCGCTGGCTTCAACTTGACATCACCAGTTCACCTACTGCTTTTAAGGGTCACATTACCAGTTCAACCTTTTGGTGTAAGCTATCACATTACCAGTCCAACCTTTTGGTTTAAGCTATTACATTACCACTTCAACCTGTTGGTTTAAGCTATCACATTACCAGTTCAACCTGTTGGTCTATGCTATTACATTACCACTTCAACCTGTTGGTTTAAGCTATCACATTACCCGTTCAAACTGTTGGTTTTTACGCCATCACGTTACCAGTTTTAACCTGTTGGTTTAAGCAATTACATTACTTCAACCTGTTGGTTTAAGCTATTACATCACCACTTCAACCTGTTGGTTTATCCTATTACATTACCCGTTCAAACTGTTGGTTTAAGCTATCACGTTACCAGTTAACCAGCTGGTTTAAGCTATTATAATAACAGTTTCAACCTGCTGGTTTAAGCTATCACATTTACCAATTCAGCGTGTTGGTTTAAGCTATCACATTATCAGTTCAACCTGTTAGGTTATACGGTTACATTACCGGGTCAACATATTGGTTTAGTTGAATAGGTAGCCTATATACCACTTTAATCTGTTGGTTTTATTTTCAGCCTCTTGGTTGAATGGCGGCATCAGCTCAACCTGCTGCTTTGTCTCCTCACGTAACTTCTTCAGCCTGTCGGTTTAAATGATTACATTACCTGTTTAACTTGTTTGTGTAAATGGTCATATGACACGTGGAAACTGCTGGTTATATTTCCAGTTCAACAGCTTCATGTAAATGGTACCATAACCAAACCGTAGTTACTGTTAGTTCCCTAAATACTAGACAATATTTATTTGTCTGATATACGTACATACGTACAACGAAGCAAAACAGAGAGACAAATGTCGCTCAGACTTTCATTGAGAATCATAACTGTTTTAGTGGAAGTTATAGATGCATTTTTTTTCTGTCTCTGCATCTGTATCTGTTTCACTCTCCATCCGTCCCTCCCTCTCTCTGTCTCTCTCTTTCTGTCTGTCTGTCTGTCTGTCTCTAGCTGTCCCGCCTGTCATGTTGTCGATCTGTCCTTTTGTCTGTCTGTCTGTCTGTCTGCTGTCTATCTGCCTGTCTTTTTGTCTGTCTGTCTGTCTGTTTTTTTCCAGTCCTTCCTCCCCCTCCCCCTCTTTTTTTCATTCTGATCTGTGCACGTATTGATTTATTTCCAGTACTTGCCCTAAACTGTCTTCTCATGTACCACTCGACGATTTTGCTGTTTTTGAAGAGATGTTAGGAAAAAAAAGCATGCAAATACTCATACTTTATTCAAGAAAACGATAAAAGTATTTTGTGTACATTTCTTGTGTGTACTTAAGTTGTCTGTCCTGTCCTACTCCCATAACTCCTACTTACTCGATTTCTGCTTTAGTTTTCCCCAGGAGCAACTTTTCCCAGCTCTGTGAAGATATCACCAGCACAATAGGCCTGCAAAAAATGAAAACGAAGTAACCGCATTCACCAAGTCCGTCTACAGAAACATTTCTTTCGTTCTCTCGTACTTCCTTTCTTTTTCTCTTATGTTTACTCATCTCAATGCAGTCTGTTCTGACCCAGAATGGGTATTTTTTTGCTTTCCCTTGGCAAGATTCCATTAGATTTTTCACAAGATTTTAATGAGACTTCAGCTCAGGTGGGTGGGTGGCGGTGGGGTGGGGTGTGGGGTGGGGTTTCAAGCCAAACTTAGTAATTACAAATGCACATGTCGAAACGCAATGTAAACACCACACAAACAGAACGCAATGCAAATGCATTTCAGCTATGGGATCAACGCAAACGAACGAAGGAACGAACAAACAAAACACGAACGAAACAAAAGAAAGATTCACACACAAAAAATATTGGAAAAACCTGTATGATCCCTTCAGTTTTCTGGTACCAGCGTTCTGAAATTCTGTAGACATACATAAATAAGTGCTAGAATCACGAAGATATTATATGAAGCAAGGTAAGTGTAGTTATTGTATTTTACAAACGGTTTTGAATAACGGTTGCATTTTGCTAACATTTGGATGGTGCAGGAAATGTTTTCTAAGGCGAAAGAGTTTCACATGTTTCTATTGATAATGGGCTGAACAGTTGCTCTCCCACATGTCCTTTTCTTTTCTTTTATTCTGTTCTTTTCATTTGTACCTTTTCTCCCCTTTCTTTTTCTGTTTGTCTTTCGGATTTTTTTCTTTCTTTTCTTCAAACTGGTCTATGTACAAAGCATTTTTCCCTGGGGAGGAAGGGGGGGGGGGGGGGGGGGGGGGGGGGGGCTGCCTTTGGACGGACCTGCTGGTTTCCGCCAGAAGGGGACGTTGACTTACTCACACCAGTGCCCAGACAAAGCAATCATGGTCGTCAGTTAGGGGCTGAGTGAGCGGTGTCCAGCCTATGTTAGATCAGAACAGGCACCGATAACCCCCATCAAGGTCTCTCGGCAGAAATCAACAGATTCCTCGACTGGGATGTCTGCCATGATAATTTCATATTCTACTTTCTACTTGTGGACGAAGTGCTGGGGGGGGGGGGGGGGGGGGGGGCAGGAGAAGCTGGCTGTGGTTGTGTAAGGTGGAGCCGGAATGAGCGGTGTAAGAGAAATGCCACTGAGGGGCTGAACAGATTAAAATAAAGAACGAAGGAAAGAAAGATACAGAGGAAAAAGATGAAAAAAAAAAAAAGGAGAAAATGGGAGAAAAAGAGCAAAACAAAAAGGGAAGAAAAGTAAAAGGAAAAGGGAGAGAAGGAGAAAAAAAAAAACAAGCGGCGGGGAGGGGGGGGGGGGGGGGGGGGGGGGGGGGGGGGGGGGGGGGGGGGGGGGGGGGGGGGGGGGGGGGGGGGGGGGGGGGGGGGGGGGGGGGGGGGGGGGGGGGGGGAAAGGGGTGGGGGGGGGGGGGGAAGAAGAAGAGAGAAAACACTAGAGGACGAATGTGGGTGTGTGTGTGTGTGTGTGTGTGTGTGTGTGTGTGTGTGTGTGTGTGTGTGTGTGTGTGTGTGTGTGTGAAGGAGTGTGAGAGAGACAGAGGGAGGAGAGAGAGAGAGAGAGAGAGGGGAGAGAGAGAGAAAGAGAAACGAAATAAAGGAAAAGAAAAGGGGAGGGGCATAGAAAAAAAAATGAGGAAAAATGCAAAAGACAAAGTTGGAGAAAAAAAAGGAAGGGGGGGTGGGGGTGGGGTGGGGACAAAAAAGAAACTGGAAAACAAAAAAGAAAGAAGACAAAAGTTGTTGTGGTGAATTGTACTCTGCATGTATACCTCTCCACAGTTATGTTCTATATATGAATATACAAATGCAGTGAGATGGGTATTCATTGGCGATGTTCCTTGTTTCCTTTGTTTTTTTACCTGAGCGAAAAGGTAAAAGCGGAACCGCTTATCATCACTGAAAGTATTCGTTCCCAGTGTAATAGGTTCCCTCGGAGATACAGTTTCACCCTGAAAATGACAAATAATCAATCACATCTGTGAGCATGCAGACACGGAATTGAATGCCTTTATTCTGGAAAGCCTTTTCAATCATTTGATTCTGGAACACCAGTCTTGGAAAAGGATATAGTATATATATATATATATATATATATATATATATATATATATATATATATATATATATATATATATATATATATATGTGTGTGTGTGTGTGTGTGTGTGTGTGTGTGTGTGTGTGTGTGTGTGTGTGTGTGTGTGTGTGTGTGTGTGTGTGTGTGTGTGTGTGTGTGTGTGTGTGTGTGTTCGCTGCTGCTGCTGCTGCTGCTGCTGTTTTATTGTTTTGTTTTGTTGTTGTTAACGTTATTTTCTACCCATCAAAAGACATTGACTAAACGAATGTTGAAATCATCAGATTCGAAATTTTGAAAATCAGCGAAACCAATAAAACCTACAGCTCTAAAATATTTGGTGTATAAAATTCACATTAGGTGAAATACTGAAATGATGACACCAAAGTACATATAGAGTTAAGTATTAAATACAAACATGCACCCAATTCAGTCAGACTGGCCATGAGAAAAATGACATACAACTGTCTCATCGGCAGGTACGAAAGATGTTGACGACACCATCAGAGAGTGATCTACCCTAGAAATCAGTTTAGTTATGTACCTCGTTGACAAACTGCAGGGCAGTGGCGGCTGTGATCAAGTTGGTCAGATGATCTTTGTTCACATTCTAAAAAAGAACAAGAACAAAAAGTCAAATCGTATTAAACAGTATAAAACACCAAGGTGTTAATATCTGCTCTTTTTCTAGGCCAAAAGGGGTCTGTAACGTTGTAAATGGAAACACAGAAGTAGACTGAGGGACAGGAGGGGAAGAAGTAAAGGGATTAATAAATGTGTTGCACGAAGACGTATTGGCATATTATAATGATAATATATGTGTCGTAACAACACAACAACAACAAATAATAATAATAATAATAGTAATAATAATAATGATAATAATAAGGTTATGACAACAATAACAATAATAGGCTAACAACAACATCATAACATCAACAACAAAATTGCAGCAGTCAACACCATCTCCATCAACATCATCTTTCTTCTTACTACTTCGATTAAGTCAGGTTTAGGAAACAACATTGTCCTTTCAAATCATAAAAAAAAACAATGCATTTGCATTCTGTGTGTTGTATGCAGTGCTCGGATTAGATAGTGTCGCAATGAGGTACAGCACATCATGCTTGATTACACTTATTGTCCTAAATAGTATCATACAGCGTTGTACTATACAGTACTGCTTTGGTTTGTACTGCATTACATTCTTATACATGGGAACACCAAGTTGATTACGACATTGTAGAGTATGAGTTAGGTCTCCATCCACGTCGGAAGAGGATTCAACACATAATTCAAAACTTTGAGAAAGGAACTCGGGAGAGCGGGAATCTTCAACAAGGAGGAGAACGAATCCTGGATTTGCTTTTTGGTCCCCCTACTCTCTAAAATGCGAGATTTTAAAAAATACTGCAGTACGCTTTTTATTTTCTTGAACGATTCCGATTCAGTATGTAAGTAAAAAAATTGCTGAGGAAAGTAATGCTAACGACGGATTGAGAGAGTTACTTCCCGTGTGTGTGCGTGCTCGCGTTTGAAAAAAAAAAAAAAAAAAAAAAAAAAAAAACCTGCAACATATCCACATGTATATCACTACGTAGCTTTGATATTCCAGTACTTTACAGACAGCTATCAATATCATAGATGGTACCTTTACAGTGTTAATGTTCAGTCGGGAAAATTGTAATGCTCTTGCTATACACGCATCACAGATCTGCTTCTAGGTCCTTTCTACGGATCAGCATCAAAAATTTGAAGGCTTAGTCCGTATGTCACCTTCACTCTTTGCACCAAGATCGGTTGAAATCCGTCATCATGCTGTCAGACAAACAAACAAACTGACGTAGAAAACAACAACAACAGAAGACCCGTGGATGACGTCATGATGGTGTGCAGCAGCTGGGGGCAGTGGGTGGTACAGTCGATTCCGCTGACTAACATAGTACCATGTGATATACTTGTTGGGAAACAAGTCTCCAAATATACACAGCTTTGCGCCTCTGAAGGAATTGCATCTCTGCATGAAAACCCCACGCATGTAAACAGACGTGCATATTGAATTGCACTTACAAGTCACACACACAAAATCAGCTATTAGGGTCATGCTCTGTGTGTGGTTGTTGTTTCTTCCGTTTAACGTTTTTCCACTAAAAGTGATATTAGACAATATGATTGTATGTGTGTGTGTAACTAAAAACACACAATCTGCAGTGGTAGATGATTCTGCCTAACGACAGTACGTGCTTGAGTAGGTGAATGGAGAAATAATAAATGCTTCTCAAAATGAACCTTCAGCAAGCTTATAAAGCAGGTGACCATCTCCATGGGAGGAAGCTCACTAACATATAACTTCTGGTCAGATACCGATATTTCGAAACCTGATTGTTTTTTCTTCTCAGTGACCGCGGAAAAATGGTAATTTGACTCCTCTGCCTTTTCGGTTTTTAAGAAAATGCTATACCAGAAAAAGGCTGGTGTGCAATACCGCAGTATTTGTTGAGTTTTCAAAAAACCAACCAAAGGTGCCACCCAAGAAGCAAAAGAAAATCATGAAAGAGCAAAACAAGCTACTTTTCTTGTGAAAAGTAGAAAATATAAAAAGATAACCTCTTAAGACACAAGTGCTGAGGGCCAGTTTCTTGGAATGAATTCGCAAGGGCTCTCTCTCTCTCTCTCTCTCTCTCTCTCTCCTCTCTCTCTCTCTCTCTCTCTGTGCATATGTGTTTATATTTGCGTGTGTATGAGCGTACTATGTACGTTTGTGCATAATGTTTCGATGTACAATATGTGTTGATTATTAACTCAGTTCTTTTCGCAATGTCAATACAAACAAGTTGGTTTTCTCGCATAATTTTTTTTAACATCTTTCCGCCACAATAAATGACGTCTTTGGTTACTCGCAATGTTTAGACATACTAAGCATTCTTCGCTGTAAGCTTCGCATCTTTTTTCTTTTAAAAAAGAAAACTTTGTCAGAATCAGAATGTGACAGAAACAACAACGACGACAGCAGGAGCAGCAGCAGAAGCAGCAGCAACAACCTCAACAACAGCAATGCGATATCTACCAACCATTTCCAACTATTATTTTTGTCTCTTGCCGGTGGAGAAAAACATTTCGTTGGTTCTTACCGCGGGCAGTGCGGGAACAACGTTGCCAGACATACAGCTGATTCTGTCCTGGAAAGACAGCACCGAAGGCTCTGTCCAAGAGTCTCTGGTCTCTCCATCTGCAACATAAGAGAACCAAAGATTCAGAACAATGCACACATTGCCTGTGTCAGCGAAATTGCTTGTGCGAGAAGTGACAGTTGCTGCCTTTAGAGGCAAAGAAAAATCGATTGTAATACCAATCAGTTATCAGTGCAACACAGAGATATTGATATTAAGTTTTAAATTTGTTTGTTTAAAAAAAAGGGGGGGGGGGGGGGGGGGGGGGGGGGGGGGGGGGGGGGGGGCAAAGGAAATCGGGCAGCTTTCTTTATGTCGAATAGAACAGACTTCAGTGTTGGTTGGGCGGAAATGTCAGTAGAATGCAGGACTTAATTGTTTCCTTTTTCTCCTTGAAATGACGTTTATGACCCTTGCTGTGGCGGAGGATGCCCTCTCCCGCTCCCGCCTGCGCTGCCGCTCTGTGTGTCCCTCTCCCTTGATCTTTTTTGTGTACCCCTGTGCAACTTCAGCTGCTATGCATTGTAAATCACTGTAGGTTATGTTCAATGAATCAGAAAATGAACGCTCAACATATGTAGCAAGCAGGATTTTTTAAGTCACCCTGTGCATGGTTTAGTCTTTAATGTGTCTTTGGTCTCACGATCTTCTATTTCTTCGACGCATGCATTGTGCACATTTGTATGTGTCTCAGTGCGTGCTTCAATCATTTATACATTTATTGTAATCGGTGTTCATTTAGTTTGCTTCAACTGGGTGTATTTTAGTTACCGACAAATGTAAGGCAAATATTTACATGCGAGTTGCGCAGCTCTTGGGATTGTATGCTTTTTGGAGGGGCGGAGGGGGGGGGGGGGGGGGGGGGGGGGGGGGGGAAGTAGGCTACAGGCTACAGGGCTGTGGGGGCGGCACACACACACACGCACGCACGAACGCAATCATGCACTCACGCACGCACGCACGCACGCACACACACACACACACACACACACACACACACACACACACACACACACACACACACGCATTGTGCTCATGTGCCCACCTGTAGACAAGTGTGAGTATTTATTATACTGTTTTGCATCGGGTTTGTTCTTTCATAGGTCAAAAAACATTTGGTACATGAATGCTTTTATCAGATTGATGTTAGTATTAGATGTCGATGTCTTACTCATATACAGACGACTCTCTCTCTCTCTCTCTCTCTCTCTCTCTCTCTCTCTCTCTCCCCTTCTTTCTTTTTTCCTTTTTTTCGGTTCTCTCTCTCTCTCTCTCTCTCGCACGCGCACACACACACACACACACACACACACACACACACACACACACACACCAGTCTGTACATTTGCCATATATGTATGAATGAAAGATACACCTTTCCTTTGCGGAGACGTGTCAACTGTTGTTCAATAATTCATATGTTTACATTTCCTCGAAGTTGTTACACATTTCGTTCACCAGATGCGGTCTTTGATTGTATATTGTTCATCTTCATACAGACTTTTTTTTTATAAAGCAATTTATCTTCTTGTTTGCAAATGTGTCTTGTTTGCAAAGTTCTGGTTGATATGAGAAGTAAGGGCATTCGTGGATATTGTTACTCTCCCAGAAAAAGAAAAGTAGGTTGCACTGATTATGTATTAATGGATGTGACAAAAATGAGTAACTTAAAAATATCTTCTTTAAAATGGCAGGGGTTACGTAACTTTCAAAAAAGAAGAGACATCTCTCTAGGCAAAAGCAGCATTCAGTTTACTTTCTACATGACACACATTTTACAAAAAAATATTATAAAAGGCGTTTGATTTGATAAACTGGACATATATGAATAAGATACTAAAAGCTTTTTGATTTGGGGAAGATAAAAGCTTTTGGATTTGGGGAAGATATATGCTGCTGGGTTTCGACATTTTCTGAAGTATAAGATCCTATGTAACTGTGAATGGGAAAGTATCTAAGAGTTTTGAAATAGAAAGAGGATGCCGTCCGGGCGATCCCATTTCGCCATATCTATTTATTTAGTGTTCAGAAAGTTTAGCATGTAAAACTAGGGAAGACGAGAGAATAAAGGGCATTAAGATACTCGATACAATGTTTAAGATCAGCCAATTTGCAGACGATACAGTGTTCACACTAGAAGGGGACAGGGTTATGTATAAAAATCTGTTTGAAACTCTTTAAAAGTTTGAAGAATTATCAGGACTAAAACTCAATTATCAAAAAAAAAAAACAACAAAAAACAAAAAACAAACACCTGTAAATGTATGGTTAGTAAAACTGAAGAACTCAAAATGTGAGTATCTGCCCGAAAGGAAAATGGAATGGAACCCACACTAGGTATTTAGTTCGCAAAAGAGTTATTAAAGTGACAGAAATCAACACAGCAGATAAATTTGTCGAAGTCAAACAATCATTTCAAGTTTTGTCAAAGCGTGTATATACACCCCTAGGCATGATTGCAGCACTGAAGTCCATGACTCTTTCAAAGCTTCTATACCTATGGATTCTATTACAAGTCCTCCAGCAGATGAAATAAATCAGCTTCAGAAAATGTGTTTTGCATTTATATGAAATAAAAAGAACTGACAATATCAAAAGGAAATACGCTGTAGATTCTGTTGAAAATGGAGGTATAGGTGTCTTGCATTTAAGCAAATATATAATACATATACAACATGCAGATAAAGATGCCAACACACCAAGGGCATTACTCGCGCGCGCGCGCGCGCGCACGCACGCACAAACACATACACACGCGCGCGTGCAGACTTATTCTCGCAACATAGACAAACAACCAGTCAGACGAAACAAAAGAAAGTTACCCCATGAAATGAGTTACCAAACTTTTTACATCATTTACATACACAATCTTTCTAGTTTGCTTCACAATGCTAACTGGACGTATTCCGGAAAAAAAAAGGGAAAATATATCAAAAGGTCATCACGGGAGTAAAAAAAACAAAACAAACAAAACAAAAAAAAACCCTTTTCCTTGTTTCAAAGTTAACACCTATAGTCACACACACACTGATTGTGTTTCATTGTGCATTGTCTTGAATACACACACACACACACACACACACACACACACACACACACACACACACACACACACACACACAGGTCATTGCGTAAACAACGTTTTCTGGTCCTTATAGAAATATAACTACTCTTTTTCGATTTCCAGTCTGTGCGACCTCATTTCAACTTACAAAACAAACCACAAACTGCCTGTGCACAGGCAACAAAAAGACTATAGCCCTATCGGGGAGAGAGTTCCCTTCACTGTCCTCATCAAGGCTTACCTGACGGTTCCTAAATACGGGCCAGCCGTGTCTTTGAAAATCAGTTACGGGGCATGCGTTCTTGTGATGCCTCGCTATATCTATGGCGCCGTGGACCGGTCTTCTGCTTCAGCTAAAAACAGTTGCAAATCTCCCTGAAACCTCTCTTCACCGCACAGCGTGCATGCATGCTGCACGATTTTCTTGAACTCGTCAGCACAGACATACGCCTTTCCCTTATTTAATTGTCTGCGCGAGCGATCCATGTTTTCCGTCGACACACTCCCTCAACAACAAACAGACGAAACCACCACGAACTTGGACACACACGCGCGCACACACACACACACACACACACACACACACACACACACATACACAGGTGCACACTCAAACTTACGGAGAAGACCATACAGGATACTTCTGGAAGCCATGTACTGGTAGAGTGGCATCAGTTCCCTTCTCTCTGTCAACCAGCTACCCAGGTGAATGAAAGCGAGAGGCAGATCTGGAATATACAGAGCATGTTGGTTAGTTCTGTGTTCTTCTTGTCTGCTAGTGTGCCAGATGGATGAGCACCGCAAGCAGCATGAATTTTGACGTCATTTGCCTTTATGAAGTTTAACAGCGGGAATGAAAGTTTTTTTTTTTTCTTTTAATCATGTACAATTCATTTGTTTTAAACATGTAGTGTTCATGTGTCCCCGCCTTATTTTAGATTTCCTTTCGATTTGTGTATGTGTGTGTGTGTGTGTGTGTGTGTGTGTGTGTGTGTGTGTGTGTGTGTGTGTGTGTGTGTGTGTGTGTGTGTGTGTGTGTGTATTCTGCCTGACAGCTTCAGGTTCAGCAGTTTACGCCTCTCTGGAATATATGTTGTGCATATACGTTCTTTCTGCTGGCATGTTTGCGTCAACCCGACATAGATGAGCAAGCTTGGACCTTCCTTGTTTGTTAAGCATGCTGCATACAGGGCATGTCCCCACATCATTCTAAGCCCCACACGCATACAGGATTGATTGAAATATGTTATTCTGCTTCAATTTACGAACACCCCCACACCTCAGGGGATGCAACGGACAAGGATAAGATTCCTGGAGTATGGAAGATAATAGACACCACCCTCACACTACCAGACAGATAACACTTTAAGGACGGGCAGCATGAATGAGATCAGAATGTATTCCCCGACTCCAGCATACTTACAAACAGTGCAGCGTGTCTCGTCTTAATTAAAACAAAAACAACAAACGAAAACGGCGAGATCATGTTATGACCTGCAAGTCCGTCCACCCCCACCTCTCCCCTCTCTTCCTCCTCCCGCTGTATCATGTAGATAGTTTCTTATCCCTGACCGGGCAGTTGCTCGTGGGATGGAGGTTTGGTTGACCAGCCGTCTCTGTGACGACCTGAAAACGGTACCCCGAAGAACAGGGTGACCTTTCAGGCATGACGACAGGTCAGCCGGGGACCTGAAGGCAGCCTTGGGAAAGGGGTCCCAGGAACAGCCATCCTACAGACAGGACATCCCTGCAAGGGGTTGAGAGAAACATCAAGGACAGCTTGACGACAGATCTTCAGTAAAGAAACCCCCCTCAGACAAGTGTTTCGGCCCTGAACTCCTTACGCTCTAAATGCCCATCAGAATTTTGTTCCTGGTGCTTTCGGTATTCAAACCAGCAACTTCTGGATGGGCGGACGTCTCCACGTGCGCGCGCGCACACACACACACACACACACACACACACACACACAGCGATCACACAAACATCCCTCCTCCTCACATCCTATTGTCCCTATTCCCCAGACTCACTCACAAAGTGTCCGTGGTACAGCGTACAGGGGGCTGAACTGGAAGCGCGCTGTTTCCGGCATGTCCACTCTCCTTTCGTCCATCACCCGCTCCTCCTCCGACACAGAGCGTAACCTCTCTAGGGCATTACGTAGAAAAGAGTTGGTGGTGCTCACGTTGAACTGATATTCTGAGTTAACCGTTTCTCTCCTGTTGCCAAAGTCCGTGTTCGAAGTGGACAAACCTGAGACTTTCCTGGACAGGAAATTCCTGAGAGAGAGAGAGAGAGAGAGAGAGAGAGAGAGAGAGAGAGAGAGAGAGGAGAGAGAGAGAGAGAGAGAGAGAGAGAGAGAGAGATGTTGGTTTTTGTCACAGGGGGTATATATGGTTCAAAAGACTAATAAACAACGATCCAGTTTATTTGTAAGTAATGATCATGCCATGGACTCTAAAAATCATCATCTTGACTTGAGGAGAGGGAGAGTGTCAAGGTCAAGTGACCTAGGGGTTTGGAAGGAGACGGAGTAAGTGGTGGAGAAAAGGCACAATCGACACCCCAAACTCCCGACACCAGGAAACGCAGGGGTAAACTCAAAAGAACATTTATTTTCACAACACTAACATAAGTATTCTCATTCACACAGATATGGGACGAGGGAAAACTAAAGAAGAAAAGAGGACAGACGAGGAACAAGTTCTGAGAAGGTGGGAATTAGAGAAGAAGGATAGATACCTACGAGAGACTGTCTATTTAAGGGGACAAAGTAACCCCAATACACCTTTCCCCAGAGCCCGGGTCACCCGCCTATTGTTTGCCCTAAATTCCACTAATCGCTATGTGCCTCCAAGTAAAAGAAGAAAAAGCGAGGAACACACCTACACATTAATTCACACGACAACAACACAATTCAATCCCTTTCACACTAATGCCTTCCACACTCCATTCCTTCAAAATAGTCCTCCATTCATACTGTCTGGGCTGGCACACAGCTGCTTCCACGCCTTCTACACGGCTTAAAGTCACTCAGCTCATCTGTCACGGGAGCCCAGGACCCTCGTCTCGCAGTAGATGCCTTGGAGGACTGCTCCCCGGTGCCTGAGTCCGACAGCTGCGTAGCCGGTTCAGGTCGCCGCTGCTGACTCAGCTGCCAGTCGCCACGGTAACCGGGCCAGCCTCCCAGCGACCTGCCTTGGTAGAAGGCGCAGAACGGCGGGTGGTCAGAAAAGGAAGTGCCGGCCAGCCCCCAGTCTCGACGGAAGACGGGACTCGACCAACCAGTCCCCACTGAAAGGAACTTCAGGTCCTGGACGACCCAATGGAGAGGTAGCAGTGGGTAGGGACAGAGATCCCAACAGAAGACCAGCGGCTTCCTTTCGGCCGAAGCGAACGGCTAGGTCCCCCGCTGCAGCGCTACGATGAAGTAGACAAAAGAGGCCCACTACCCAAGGATGGAGATCCTTACCACTCGGCTGCCAGCGAATCGAGTGCTTAATCAGAACCCAAGATCGACCAACCCAAGATTGCAGCAAGTCTGAATACAGTTACAGTCCCACCCAGGGACATCTCGAGAATGCCGACTTGCCAGAAAAAACACGAGCAACACAATCTGGCCTGAAACTCTGGCCAGGTATCTACAAGAAAAAGGAAAAAAAAAAAAAAAAAAAACATCCACGCGCACACGCGCGCCTACACACACACGCACATACACACATACACACGCGCGCACACACACACGCACCACACACACACACACACACACACACACACACACACACACACACGCACCACACAGCCGCGCGGCAACGCACACTCACACGCGCGCCGTATCATCTGTACACACGTTCGCTCTCGCGTGCCCCTCACATTCAGCTTTTTTTTTTTCTCCCAACTGAAGGGACAGTCAAGTCAGAGGATGCTGCAACCCCACGGACGACACGCCTGAGAGCATGACCTCTGTGCTCTAACATCCACACAAGCTAAAACTGACACACTGCCTGTCAGCAACAATCCCTTATGTGTAAAACTAAAGGATTTAAAAGGCGTCCGTGACAGAGAGAGAGAGAGAGAGAGAGAGAGAGAGAGACAGACAGACAGACAGACAGACAGACAAACAGACAGAGAGAGAGAGAGGGATTAAACCGCCAAAAAAAATCAAAGAACCATGGTAATGCAACCTCTGTTTCCCTCGTGATAAAATGCAACCTCAATTCACCTGGTGATAGAATATAACCTCCTTCACCTGGGGATAGAATATAGCCTCCGTTCACCTTGTGATACTTCAATGTAACCTCAATTCAGCTGATAATAAACTGTAACCTCAATTTACCAGGTAATAAAATGTAACCGAAATTAACCTGGTGATAAACTGTAACTTCGATTTACCTGGTAATAAAATGCTGCCTCAGTTACCTGGTGACAAAATGTAACCCCAGTTCACCTCAAATTATTTGGTGATAAAATGTAACCTCAATTTTCCAGGTGATGAAATACAACCTCAGTTCAACTGGTGATAAACTTTAACCTCAATTCACCTGGTTACAAAATGTAGCCTTAATTCATCTGGTGATAAAATGTACCCTCATTTCGCTTGCCGATAAAATGTAAACTGAATTCACTTGGAGATAAAATGTGACCTCATTTCACCTTAGGATAAAATGTAAGACCAGTTTACCTGCTGATAAAATGTAACATTAATTCACCTGGTGTTAAAGTGTGACCTCAATTCACCCAGCAATAAAATGTAACCTCTGTTAACCTGGTGATAAACTGCACCATCAAATCAACTGGTGTTAAAAAAGTCATCTTAATTCTCAAGTTGATAACACGTAACCTTAACTCACCTGTTGGTAGATGTTACTTTAATTCAACTGGTGATAAAATGGAATCCCAGTTCACCTAGTGATACAATATGACATTACTTCACCTGGTGATAAAACTTACCTGCAGATCACATGGTGGTGAAATCTACCCTCATCACGTGGTGATAAAATATTATCTCAATTCACCTGCTGATAGGATGTAACCTCAGTTCATCTGCTGATGAAATGTAACCTCATCCACCTGATGGATAATGTGTAAGTTTCCATTCACCTGGTGATAAATTGTGACCTCAAGTCACCTGATGATGAAATATAACTTCAATTCACCTGGTGCGAACAAGTAACCTCGATTCACCCGGTGACAAAACATGAGCTTCACTTCCCTGGTTATAAAATAAAACTCAATTCACCTGACGAAAAAAGATAACCTCGTTTCACCTGGTTATAACATGTAACCTCAGTGCACCTGCTGATAGAATATAACCTCAATTCACCTGGCGATAGAACATAATGTCAATTCGCATGCTGATAGATGTAGCCTCAGTTTACCTGGAGATAATATGTAAGCTCCATTCACCTGTTGATAAATTGTAACCTTAATTCACCTGTTGATAAATTGTGACCTCAGTTAACCTAATTCAATTCACCTGATGACAAGATATCAGCTTCATTCCTTTGGTTATAAAATGTAACCTTAATTCACCTGACGATAAAATAAAGCCTCAGTTCACCTGGTAATAAGATGTAACCTCAATTCACCTGTGATCTCAAGTCACCTGGTGTTAGAATATAATGTCATTAACTAGTGATAAGATGTAAGCTCAGTTCACCTGCTGACGAAATATAAGCCCAATTTATCTGACCATAAAATGTAAGCTAAATTCACCTGGCGATAAAGTGTTACCTCAGTTTATTTGGTGATCCAATGTAACCTCATTTCATCTGTCCATAAAATGTAATCTCAATTCAACTGGTGATATGATGTAACCCCAATCTACCAGGTGATAAAATGTAACCTAACTTGACCTGGTGATAAAAAATAACCTCAATTCATCTGGTGATAAATTGAAACCTCAGTTCACCTGGAGATGAAATGTAACCTCAATTCACCTGGTGTTAAATGTAAGCTAAAATCACCTGGTGATGAAATGTGACCTCTCAGTTCACCTGGTGATAAAATGTAACCTCAATTTACCTAGTGATATATGTAGCCTCAAGTCACCTGGTAATGAAAAGTCACCTCGACATACCTGGTGATAAATGTAGCCTCAATTCACCTGGTGATAGATTGTAATCTCAATTTTCCCGGTGACAAGACATGACTCAATTCCCCTTGCGAAATTCGCCTTGTAATACGATTCAACCTCAATTTACCTGGTAAGTAGAGTTCCTTGCGACTTGTAATACATTCACCTCAATTTACCTGGTAAGTAGACGTGACCTCAATTCACCCGGTATATTCACGTTGTGATAAGATTTGACCTCAATTTACCTGGTGAAAAAATGCCACATCAATTCACCTGGTGATAAAATGTAACTTCACCTGGTGAAAGAATGTAACCTCAATTTACTCAATGACAAGACGTTAACTCAGCTCACCTGGTGATGTTACCTTGTGAGATAAGATTTAGCCTCAATTTACCTGGTGAAGAAAATGTAATCTCAATTCACCTGGTGATGGAATGTAACCTCAATTTACCTGGTGATAAAACGTGATCTCAATTCACCCGTTGATATCCACCTTGTGATAAGATTTAACCTCAATTTACCTGGTGAAAAAATGTAACCGGCAACTCACCTTGTGATATTCACCTTGTGATATCAGATTTAGCCTCAATTTGCCTTGTGAAAAAAAATGTCACCACAATTCGCTTGGTGAAAAAATGTCACCTCAATTAACCTGGTGTAAAAAGTCACGTCAATTAGCCTGGTGAAAAATGTCACCTCAATTCACCTGGTGATCTCAGTCAGCCAGCCGAGTCCGGTAAAGAGTGAGTCCATGGTAGCCGTGACGTTGTGCACCAGTTCTACAGTCACGTTCAACTCAGGCAGAAGGGTCTCTGCCTTGTGGAAGGTCAACAGCTGCAGAGTGTCCTGAAAGGCCACCTCGTAGGTTAGCTGCAACATAAAGACACCTGGCCGATCAGCTGGCGGCAGACATACACTTGACGCATTATGTGTGTACACGGTAGAGTAAGACGGTTTTGTTGGAGGCAAACACTAGGTAGAATATACGTGAACTCTCTCTGTTTGTCTGTCTGTCTGTCTGTCTGTGTCTGTCTGTCTGTCTGTCTGTCTGTCTGTCTGCTCTCTCTCACACACACACACACACACACACACACACACACACACACACACACACACACACACACACACACATACACATGCATGCACGCACGAAAACACGCACGCACGCACACACAAAAAATGTAAATATGTAAGAGAATGAGACCCTTTTGCCCAGAGACGTGGAACACAAGTAAATGCGCAAAACAAGATATTACAATGGAAGTGTCATGGCACAATTACAGCCTTCTGCATGGTATAACTTCATCGTCGCTAACAGATTTAAAGGTGTGGCGGTCTGATGGCTTTTTGTCCCAAGGACAGCACGCGGTCAAAGAACAGTGCCACTTTTTTTTCTTCGCTAGGTATGTGCTCTTCTTTCCTCCTTTTTTTTGTCTAACAAATCATACAGTGTCCTACAAAACCTTTCCAGGAGCACCTCCCTTGTAGCCGTGGAATCTTTTACGTGCGCCAGGTGCTCGCTGCACACAGGACATGAGCTGGTTGTCCCCTCCGAAAGCCAGGACTCAAACCACAACTTTATATCTAGTTTAACGGAAGAGTAGTAAAAACAAGAACAACAACATCACTACCAACCTTCGCGCGAGAATCGACCTACTAACCCGGGATTCTCTGTCGTCCAAGGCGAAAGTGCTGTATACTATGCCCCGGTAATGGACGAAAGGCGGAGCCAGCTTTGAGGGCTTGTACGAAGAAACGCAGTTAGGTGCGACTTGCACTTTGGATAGACAATAGCTTCTGTGGCTTCAAACGAGCTCTAGGTCCGGCATAACAACGCGCTCGCGTTAATGTGTGTGTGTATGTGTGTGTGTGTGTGTGTGTGTGTGTGTGTACGCGCGCGCGCGCGCGCGCGCGCGCGCGTGTGTGTGTGTGTGTGTGTGTGTGTGTGAGACGGATGGTGTGGTGATGTGTGTATCAACGTCTGACTCTCACTTTCAGAAGTTTTGAATGGGTGTTTCGATTATTTCCTACACACCACACAAACATGGACGGCCAGGCAACGTGCAAACTAAGTTTTCTTTCTTTTATGTGCTGCCTGAACCATCAGGACATTACAAACAACACCTATCACCATAAATCATTCATAGAAAGGCACAAAACAATGCATGCCATCACACAGCGCGCAGATCAATATATCACTTCAGCTAAGGTATGCTATAAGCAAAGGGAGCTTCAACCGTTGCTCTTAGCGACACAGCATTCACAAAACTGTCACCGCAAATATTTTTTTCCTGGCACAGACCTCGCTGGCACCGTCGGAAGTGTCCCAACAGACACAGTTTACACACTTGGCTGCACCGAGCCCAAGTCACAGTCTATAACACCAACCGGGGTGCTCACACGGCAAGCAGGGCCGCTCAAGAACACTGTTTCAAGTGGTGTCCCACAGGGCATACCCACACAGAAGAAAATCACGTCGGATTACCGACCTGGCGGCAGCCTCCCCACGTCGTCATGACAGAGAATCCTGAGGCCCTGTACTATACAGGTACACTGCTGACTTGGTGGTCAGCCTCTTCACGTCATCATGACGGGGAATCCTGAGGCCCTTTTACTACTATGTAAGTCCACATGCTGACTTGGCGGTCAGCCTACTGTCTCCACGTCATCATGACGGGGAATCCTGAGGCCCTTTACTATCCAGGTACACTGCTGACTTGGTGGTCAGCCTCTTCACGTCATCATGACGGGGAATCCTGAGGCCCTTTACTATGTAGGTACACTGCTGACTTGGCGGTCAGCCTCTCCACGTCATCATGACGGGGAATCCTGAGCCCTTTACTATACAGGTACACTGCTGACTTGGCGGTCAGCCTCTCCACGTCATCATGACGGGAATCCTGCTGGCCCTTTACTATGTAGGTACACTGCTGACTTGGCGGTCAGCCTCTTCACGTCATCATGACGGGGAATCCTGAGGCCCTTTACTATGTAGGTACACTGCTGACTTGGCGGTCAGCCTCTCCACGTCATCATGACGGGGAATCCTGAGGCCCTTTACTATGTAGGTACACTGCTGACTTGGCGGTCAGCCTCTCCACGTCATCATGACGGGGAATCCTGAGGCCCTTTACTATGTAGGTACACTGCTGACTTGGCGGTCAGCCTCTCTCCACGTCAGTAAGATGGAGACAGCGGCTGGGGCACGGGCTGCACCCCACACCCGATGGTAACCAGTTCCTGCCGGACTCAGGGGCCCTCACAAACACCCGGGGAACTGTATAATTACATTGATAACGTAGC
>JADBJO010001759.1:147500-150000 GCA_016801955.1 Conus betulinus
AACCGGGTTGTAGAAGGTACGTCTCTGTCAGACACCATAAGTGGTGAGAATAGAACCGGGTTGTAGAAGGTACGTCTCTGTCAGACACCATGTGTGGTGAGAATAGAACCGGGTTGTAGGAGGTACGTCTCTGTCAGACACCACAAGAGGTGAGAATAGAACCGGGTTGTAGAAGGTACGTCTCTGTCAGACACCATGAGTGGTGAGAATAGAACCGGGTTGTAGGAGGTACGTCTCTGTCAGACACCACAAGAGGTGAGAATAGAACCGGGTTGTAGAAGGTACGTCTCTGTCAGACACCACAAGAGGTGAGAATAGAACCGGTTTTGTAGGAGGTACGTTTCTGTCAGACACCATAAGTGTGGTGAGAATAGAACCGGGTTGTAGGAGGTACGTCTCTGTCAGACACCATGTGTGGTGAGAATAGAACCGGTAGTAGGAGTTGTAGGAGGTACGTCTCTGTCAGACACCATGAGTGGTGAATAGAACCGGGTTGTAGAAGGTACGTCTCTGTCAGACACCATAAGTGGAGAGAATAGAACCGGGTTGTAGGAAGGTACGTCTCTGTCAGACACCATGAGTGGTGAGAATAGAACCGGGTTGTAGAAGGTACGTCTCTGTCAGACACCATAAGTGGAGAGAATAGAACCGGGTTGTAAGAGGTACGTCTCTGTCAGACACCATGAGTAGAGAGTATAGAACCGGGTTGTAGAAGGTACGTCTCTGTCAGTGGTGACACCATGAGTGGTGAGAATAGAACCGGGCTGTAGAAGGTACGCCTCTGTCGTCTTTGTCAGATACAATGAGCGGTGAGAATAGAACCGGGTTGTAGAAGGTACGTCTCTGTCAGACACACCATGACAGTGTCGGCGGTGAGAATAGAACCGGGTTGTAGGAGGTACGTCTCTGTCAGACACAGCCATGAGCTATGGTGAGTATAGAACCGGGTTGATAGCAAGGTACGTCTCTGTCAGACACCATGAGTGGTGAATAGAACTGGGCTTTGTAGGAGGTACGTCTCAGTCAGACACCATGAATGGAGAGAATAGACGCGGGTTGTAGGAGGTGACGCCTCTGTCAGACACATTGGATGCACTGGGCTATGAGAGTAACAGCTCTGGGATACACTGGGCTATGTTCGTATGTCTCTGTCAGACACTGTGGGGATAGCACTGGGCTATGAGCAGTATGTCTCTGTCAGACACAGTGTGGATAGCACTGGGCTATGAGCAGTATGTCTCTGTCAGACACTGGGTGGGGATGTAGCACTGTGGGGATAGCACTGGGCTATGAGCAGTGTCTCTGTCAGACACTGTGGGGATAGCACTGGGCTATGAGCAGTATGTCTCTGTCAGACACTGTGGGGATAGCACTGGGCTATGTGCAGTATGTCTCTGTCAGACACTGTGGGGATAGCACGATGCTATTGTAGATACGGCTTTGTCAGGCACCTCGTGTAATTAGAACAACACCTGATGTCTTTGTTAGGTGGTTATATCTGTGTCAGACAATATGGGGTAGTAAGCTAAGTATGTCTCTATCAGACACAGTACTGTGTTAGAATAGACGTAAGTTACAGGTGGTGGGTATCTGTCAGACAATGTGGAAGGTGAGGATAGTATTGGACCATAGGTGGTACGTCCTGTCAGAGACACTTGGGTGGTGAGAAACACCGAATTACAGGTGGTACAGGTGGTGTGTCCGACAACGCGGGTAGTGAGAATACAAATGGGTCAGAGGTGGTACGTCACCTGTCAAACAGAGTGTGTTGGTTGGAATAGCACTAAGCTGTACGTGGTACATCTCTGTCAAACACAGTGTGGTGGTGGCAATAGCACTTTGTTGTAGGTAGTACGTCTCTGTCAAACACAGTGTGGTGGTGACAATAGCACTTTGTTGTAGGTGGTACGTCTCTGTCAAACACAATATGGTGGTGACAATAGCACTTTGTTGCAGGTGGTACGTCTCTGTCAAACACAGCATGGTGGTGGCATTAGCATTTTGTTGTAGGTTGTACGTCTCTGTCAAACACAGAGTGTTGGTGGCAATAGCACTTTGTTGTAGGTGGTACGTTTCTGTCAAAAACAGAATAGTGGTGGGAATAGCACTCTGTGTTGCAGGTGGTACGTTTCTGTCAAACGCAGAATGGTGGTCGGAATCGCGCTTTGTTGTAGGTGTGCGACACATTCTGGTGGTGGCGCGTTCTGACAGATATTGTGGTTGGGGAGACCAACGGCGGTCAGTGGTCTGTGTGCTACACCATGGGCTGACCGCCACAGCCACATCTACTGGGAGACGAAAGTCGACATCAAGCAACCCACCCTTTCTTTCTTTTTTTTCTGTTCCCTCTTCATCCCACATCAATTTCCCTACTTCTCTCTCACCCCACTTCTGTTCGCCTTTTTTGAACAATTGTTTGTTACATTATTCCCCCGTTTTGACGAACATTGAGCGTCCTGCGTATTGTTAGTTGTTTGGTTGTTTTATTTAAAGTCTTCTC
>JADBJO010001759.1:155000-172500 GCA_016801955.1 Conus betulinus
GAGAGAGAGAGACAGAGACAGAGAGAGACAGAGACAGAGAGACAGAGAGACAGAGACAGAGACAGAAAGAGACAGAAGGAAACAGACACACAGACAGTGAAAGAAACATTAAGTCAGAATAGACACAGACAGACGCAGAAACATACAGGCAGGCTGATAGGCAGACACATAGACAGACGAACACCCGACTTCAGTTTTCAAGAGCTACGGGTCTTTTCATTAATCACATGTCTGTTTTTCATTGTCATCACGTTAGGCTAGGAAAAGTGGGCCGGAACGAAAAGATTAAAGGAAATAAAAAGGCCTCACTTGTTAAAAGGCAACATTAGTAACCACATGCAAAAAGTAATAGTCACGGCTGTCTTCAGAAAACTGGGACTTTCACGATTACAATGGTAATTATAGGACTTTTAACACAAGTAATCAAGATCCCATATAAAGGATCTCACGATGGTCGATGACTGGGACTCTAAGACCTCCTCACCTCTGTAGTGTTGGCCGTTCCCAAAACGCCACTGACGACGAGGAAGACGACGAGGAAGAGAACAATGACGGTGAAGATGGCAAAGAGCAGCAGGACAAGCAGCAGCTTCTCTCGCCGGCTCCAGCCCGTCTCTTCGTTCGTTCTCGTGAAGTGACCTGGACACCGTCATCATCCGTCTGACCTCATCCGGGTAGTAGAAGGCGACGCCATTTTCTAGGCTGCCCGAGGCATCTGGACGTCATTGAGAAAATGAAAGTGGAACGGTGTCTTGACTGTTCAGTTATAGTTGTTCTTGTTGTTTATCTTTTGTTTAGATAGTCAGATAAATTGCATATCTCTACAGTAAAAACAAACTGGCCCAATAAAACAAGTTTACAAACACGAAGTCACAAAAAACGAAGTCACAAAAATAACGAAGTCACAAAAAATAACGAAAAAGCGTCACTTTTCAGATTCTTACGAACCAAATGTGCTTACATACCAATTACTTCTTCTCTTAGCTAAATTTAAATTCAGCTTTTCGCCATTTACCATATCACGGCCAATAATAACAATAGCAAAACATAGATGTTGCAAGAGGGGTTTAGTTTTGAAGAAGACCGAACATCCATGTCAAAGATCCTGTAATCATTGTCAGTAGTTTACGGAGCCACTCACATGAAAATACCCAGCGTGCACTAGCATGTAAAGAAAGGAAATGAGCGCCAGCAAGCATTCACCAGCGCCCTGAGATGAACCAAGATGAACATTCAGATAGCAGCAACATAATTGTTCATGTGCCTGTCGCGACGTTCCTGCTTTTGCTGCTTATGGGATGATGTGATGACACGGATGATAACAGTCTATATGATGACATTAATGATTATCAATTACTTGATGACATGGATAGTTATTGTGTATATGACGCGATGGATCCTTATTGTTATCTGTCAGTTGGTCAAGTACTTGGGGGAAAAACCCAAAAGCGAACAAATCACTCAAGCAAAAGAAAAAACATTAGTAAGATATCGAAAACCGGCCATACCTGTATGTAGTGGAGCTGACTACAACAGTCATTCTATAGTCTGTCTCTATTCTAACGGTTGAGAACAAGTCTTAAAACCGTGGCACACACACAGACAAACAATCAATGAAATAGCACACTTTTAGAGAGCTCCACAATTGTTCAGAAATACCTAAGTCTAATGTAGAAGTATATTTTCGTTGAACATAAAATCGAAAGAATATTTACATCAGTTCATCGAATACAGCCATGTAATCTCATTTACATGAAGAATAACCACCAGTATTGATGGTGTCAATGATTCGTCAGTGATCTATATATGTATGTATGTATGTATGTGTGTATGTATGTACGTACGTACGTACGCATGCATGTATGTATGTATGCATGTATGTATTTATCTGTCTGTCTGTCTGTCTGTTTGTCTGTCTGTCTATCTGTCTCGAGAATTCATAACTCTGAGTGCGGAAATTCAAATCTCTGAGAGGAGACATTAATGCCGTTGTGATGGAAATATACACCCCAGGACAGAAAATTGTGTTTTTAAAGCGGAAATTTTAGGAACAAATAGTATCTTACGAGACAGAGATCTACACTTTGAGGAGGAAACATCATGTTCGTCAAAGTGGAGGTATATGCTTTCAGGGCAGATATTCTAAAATCTCATGCTAGAAATGAATATTCTTTGAGGCGGAAATCTAGACCTCTCACTGAAGAATTTATGCCTCCTAGGACAGAATTTATTTTTATGCCTTTTAAACATTTATCGGTCAGTCATAATTCGACCAGTCAGTCTTTCATTTATTCATTTGTATTCTCAGTCACCCTTCACTCGGTTTAGATCGATCGTCCAGTTAATGATTTATGTATCACTTTGCTCATTCACTCGTTCACTAACTCGCTCATCTGGTTTTTAATAGAATTAATTGATAAATTTCGTTCGGTGATTTATTTGTTCATTCACTTGTACTATTAGTCTCCCATCCAAATTAGTTCAGTCGTTCTTTTATATATTCCTTTGCTTGTTCTCTCGTTTATTCGATCAGCCGTCTGTTATTTAACAAGTGAATTGAAAATTTTCGTTCGGTGATTAATTTTTCTGTCTTCCTTCACTCGTTCATTCATTTCAGCCTACCATCTCCACCATCGTCTTCACACAGGTATTTACTGGACAAAGCGCTGCGGGCACTGAGGGGCAAGTCCAGGTAGATTGGGGGCCGAAACACCTCAGGATAGGACGCCTTCTCCGTGGACCTCATCCTTGGTGTCCTGGGCGTCAACGACCTTGAAGAAGGCAAGCCTTGCCTCCAGGACCTCCACTCATCGGCGAGGTCCTCGTCCTGGGTGTCGTACAGGGCCGAGGAGCCTTCCCGGGGAGTTTTGGGTGGGCTGAGCGACACGCGACGCCTGACTTTTCCGGGCGTGGCGCGTTTGGGAGGACTGAGGGAGCGGCTGCGAGGACTGGGAGGGTAGGGTTGGGCCCGGGGGTCTCGGAGTGGGCGGACGTCCTCGAGGGCTGGGCGGGAAGGAGTCAGAATCTCTGTAACACAAAATAGTGTTGGGGTTAATTACATATAAAGATTTATATTGAGTGAGGCGAACAGATTACATTGGAGATATATAGATAGATAGATAGAGATAGAGATAGAGATAGAGAGAGAGAGAGATGAATAGATATACACAAAACCAGAGAGAGAGAGAGAGAGAGAGAGAGAGAGAGAGAGAGAGAGAGAGAGAGAGAGAGAGGGGGGGGGGGGGCAAGACAAGACACGACACGACAAGACAAAATTGTTTTATTTACGAGGATAATAGATAAGCACTGATGTGGTTTTTTACATCCAGTCCTCGCCCTGAGTAGGGTCAACAATGCAAAATGAGATAAGGCAACTAAAGAAGCATGCAAAACGTGAACTACAATACGGTACGGAAAAAAAGTGAAATGAGAGAGAGAGAGAGAGAGAGAGAGAGAGAGAGATGAGAGAGAGAGAGAGAGAGAGAGAGAGAGAGAGAGACACACACACACACACACACACACACACACACACACACACACACACACACACACACACACACACACACACACACACACACACACACACACACGCGCACACACACACACACACACACACACACACACACACATACACACGCGCGCGCGCGTACTCACATAAAACATACTTACTAAACAGAATAACATGTGCATTTCAAGTACAAAAACACTTTCTAAATAGTCAGGTTCATACATAAGGCAAAGAGGGTGGTGGTGGTTGGAGGTGGATTTATGGCGGAGCATGTAAGTACTGGCACATGAAATGGTTGAAGTAATGGTGTTTGAAGGCTGATACGCATTGGTGTTGTTTGGTTGATTCAGGGAGCAAGTTCCAATGACCGGAACCTGAATATATTAAACTGGATTTGGATAAGTCAGTTCTAGGAACAGGGACATGAAGTTTGGGTAGAGTCCTTGAGGAATTAATGAGAATCTATGAACTAACGTTGAGGGTGCCTTCCCAGACACAATCCCTTTTTTATATGCAAATCTCAGACTTAAAGGCAGAACTTGAATCTTTTTTATAGTCCGAGTCCAGAAGACTACAGCTTTTTAGGAGGACTACTTTGAGTGCTCGCTTGTGTAGGCTTAGCAAGGTGTTAGCGCAAGCAGAGTCCCATAGAGTAGATCCATAGTCTATGTATGATTGGATATGAGACTGGAAAAAGAGCTTGCATGATTGCAGGTCGAGGAAGCGTTTGATTTTGGAGAGTTGATAAACTTCTGTGTGAAATTTTTTTGCACAGTGAGGTTATGTGAGCTTGCCAACTAATATTGTTATCAATTGTTATTCCTGGCACTTTGAGATATGTAACCTGATCAACGGGTTCGTTTTTAAGATGCACAGGAGGAAACGTACTGGTGAGATTTTGTCTTTTTTGCCTAGTTGTGACAAGCATAGATTTAGTTTTTTGAGGGTGAAGCGACATGCGATTTAGTTCAGTCCATTTTACGAGGTCATTCGAATTTTCTTGTAAAGTTTGTACAAGAACAGCAACATCAGAATGATTTGTGTGTATTGTTGTATCATCAGCAAAGAGTTCACAGGTGGATGTAATATGGAGAGGCAGATCATTGATGTAAATTATGAACAATAAGGGACCAACGATAGAGCCTTGTGGGACGCCATAGAAAAGTGTTTGAAATGAAGAGAAAGTTGTATTAATTTTCACACATTGTTGCCTATTTGTGAGATATGAGTGAAACGCGTATGAGTTTTTGTGGATAATAAGCATACAATTTTAATTTCCTACGAAGAAGGTTATGGTCTATCACATCAAATGCTTTTTTGAAATCAGTAAATAGGACACCACGATATCTGTTGTTGTTAATGCTATTTAGCCAGTCATCAACCAGGTTGATTAGAGCTATGTGGCATGAATAGTTGTGTCGGAACCCAGACCGTCTTGGATGAAGCAAGTGGTAAGTATTTAGGTGGTGTAATGTGTGTTTGTTTGTGTGTTTTTTCTAAACATTTAGAAATAGTGGAAATGATGATGAAATTGGTCTGTAGGTTGCGGGGTCTGAATTGTCACCTGCTTTGTAGATAGGTATGGCTTTCGCTTTTTTTGAAACTATCGGGAAAAAATAATTTTTGTCGATGCATAAATTGAAGACGTATGTTAACGCATCTGTAATTGCTGGAGCTGACAGTTTGAGGATTTGCCGTCAAGGCCATATACCCCACGGGCAACTGGCTGTTTTAGATGCGTTAGGTAGTGATAAACTTCAAAGCCTGTTACTGGTGGAATATAAAGTTCAGACTTGATGTTTTTATCTTGGCAATATTGTTTCAGATTTTGAAGGTCGTTTGATCTGGAAGAATCTGTCGTGACAAATTTATTGGCTGTAGTGCAAAAGCGGGTGTTTAGCTGTTCAACAGAAATGTCTTTAATTACAGTTGATTTTGAAGAAGATTGGTTGTTTGTAAGCTCGTTAATAGTTCTCCATACCAATTTTGGGTTCTGGTTTGATGATATTAGTTCTCGATAATATTTCGTTTTTTCTCGGCGCTTCTGCGAATTTATTGCATTTCTCAGTTTTCTAGATTCCTCTTCACAGCCATATTGTTTAAGCATATCTCTAAGGTAGCCTGCCTCCTGTAACTCTTTAGTGTACCATGCCGGTTTAGGATCATTTTGTACTTTAATCGTTTTTAGAGGGGCGTGCTTATCAAATATTTCTGTAAATGTTTTGATCCAAAATTCAAGAGCAGGATCTGGATTAGTTATGTTGAAAACTGAAGAGAGATTTTGTATAGCAAGTCATGCAGAAAAGTCTTGGTTGTTAAAGGGACATGGGGAGAGGAGCTGATTGGTGTTGATGTGACAGGAACTGAGCAGTCATTGTGTTCAGCAACTGAACAGCAAATGGATGTAGTGGGCTAGGGGGCTGTGCTGAATGCAGTGGATGTGTGTGATGATGGAGGGGGGGGGGGGGGGGGGGGGGGGAGGGTCGGAAGTGTAATGTGTTGGGTGGTGGCAGGATTGTTGTGTTGGGATGTGTAAGGTGGGCACTGTCTGAGTTGGTGGATGTATGGGGTATTAGATTTAGAGGGTGGTAGTTGTGCTGTGCAGGGAAATTGTGTAGCCAAGATGTGTTGTGAGGTTGCTGAGAGAGAGAGAGAGAGAGAGAGAGAGAGAGAGAGAGAGAGAGAGAGAGAGAGAGAGAGAGAGAGAGAGAGAGAATACCAATGACAATGACTGTTATGACGGAAGGTGTGGTACTGTGTGTATTACTGTCTGACTCTCTCACTTTCAAAAGTTTGGATGCGTGTAACGATTATTCCCTACACACACCCACACCGTACGAACATTGATAGCCAGGCAGCACACAAGTTAAATTTCTTTCTTTTTATATGCTGCCTGAACAATCAAACATAAACACATGTCAATATATCATATCACATATCATATTATGATTCAACACAAAATCAATACACGCCACCATAGAGCATGCAGATCAATATTTCACATCAGCTAAGGTAGGCCTATGTAATAGCACAGGGAGCTTTAACTGTCACTCTCACAAAATTGAAGCAATACACGCCACCACATAGCGTGCAGACCAATGTTTCACATTAACTAAGATATGTATGGCACAGGGAGCTTTAACCGTCACTCTCATAAAATTTTCATATCACATATCGTATTATAATTCATCCGAAAATCAATGCATGCCACCACATAGTGTGCAGATCAATATTTCGTATCAACCAAGGTATGTAATACCACAGGGAGCTTTAACCGTCGTTTACACAAAATTGTCATATCACATACATTATTATAATTTGAGTCCACATACTTGGCTGCACTGAGCCCAAGTTACAGTCTATAGCTCCAGCCACACGGCAAGCAGAGCAGCCCACAAACACAGTCAAAGTGGAGTCTCACAGTGTACAGCAAACTACATAGAACTACCGACCTGGCGGTCAGCCTCTCCACGTCGTAACGGAGACAGCGACGAATAAAAACCAAAACAGTCCCCGGCCGGACTCAGGGACTCACTGTTTTTCTTTCTCTCTCGTTCCCATTTTCTGTGTTTTACGTCAACTTCCTAGGTAATTTCACGTTAACGTAATAATTTACGATGACGTCATAATGACTATTGAGAGTTTATAGAAATGCAGCACCCTTTAATGAAGGGTTTGTGCACTATAAACAATGAATCTTATTATTACAATGAACATAACAGACAAGCAAATTAGTATTACGATAATGCGCACTCTCTCATCTGAAAGGTTTTGTATAAGTAAGTATATTGATAACATTTTGATGACACCATTACAAAGCGATGACGTCAAAAGGCAAAATTTGAAAGCATTTCGACTTTTGCAGAATTTTGTTGCTATCAATTCTCTTCAGAGATTAAACAAAATAGGACAGCATAATGCAAAGTGTAATTAATCTTCAGTTTCTTTGCAAAGCGGACATAGTAACTGAATATATGCATGATTCCTGCGAAAACAATGCATAGCTAAATCTGATACTCCAAAACGAAACCTTTTTAAGGTTCGTAGTTTCATATGAATATTCTTAAGAATTTTCTAAAATTTTTCAAGAATTACAAACGAATACCTTCCATCATTATGACAAATACAGGCAAAGTAATCATTCCAGCAACTAATGTACGATGCATTCAATCAACACATCAAGTCATTGCAGTAATCCAAGCAAAATTCGAGTTTAACAATTCGTGCAAACATATCAGAAAATATATACATTTCTTGACATCGCTATCTATATCTCTGTTGTTCTTAAGATTTTGATAGGGATACCACTTTCTACGAAAATCTGTGAATTGCATTTCCATGCAGTGCATGAATTTTTCGATTTTATATTTGCTCTTTGACCTGTTCAAAAAGTGTTGGGGATTAGGTTTGATCTTGGTTTTCTTTTATATACAAAATATTTAGCAAACAGAATAATCAGATCAAACCTTTTGTCCGTTTTTATTTGTTCATTATTAAAAAAAAATAATAAAAAACACCAATTTCGTAATAAGCTTGATGATTCTTGAACAGTTTTTTACTTTGCTCTCTTTTATTCTCACTAGTTTGCTCCAGAACAATGAACATAACTGCAAAGTAGTGTTGCACAGAATCTTTGTCTGTCTCACAAAATGAACATTTATCGCTATTTTCTTCAGAGTACTATTTGTATTGTAATGTGAAGCCATATGAACATAATCTATTTAATTTTACCGGTTTGTTTTTAAGGTTTTGTCCCAGTCTACCGCTAATCTTAGTTTGAACTTCCATAGAGGAAATGAGTTCACATTAAATATAATAAAACTCTTTCAAGAGATCACTGTTTGTAAACGTTTGAATGCTTATTTACGTTTGATATAACTTGTAGTAGTGCATTTGTGGTGTAGTTACATTCTTTATAATATGTATTTTCTTCAAATAGCTTTCTATAGACTGTACACATTCCATAGCTTTAAGATATTTCACGTTCTTGCCATATCTATAGCACAATCTGTTGTATCCATGAAATCCCCCTTTTCGTCAATGATATCTTTTACCAAAAATCATTAGCCAATCCAGTTTCTAAAGCAAAACAATACCGTTACTTACTGGAAATTTATCATCTAAGAAAAATGGCTCCACTAGGACTTCTATTAAATTTTGAAACTCTATGCTTTTATCAAATTTTTGTAAGATAAAAAGACATCTTTGAAAATTGTTAGATTTGTGTGAAAGAAATGTTCTAGGACCATATAAATTCAAGAAATCTATTTTTGGATAACGCATTTTAATCGCTGTTTTCCATTTTGTGTTAACAGCGTATTTCTTTTTATACAAGTCATCTTTAGCGCTTGTACATACGTTCTATATCTGGTATTCCTATACCTCCAATTGCAATAACATGCACCTTATATTTTCTTTTAATTCTATCTCTTTTCATATTCCACACAAATACATAACACATCCATTTCAGTTCTTGTATTTCTTTGTCCGGAGACTTTGGCAAGTGTATCCATAGGTATACATGCTTTAAAAGTATAAGCAATTTCAACACAGCAGTGCTGCCCTGGGTGTGTGCATATTTGTTTTGATCAAATTTTGAATAGATTCTTCGCCTCGATTAGTTTATCATTTGTATTAAGTTCGGTCATTTTTGACAAATAATTTGAAAATCATATCACAAGAAGTTCGAATTTTGGGAGATTCCATACCATTTCCTTTTCTCTCCAGTAGATATTTTTTACGACATTTTACACTGTCCCAGTCAAGCATTGATAGTGTTTCGAAGTTTAGTTTCAGTGCTGAAAATTCTTCAAATTCAGATATTGTTTCAAACAGATTTTCGTGTGATTTTTAATTCCTCTTTATTGCAAACGTTGTGCTGTCTCCAAATTCGAGCCATTTTAAACTCTGCATTTGCTGTACAAATAGTTTTTTTATACCACAGTTTTTCTCGAATCTTGCAGACTAGTACTTCTGAACACAAATAAGATAAATATGGTGAAATAGAGTCACCCTGGCGACAGCCCCTTTATATTTCCAGACTTTGAGAAACTTTTTCATTCGCAAAAGGCTGAAATTCAGCTACACAACTCTTCTCAAATTCGAATGCTTTCAAAACTGTTTTCCTGTATCCCCAATTTCTTGTATCAAAAGCTTTTTTGAAGTCTACTGAACAACAAGCCTGGAAGAATTTTTCATTTGTACATTATACAAAATTCCTATACTGTCTCATATTTATCTGTCGGAAACGAATCCTGTTTGATCTTAATTTATCATCTTCGAAAGGATTTTTTTCATTCTGTGTGCTATACACGTGGTCCCTGTTTTATAAGGAACATTTAACAAATATGTTGGTCTCCGAATATTCAGAAAGTCTCATGTTTTATCTCTCTTTGGTGAACATGTTATTATTCGTTTGTCCTCACTAGAAACCTTCATTCAATGATCGATCTAACAACATCCAAAGCGAACTTGGTTATTATAGATTTTAAATGCTTATCCATATCAGTTAACAAATAAGTTTGTACACAACGTGAATTTGACCAAATGTGCGATGCATACTAAATCTCTCTCTGTTCAGAACATGGCCAGTCCATTCCTGCCATCTACAGTCTATAAGTCTTTGTTGAAAAAAACTCTACAAAGCTTCTTACTTCTTCCACACCTTAACTAAACAATAGAAATGCGAAGCCAAATTCAAAAAGACAAATACGAACATTTAACACCCACGGGTCGATCCCCTTACGTCTGAATTGCATAACATGACATAAGCTTTCCTGGGTATCTGTGTGCATCCATACGTGCCAACTTTAACCAGTGATGAACACAATTTACAGCAGCATTAATATATACATATATTAATATATCTATCTAAATCACTACACACAAGATAAATTGGTGTCTGTATGTCTACGCCCAGCAATTTCTTCAGAGCGAACACATGCTTTTTTCACAGTATAAGCTGCTTTATCCAGTCCCCATATTTCAGAATCATAGAAACTTACAGACTGTATCTGAGGATCAAACAATTTGCAGAATAGTTCTTATGAAAGTATGTTCACATAATTCAATTTTCTCAGTACGTTTAGCTTTACTGGCAGCATAAGGGGGGGGGCCAATAAAACTCAGTCTACTTGAAAAATGAATTTCCAAATATTTATAGGCATTGGCTATAAATGAATTCTTTCCATTTAAACACTGTTTTATCTAGCAGCTAAATAACCACCTTTTCTAAACTCTATAGTACTACTGTTGTCCATTTCAAACTCAATACCAAGAGATATTGTCGCCTCATGTAATCTAGTGCTCCAATTTTGAAGACTGACCACAGCTTCAAACAAAAGCACATCATCAACGGCTAATAATAGTATAAATAGGTTCAAAGTATCTAACAGAAAGCATGCACCATGAGTTAATATATTTGTTCTTTTTAACAAGTGTTTATTTCTATTCGTGGAAAACAATATGTCAAACCGGTCATCATAGTTCAATCAGCGGCTACATTTTCTTACTGCTCGTGGAATCTGCCTACGTATGAACTCCTATTCTTCGTCGCAACAGTCCTGATCTTTTTGTCTTCCACCAGCAGCCACATTTTTTCTTCACACACTCAGCAACCTCCCTCATACAAATGTTGAACACACCCAGGGCCAAACTGATGTCCACATCAATTAAGCTAATTGGTGACTCAGTTTATCAGCAATATTCTCTTCTGTAAATTTTTCATGAATCTTTTCAGCGTGTTTTGGTCCCACACGTACATTGCACCTAATGCACGCTTATGAACCATGTCCGTTTTATAAAAATTTTTCCTCGGAACGTGTATAAATAAAACCGAAGATAAATGTGTAGAGACTTTAAGAAGCAAGAGCCACAAGAAAGGGCATACACATCATTAGACATCAAAATATAATCGATGACACTACTTCCAAAATCACAATGATTTGTATAGCAGCATTCAATATACGGTGGCACAAGACGTTGAAATGCATATATTCAAAGCAGTGCACATGTTTAAAATGAATGATTTGCCAGATTCATTCCCGGAATCGTGATCAGACTTTGCCAACACTGACGGGTTGACTTTCATAAAGACAGCTAAATTCAAGCTTGTTTTCAAAGTTATGTGGGACATTGACATTTGCTGTTAAGATCACCAGACAAAAGAACATGATAGTCATGTGTTGGAAGTGCATGATCAATCAGCAGAGAGAGAGAGAGAGAGAGAGAGAGAGAGAGAGAGAGAGAGAGAGAGAGAGAGAGAGAGAGAGAGAGAAAATGCACCCACTCATTCACATAATTATTGTCCGAATCATTCTCTGAAGAAAGACGTAAAAGTAAGGGACACACACACACACACACACGCACACGCACACGCACACACACACACACACACACACACACAGATTCAAAGATTTTAATCCTGCGACCCCTTTTGGGGCATGGAGGACTTGAAACAAATCAAACAAACAGACATGAAACAAATCAAACATCAAAATTTTCCCTATAATTAACATACTGAATGTAATGTTACACAACTTTACTAGTTTCAAAAACTTAGCTAAGTTTGGCAACACTTTCTTACTACCACAAAGCAAACGACAATCGTTAAATACGGACTTTCTATACGTAAATTTTCTAGATATAAACTGATTTCTAATGTCTTATATTTGTTACATTTCATTACAAAATGAAATTCATCACCAAGGTCATTCTGGTCGCAGTTCCGACAGAATCGTTCATCGTGAGGTATTCCAAATCGTCTGCCAATTTCTATCATGAGTTTATGATTGCCACAGCGAAACCGAATCAGTGGGGGTATATGTAAACATCAGGTAACATTTTAACATATTTTTCTGTAAAATAAACACTTATTACTAAATCCTAAAGCATCATTCCATGCACGTTTGTAAATGTCTTCTAATGAATTACGAACATTTCTACAGACTGTGAACAGACGAAAACTTTTATGTCTCCCACACACAGTCGAATCCTGTTTCTATAAGGACATCCCGTATACACATCACCACCCCTGGATCTAAAACCCTGATTTCTGTATAAATCATATAATACCTGATTCAATCTAGACGAATATTTGTTTGTTTGTGGAGAAAGTAAGGATGACCAGAATATTATCATTCGTGCATGTACTTGAACTGAAACAGGATACTTTCCTAGTTCTCCATATATCAATTCTTTTTTGGTAGAACGATTTAAATGAAAAAGATGGTTAAAGAATTTAAGCTGAAAACTTTCCATTAGCTTTAAATCACTATATCCCCAAATTTCACAGCCATATAAAAGCACAGGCAGTGCCATTGACTGGTACAAGTCCAGTACAACACACACACACACACACACACACACACACACACACACACACACACACACACACACACACACACACACACACACACACACACACACACACACACACACACACACACACTCACACTACCACCACCACCACCACAACCACCACCACCACCACCACCACCACCAGCATAGCCGAAAAACAGATGTGTATTCCCTGACCTTCTAGGAGTCGGCAAGGGCCGTTCCCCGAACTTCAACGATCTGAGCTCCGGCAGTGTCCTCACCAAAGGTCTCCGGCTCTGGTCAAGGTCAACGAACTGAAGCTCCTCTGAAGACGTCGTCACCTCCGTGGAGTCGCCCGAGGAGGAAGAGGGCAGTGGGGGTATAGGGGAGAAAGGCGTGGAAGACGAGGACTCAATGTCCTGTCCAGGACTTTCTTCAGGTCGTCATAATGTCCGGTGAAACGGTCTGGGCTTCCTTGCCGTCTGGAAGGATAGAAGTCTCCGCTGCTGTGTCGTCGCATGGCTGAAATGGTGGCGGAGATGGTAGTGATGGTCTTCTTCTGGATGGTGGAAACTTGATTGTAAAGTCATCCTGAGGGGAGAAAAAAAAGTTGATATATCTTTTTCAATAGAAGCTCTCTGTCTGTCTGTCTGTCTGTCTGTCTGTCTGTCTGTCTCTCTCTCTCTCTCTCTCTCTCTCTCTCTCTCTCTCTCTCCTCTCTCTCTCTCTCTCTCCTCTCCTCCCTCTCTCTCTCTGTTTATGATGTGTGCAGGGAGGTGAGGGGCAATGAGAAGTTAGAAGACGGACGGGGGTTGAAAAAAGAGGAGGAGGGGGAGGTAAAGAAGAAATGTTTCGATTAGAAAAGAAACACCCGAAGGTGCTGGGGAGGACCCAGAGAAGCACTGTCTTCACCTGCTTTTAGAGCAGTCCTGTACCATCCTTGGAGGCTGCTGTGTTGACAATGGGTACAGGCACGCGCAGGACGCTCCATTAAGATATCAAGGGACATAACTGCTCCAGAACAGAGGTATGTCAGACTACAGGATGCAACTCATAACAGCCTTAAAGTAGCATCCCCATGAGTATACCAGCCCGTATTTCATGACTGCAGAGCCCACCGGCGAAAAACACCACCCTCCAGCTGTCGAGCACACCCCACAGACCCAACCACCCCCTGCCCACGGACAGATGAAGACAGTGCCACTCCTGACACAGCCAAGCTTTCGCCATACGGTCTTATGTGCCCTCAAGAGAGAATCCAAAGTTATAAATTATTAATTATTAATTAATTATATTAATTTGTAAGATATTGAAAATGATATTGAACTTCGAAGAGTTTAGGGGAATGATGTAATGAATGATAGAATTTATAATGATGGATGCTCTGAATCATTTAATTATTGAACTATGTGGAAATAGGCCTAGTGATGCATTAATCAATTATTTAAAAATGATTTCGATATACACATCTGGAGGAATACTGCTGAATTGGTCAATGACTATAAAGTAAATGATATTTCCAAATTATTTGGGAATGACATTGGGAATGATACTGGATTCTGGGAATTGAGCTTAAGTGTTTTTTTTTTTTTTTCTTCTTTTTTTCTTTCTTTTTTTTTTTTTTTTTTTTCTTTTTTTTTTTTTTTTTTTTTTGCTGTCCTAACCTCTGCGCCACCTCAGAGGCAGTGCACCCACGGCGCTCATTCCGACACCCCGTCCACACCTACAGCCCGGTCGGCACCGCCGCAGCCCCGGCACCGGCAATCCACAGGGAGCAGTCGATGTCAAGTCGTCAAGAGGCAACCCACCGGAGGAGACACTGCACTGCTGCCGAGTCACTTCGGTGGTGTTCAGTGGCGCCTGTTCTGATCTAACATACGCAGGACACCACCTACTAAGCCCCTCTACTGACGACAATAATTGCTTAGTCGCGGAGCCGGCGTGAGTGAGCTCTCCCGCCGGAGGGCGCCACCACGTCCGTCCAAAGACAGCCCCCATGGACTCGCCGATACCGGTGACCTCGACGGAACCAAACCAAGGCCACAGACGTGGAGAGGACATCGAAATTGAGGTCACCATGAGAGCAGGGCATGAAGGGCCACAGAATTTGAGATATTTTTTTTTAATGCTGATCGATGAGAATGAGGATGATTAAGATGATGCTATGGATTTCCATTTCGGTCTGAGACTACATGACAGGGCTGTACTCTACGCTTCCTTTCATAATATATCGCGGCGTCAACCAGGCCCGAGAGATACAGGCACCTGCAGTGTTGGCCAGGAAATTTGAGCAACACTCTCAGAAACGCATCCATTAAGTGGATGAAACTCGACAGTGTGATTCCAGTCTTCCCAACTGAGCCCGTAGAAAACTCAACTCTGGGTAGGAGCCGGTCGGGGCAGAAAAAAACCCACATGACTCTGATGGGATTCGAACCCACGACCTCCCAGCCGGGAGTCCGCGACGCTAACCACTTCGCCACGGCGGCTGGCTGAGCTTAAGTGGTTCTTCAGAAAATTTTTTCATGGTAATTGATTCAAACAAGAAAAATACACGAAAACGAATGTTACATAAATGCGCGCGCGCGCGCGCGCGCGCGCGCGCGCGCGTGTGTGTGTGTGTGTGTGTGTGTGTGTGTGTGTGTGTGTGTGTGTGTGTGTGTGTGTGCTTAAATGCACGTGTGTGCTCATTTATATTCTCTCAAGGGCAATAGCTCTGGCATAGCCGAGTGTGTATGTGAGCGCATGCAGAGGTGTGTGTGCGTGCGTGCGGACGTGCCCGCCCCGCAAAAGCGCGCTCCCCCCCCCCCTCTCTCTCTCTCTCTCTCTCTGTGTGAGTGAGGTGTGTGTGTGTGTGTGTGTGTGTGTGTGTGTGTGTGTGTGTGTGTGTGTGTGTTGCGTGCGTTCTGTGAGATACATTTGCTCTCCTAACGTCAAGAAACTGGATCGTCCATCAACCCTACAAAAGGCCACACATTGATCTGCACTCTCAATGACATCTCTCAATGACATGACACCAGGATAATTACCCCCACCAGTTTCCTCCATTGGGATACCAACTGAATTAACTGACAAAATTAAGCCGTTTAGGTAAAGGCTACTGACCTAGAGAAAACATGTTGAGGATATTGCTTTTAAATGCAAAAAAGGGCCTGTCTGCCATGAAAGCAATGGCAGCTAAAGGTACTGAATAGCGCCTTCTCTACCGACTGTATAATGCAGTAGTATTCAGTGTGATTGATTATGGCTCACAACACTGTCCTGGCGCAACTTTTAAACATAGAAAGAATTCAAAATGAAGCAATGAACTGATCCCGGAAATCACCAAGAAAATACCGGGTGAAACTGCACGATACTTGCCAGACTTTCCAGACAATGGAGCCAAGGCACAAGCTAGCACAGGTGAAGGGATATCTTATAGCAGTTGAACCCCCCTCAAACCCACTCTATGCGGCAGTCAAGAAACAACAGGTAATCACCTAGAACGTATCCGTTGTATGTCATCTTTTTCTCACTGCAAGATACCCACCCTTCTAAATACAATTATATTGCTTTTTGCCGCGTTGATGTTTAACTGTAATGAAGCAATCACACCTTGTAAAGTGTTTAACTGGGTTTGTAATCCTATAACTGTTTCTGATAACAACACCACGTCATCAGCTAAAAGGAGAATGAAAATCTCTAGAACATCGTTTATGAAACGTGTACTGTGCCTTCCACGATGTATGATTTCTTGTGTCAATTCATCAAGAAAACAAAACAGGGCTGCAGACATTGCCCTGTTTCACACCAGAAGCACATTTAACGTAATGTGTTAAAGCTGCACAGATCGCACTCTTGCTTTCACTTATTCATACATACTTATAACACATTTATAAAGTTTCTCACGAATACCGTTTTTCAGAAAAAGACAGGCCACAGTAAAGTTCTATTCACTGAATAAAAAACCTTCTCAAAATCAATAAAGGCAACCATTATATTATAATTTACAATCGAAACAAAACTGTTTTTGTATACATGCCATCAATGTGAACATATGATCAACAGTAGAATGGTTTTTCTTAAACCCAGCTTGGTATTCCCCCGTAATGTTATGTTCTTCTGCCCACTCCTGTAATCTCTTCTTGATATCCGCATTATACAATTTATTGCACATATTACGCAACGAAATATCTCTGTGATTATATGGGTCGTTTGCATCTCCTTTTTATACAATTGGATGACAATTTGCATCTCCTTTTCATACAATTGGATGACAATGGATTCTGACCAAGATCTGGGATATATCCCTTGGTGAAATATGGAATTAAAGAATTTAACCAAAAACTCTAGAAGTAAGTTTGAGAGGCAAGCAGTTTTTTATGAATTCACCTAAATTCCAACTGGACCGGCAGCTTTCCGAGGGTTTATCTTTCTTTGAGCCACTAAAACTTCTTCAGGAATGGGACAATTTAGATTGTAATCACTGTATTCAGTGTCATTTACATGAATTTCATTTACCAGATCATCGTGAGAATGAGCGTTTCCTTCAAGCAGATTTCTAAAATGATGAAACCATGTTTCAAGACATGTAAATTACGGGTTGTTTTCTTTTTCCTGAAAATTTTGTGGACACAATCCCAAAACTCGTTCTGTCTTTTTACAGATTGGAGCAGTTCTGTTAACAAAACCTGA
>JADBJO010001759.1:182500-197500 GCA_016801955.1 Conus betulinus
CAATACAAGACTATCTAAGACGTCATTATTTCTCTAATCTTAAACGCCTTAAACAGAAACATACCTAAATTCCTAATAACCTTATAACTATTAGAGCTAAGTAATAACTGTAAACGAAACATACATGGGCGGCTATGATATTTCTGTGGGATAATTTTTTTACGAATATCTTCTAAAGCTGGACAAAGGAAAATAAAGTGTAATTCATTTTCCTCACCTTGCATACACAATGGACATACCAAATCATTTTGTCTATGTTGTCTGTATCTTAAGTAATGGGTCCTTATGTCAGAAACACCAACTCTGAATTTAGCAATTGATCTTTTCAGATGCATATCCAAATCAAACTTCAAATAAGGCTGAGTACAACGAAAACTAGAATAATTTCTGTACAAATCATAGCGTCCACTACTTTGTATATGATCGTCCCACATTTGCCATCTACAGTCAATCAGCCTTTGTGTCGGAAAACACGAATAAACTGGCTTTTGATTTCCGACACTCTGGGACAGCCAGACATCACCAAACCCATGCTTACACAGAAAACAGACGTACATTTGAAACCCAGTTGTTTTTTTTCCCTTTACATCTAATTCGAACAACATTCATAAGACTTACGAGGCAATCTATAATGTTCCATTTGTAAAAGCTTTAACCAATACCGAACACATCTAATGGCTGAACAAATAAACAGTGGATATCTATTGGTCTCCCCCCATATACCAAATCATTGAAATACGCCTGTCAAGACCTAGAAACCTCTTCAAAGCAAATAAATGTACTGCCTCGCAATGAACAACAGCATTATCTAAACCCCAAATTTCAGCTCCATACATCAAAACCGGCTGTATTTGGGAATAAAATATTTTCAAAAATAGCTCAAGCGAATTGTTATTTCAAAGCAATCAGTCTTTTTTTCATGACACATACCAAAGCATTCTTTGCCCTACCTGCAAGATCTTTACAGGCAAAGGGTAAAACTTAGGCGTGTAGAAAAATAGATCCCTAAATATTTATATACATTCAGCACAGGTATAGTAATTCCGTTATACATCCATCTTTCCCTCGCCGCCAAATAACCTCCTTTCGAAACACCACAATGTTGCTTTTATTCATATTTACTTTCAACTCTAATGAAGAGGCAGCCCTGTTCAGATTATTTATCTGGCGCTGTAAGCCAACTATCGTTTCTGAAAACCAAAAACAACATCATCTGCTAATAATAGGATAAACAATTCTAAGACATCTTCCGAAAATCGTCCACCATGAAGGCCATTATTGATAACCTCAATGGTAAGCTCATTAATGAATATAGAAAAAAGTACAGGGCTGCAAACATCACCTTGCTTTACCCCAGCAAAACAATTAATATAATCTGTCAGATTGGAACCACTTCTCACCCTAGTCTTAACAACTTTGTACATGGCTCTTATACAGCGAAATAATTTCCCCTTGATCCCATTTTTTAACAAGATAGTCCATAAAAGCTTTCTATTGATGGAGTCAAAGGCTTTTTCAAAGTCAATAAACGCAACATAAAATTTACGATTTAATGAAAATTGTTTCTGAACAAATGCAAGAAGAGTAAACATATGGTCAATAGTAGAGTAGCCCTTTTTGAAACCCAGCCTGATGCTCTCCCGTGATATTATTACATTCATCCATTCCTGCAATCTGTTGTTAACAACAGTACTATACACTTTACAGCTAACATCAACAACAAAGAGATACCTCTGTAATTATTAGGGTTATCTACATCGCCTTTCTTGAACAAGGGCAAGGTTACACAGACTCTGTCCAGTTTTCTGGGAAGATGCCTTCATCAAAAATTCTATTGAACAGAACTAGTAAAAAGTCAACAACTCGAGGTCCAGCATACTTCAACAATTCACCAATAATAGAATCAGGTCCTGCTGATTTGTTAGTTTTAATTTTCCGCATGGCAAATATAATTTCTTCTTTAGAGATGGGACGATTGAAAATGCTCGTCTTCTCCCTCATCGATAACAACAGAAAGCTCATCATCACTTAAAATATCTTTACCTAACAAATGTGTAAAGTGCTCATACCATGTATCCAGGGAAATATTATTCTTAATGTATTTTCTTTTAAATGAAGCTCTTTTTAATGTTTTCCAAAACTCCTGTTGTGAAGGAAGAGATCTGATCAAGTTATCTAATAAGTTTTTATTGAACATTTTCTTCTTCTGCTTTTGAAGGTTTTTATATTCTCTTCTTGCAATGACATACTCACTTCTGTCACCATCGTCCAAAGTACGAAGCCATATTCTCAATAATTTTAGCGTTTTTCTTTTCATTACCAAACAATCGTTGTCAAAACCAATCATCCTTTTTAGCACCGTTTCTTATTAGCACACGTTTTATCATACATTCAGCACTGTTTTTAATACAATCATTAAACAAATCTAAAGCTTTATTTACATCAACATTGATCAGTTCTAAAGCCTCATTTAATTTAGTGCACATTTCTGCTTTACACAAATTCTCTCTGTAAGTCAAAGCATACTCATCATTCCACACAAACTTATCGAATACTGTTGCCTCAACATTCTCTGTTGATCTATCGCCACCTTTTGTTGTAAAATCAATGTGAAATTCAACAGGTAAATGATCGGATTCGATACGCTCCGAAACAAACAAATAACATAAATCACAAAAAAAGTGAAGAAAAAATCTTTAGATACGAGGAAATAATCATTAACGCTGCTCCCGCTGTCTGAAATGTATGTATAGCAACCATGACGGTCGCCCTGACATACACCATTCATAATATACAAATCAAAAGCAACGCACAGATTTAACAATAACTTACCATAATTATTCAATACATTATCATGAGAACGTCGATCTGTGCAAGGTGGCTGGCTTTTTGTTTGCAAACAGGAATCAAAAACATCAGTATACAAATCAGGAGAAAAATTTGCCGTCCTGCTGTTCAGATCGCCACACAGTACTATGTCAATGTCACCAAGAGAGCACAAGCAGTCAGCCAAACAGTCTTCCAACATAGAAATACCATTATCAACATTAAAAGAATTATAGAAAGGAGAACCTTCAGGCTGAATATACGTACAAACCAAAGCAATGTTTCTCTGTGTACCAAAAAGCGATTTTTCAATTAAAAAGACACATACATTAGAGCAATGAACTTCTACATATGATACGAAGGGAACAAATTCTTGTTTTATCAAACAAACGAGTCCTCCAGATCTTCTCCCCTGATGACAGAGTTTTACAGCAGGTTTGATAAAGGCTTTATACCCAACAAACATGTCCATGCTACAAGTTTCAACGAACGTTTCTCCAAAGCATATAAAATCAAAACCACAGGCATAAGAAATAAATGCATTGTCAAAAACTTTTGAGAGTAAACCATTCACATTCCAAGAAAGAAGTTTGAATATTTTATTATTACATACAGGCACATTCAGACCCCGGTTGTCAATATCAATATGATCACTATCAAGTGCACCGTTTTCCATACACGCATTAATATCGCTATCTAAATCATCATATTTAGAAAAATCATCATTCAAACGGCTGTCGTTCAAACTGTCATACGAATTTAAGCGTGTACCAGTGCCATCGCTCACACCGTCCACAGCACTGCCGTCAAAAGCACGTGCAAAGCGGCTACTGCCACGCGTGACAGGATCCGGAACGGCCAGTCTTTCCACCGGTGTCAAGGTATTCTTTCTCCCTCTTGAATTAACAACTTCATCGTCGCGAGAGGGCCGGCCAAAACCCTATTTCAACTCTTTTAGCTGACCAGAAGAGTCAAGCCCGAACCTCTTGCCATCAACAAGGAGATGGTCAAAGACCATCGCGGCTCTCTTACCGCTATTCCTTGCGTCTTTCAAATGAGGTGTGAGCTTACGTCTTATATCACGGACCCTACTTGTAAAATCTTCTTCGCCGACAAAGACATTGGTTCGTTTCAACTTGGCCTTAGCTTTCAAAATATGTACCTTGTCCTTGTATGAGAACATCTGGCAATGATAGGGGAGTCATGCTTTGCATTCAAACAATGCGCTCTGTCAAACTCGACCCCATTCACGCCCAACTTCTTAGCAGTCAAGCCCTTCAACATTCGTTCGCAGTCATCACTATTCTCATTCTCACTTCTGTTCAATCCATAAAACAATAAATTATTACGCTTCGAGCGCCCTTCGAGATCATCTGCCTTCTTTTCTAGAAACTCAAGTCTGTCACCAAGTTCAGAGTTCACTCTCTGCAGATCATTGTTCTGGGAACGTAATTCCGCCACTTCCTCCCTAAGACCCTTCACTTCGTTCTGCAACGCAGCATACTGTTCACCAAGGGTCTTCACATCTGTTTTAACGTCATCAACTTACTGTTCATGGCCTTGCTGGTCCTGTCCATCTCCGGAAGCTTGGTCATGATGTCGGCAGTGGTGGGTTCGGCGCTGGTCGGTCTGGATACAGGAGAGTCCTCAGAGGGGGCAGCACTCCTGTCCGCACTGGCACCACGTGTAGCGTATCCGAGCCGGGTCTGCTTTGCGTTGTCTGCCTTCACCGCTGGTGTAGGTCCGGGGTTCTGCTCCACATCTCCACATTGCAGTAACAGTCCGCCCCAAAACAACAAGACGAGGAGCAAACCTGCCCAGACACCGTCACTCCGCCGGCGTAGCGTCAAAATGGGTGACCTCATTTTCAATTTTTGCACAGTTCTCTTGTACATAAAATGCAGAAATATCTGCAGAAAACAACCACATCTTGCCGGAAAGAGAGACCATCCAACGGCATGGTGAAAGTACTAGTTACATGCACACTCTCAATCAACAGCACTAACAGGAACCGTCAAAAATAGGAAGAACTTGAAGAGAATTTTACACTGCGTCTTGCTCCAACTCCACGTTGAAACTCACCCCCCCCCCCCCCCCCAAGAGAGAGAGAGAGAGAGACAGACAGACAGACAGACAGACAGAGAGACAGAGACAGACAGACAGACAGAGAGAAGACATAAACTGTTTTCGTTTAGCATCTAGGCCTTAACAAATGGCCGAACAGTAATTATAAATTAGTCAACTATGTTAAAGAAGAAAATAGAAGCGAAACAAAATGTGCAGAAAAGGCAACAACATAGACCAGGCCAGAACAAAGGAAATACAATGTTATAAACTGTACCTCGGATATCCTCGAGTAAACGGTGTACAGTGTACATTGTAAAACGCTTAGAGCTTGGTCCCTTGCTGAGGATAGGCGCTATATAAATATTCATAATAATGATAATTATAATGATAATATTGATATCCTATCATCGTGTAATCAGAGTCATCTTCATTCTGGCAAGTCTACTCGTTCACTGTTGCATCATCATCATCATCAGAGAGAGAGAGAGAGAGAGAGAGAGAGAGAGAGAGAGAGCAAGAGAGAGAGAAGAGAGAGAGTGAGCGAGTGAACGAGAGACTGAACGAAAGTTGGGGGGGAGAGAGACAGACAGACAGGCAGGCACACAGATAGAGAGAGGGGGAGGGAGGGAGGGAGGAGGGGCTGCATATCAAATATTTATTTTCTCATATCGTGACTAACATATAAAAAACTGAATGTTTTGGGGGTGGGGGAGTTAATCTAAAACAGGGGAGAGGGGGGGGGGGGGGGGGGGGGGGGGGTCATTCTGGCGTTGTTTGTTTAAAATCCCGGGGAGTTAAAATTGGCACGTGCTAATTCTAATTCTAAACTCCGGTGAGTTAAAAAGAGGAGGGGAGTTAAATTGGATGGCTACACCGGATCCACACCCCATTTTGTGTCGGCTCATCGCTGGGCTCCATTCCATCATTCCACAAGGCTGTAAGAACATCGGTGTTGGCATAGCTTTGCTGGCAGACAAACCAACCAGTCTACACACTCGGGTGAGCTAAAAACCTCTTTGAGGGAAGTCACAAGAAAAGAGTGGTCGTGATGGTGGGAGAGGGGGAGGAGGAGTGGGGGTGGGGTGGGGGCTCACGGACATTCTCCCCCCTCCTACACACACCCTATAATCTTTTTTTGTATTTTTTCCAACACATTTTATTCAGGTAACCATGAGAGCTTACATGTACGCAGAAAGAAGACACTGCGCGGAGATTTTCACACATATATAATGGGCAGATTCATGCATGACACACATAAATTGATGATACATAAATATTTTCAACCACTGTGAAAGCTGTAAAAATTATCGTGCAGTCACATGCATCAATCAAAAGCATAGAATATTATTGTAGGCTTTTCTTGCGTGCGTGTGTGTGAGCGCACGTGCGCGCGCGCGAGCCTTTGTGTGTGTGTGTGTGTGTGTGTGTGTGTGTGTGTGTGTGTGTGTGTGTGTGTGTGTGCTTGCGCGCGTGTATGCGTGCATGTGTATGTGTGTGTGTATGGACTTCAATCACCAGCAGTTAGGGTGAATTAAGTCTTGTTCCCTTCGCCATGCCCAAGATAATGTTTAGAGCTTTGGGCATATTTTTGGATTTATTGCTACTTACATGAGTGGTTGGTTTGGAATAATTTCAATTGCATATATATACACCCGAGGAACTCTACAAAACTGGTGTTAACTTTACATCAGTGAATTCTTCACAGGTGATGGATGCCCCAGTAGTGTTAACAAGGTCTACTAACGATGTACTCATTTGTCAACACAGGTTTTGAAGTAAACGGTTTTCTTATCAATTTCAATTTGTTTTCATCGTAAGAAATGTTTTCAGCAAGGAAATCAGGCGAATGACTTAATTTTACTGTCTGTGGAAGGGGGTTGAAAAACATCCCAAAAATCATTAAAATTTGTACGTTTGAAAGATAGGGCTCATCCATAATTATCTAATTCCTTAACAAAAGTACACATTAAAAAAATTCAGATTTCCACCTACAGGTACTGAAAAGAAGCTTTGGGCATATTTTTTTTTTTTGTAATCCATGTGAGCTTCAGTGACATTGCAAAGTGCCTGGACGAAGGTATTCATAGCACCCCCTTTTTACAGTGGTTTTCCTTGATATTCTATCATTTTTATCCTTCCAAATCAATTTAAAACATTTCATCTGATGGCCATCCATAAAGCGATTTGGTGGGTTAAATAGCAAGAGCAAAAGGTGCGTTAATTTTGATAAAACCAGTGACTTCAATACCACTAATCTACCTGAGGTGTTATGTTTCTCTTTATCCATACACTGTAAAGTGCTTTCATTTCTCTAAGTTTGTTATTGTAGTTCAGCTCTTCACATTGTTCAAGATCAGGTGTGAGCCATATGCCAAGTATCATAAACTGCCTAGAATTTCATTCGATTTTTAAATGGGGCATAAATATGACCTTGGAAAAGGTTTTAATACCTAGTCAGACTACTTTTGTTTTTTCAATGTTCATAAACAATCCAGACACTTAACCAAATATATTCAATATCTTTATCAAATGCTCACATGATGTTCTGTCTCCTTAATTTAACACCTATGTATCATCTGCAAAATGTGACAGATTTAGTTAGTATTATCAACTCGTAATCCTTTAGCGTTTTTATTATATCTCTTATCATAATTGCCAAGATTCCACACAGGTACTATAAAAAGATATGGAGAAATGGGATCACCTTGTCTACATCCTTTCTCTATTGGAAGCCAAGACGAATTCTGTCCATTTACTATTACCGTAGATTTAATGTTGGCTGAAAAAGTCATTATCCTGTGACGTACAGTGTTTCAATAGCCGAAAGATTTTATAACTTTTGGCATGAATTACAAATCGAGCAAATGAACGTCTTTTCAACGTCTATAGAGATCAGTATCCTGGAAATTTTTTCACTCTTTGGATTGTTCATTAGATCACATATTAATCTGATATTGTCTCCAATACACCTGTTTGCCATTAAACCAGTCTGTTCCTCATTTATAAGCTTTTGGAGGACAGTCTTAATGCGATAGCTATGTAAGCAGATCCTATTTTACAGAAAACGTTTGATAAAGATATCGGCCTCTACTTTGTAATAAATTGTCTAAGTTAGTCGGGTTTGGGAATGCAGGTAATTATTCCCTCTTTTTGCGTGTTCGATAACTCACTGTTTTTAAATGATGCATTAAGAGCTCTAACCACGAAAATAACTATTTGCTTCAAAAAAAAAAAAAAAAAAAAAAAAAAAACTTGAAAAATTCTGACGCGGAACCGTCCGAGCCAGGGCTTTTTCTATTTTGAATATTTTTGTTTTTTAGCGCATGAACTGCTTCCTCTAACGTTTTCTCTCCTTTGAATGACCTTACTTGTTCATCTGACAGCTTCGGCATTTCCGACACTAGATCTTCAAATTCGTAATTCAATAGTTTTCTTTCCTGGTACAAGCTGACATAGAAATATTTTGCCTCTGTTAAGATTTCCAATGCTTCACGTATTGCCATACCGTTTACGACCAATTGGGTATTGTGCTTACTAATGTAAGTTCTTTTTTTTTCTTTCTTTCTTTTCTTTCTGCGTAGGCAGGCTGATACTCCTGCGACACTGCCTGTATAGACAAGCATATCTCCATATCTGGGGAAGGTGCATGCTATATGTAATGTGTCATCCATACCAACGGCCAAACTGGCCTTCTCTTCCGAAAGTTGGTGATGGGATTTTACGTGTGTGCAAGATGTTGTGTGTGCGTTCACACACGGAACCTCGGTTTATAGTCTCATTCGGAGGACTGTATGGGGAATGGAATCAGAACCAATGTTAACTCCGAGGGAAAAATCCCCCTGAACCGAAATTCGAACCCGCAACCCCATGATCACGAGTCCAGCGCTCTACCAACTGAGTTATTCCGCCTCAATGTAGTTTCTTTTTTCTACGTTGCAAAAAATGTTATTTTTACTCCGTCTAAAGCCCATCTAGCTTTGGACCTAAGTAAAACTTTTCTTAACGCTGCTAATTTCGTACCAAGTTCTTTTACTGTTTGGACGTCATTATTTGTTTTGTCCTGTTTTACTTCCAGTCGCGGATTTTCATTTTCTAGTCTGCATTCCATTCTTGTCTTTCTTTCTTTTTCATCTTTGCATAAGCAATGGTTTTTCCTTTGATTTCATCAACAAACGTCCAAGAATACTTTGTCAGGGATCTCAAGTTCTATAATAGATTTGGAGATATTTTTAATCGTGTTTTGTCATAGTGACTAGCTGCGTATTCTTCAAGAACATCACCAGTAACTTCATGTATTTCATTTATGAAATGTTTGATCCCTTAGGAATGAATGGCTATATTTCCAAATTCTTATGCGTCCATTTTCCCCACCAAACCTTAGCTTTAATTATTGAATGGTCTGATCGATATCCGTAAAGGATATCGGGTTCTTCACATGCAAAGATGAGACATTCTGAAAGTAAGAAAAAAAAATCAATCTGCTTTGCTTTAGGGAAGATAAATACATTTTTAATATTTGTGTTAGCGCACTGCTAAAAAACAAAACAAAACAAAACAAAAAAAGAAACCCGTGGACAAACGAATCACAAGACAAAACACGACGTGTTTCGACCTCTTAGGTCTTCTTCATGCAAGATACAAAACAACCAAGACAACGAAAATGAACGAGCAATCACTTATATTCATCAACTTCAGCGCAAGATAGGCTTCCATCATTTGTTGCAAGATCCCCTACCATTCCCTACTCATTTAAACTCTGATCCATCCACCTCACTCTTTTTTCCCTATCCTCTCTCTCTCTCTCTCTCTCTCTCTCTCTCTCTCTCTCTCTGCCCCACTCTCTCTACGGACGGAAGGATTCAGTGGGCCAAGAAAGTACAAGTTCATACAGGGAAATCGTTCACAGTGCAAGATTCTTTCCCTCGTCACCACCCCAAACCAAGTTCTACTCATCATACATTTGCCTCTCTTGTCACACACACACACATACACACGCGCGCGCGCGCGCGCCCACACACATATTGGCACTGACAGTGGTAAGAAACTAGCATTGAAAGAAAATAGACGGGGCTCGGGGAGAGAGTTCAGTAGATGCAATAACAGCTACGTTGTCATGCAGGATAAGGGTTTGCCAAATTTCTTGTCAGTCAAAGGCTGAGGTAGAACGTGAGGAGGGGATTACTGAATATATAAAATCTGCGGTGAAGGATATTCACTATCATTCACACTGACATTCACTGACTGTCACACTCACCACCTGTTACAGGGGGAGACAGTCCCACAATCTCTGGAACCAGTCCATGGGAATCATGCCTGTGTTCTTTCCGTGGTGTTGCGCTTTCACTGATGTCTGTATTATGCAGGTTTAAGAAGAGTCGGTCAGGTGGACTGGTCGGTCCAGAAGCTCTGCTCTCTCTGCCGATGTCGAAGTCCTGGCCTATCGTCCTCCCGGGTCACCGGTCCCACGTCCTCTGGCCGCTTGATGTCAATGGGGAAGACGGCTGTGGTCATGGTGGAGGAGACGGGCGATTCCAAAAGGGTCCTGCCAATCCTCTGGCAATCTCCGTCTTTAATGTTGAGTATTCGAAGGTCTAAACGTTTGCGATAAAGTTTTCCCTGGAAAGACAAGATTATCAAATTGGAAAACTGCGTTATTCAGACATCTTCATCCGCACGGAATTTAAGTGTTACCCTTGACTTAGCATTTTCCTTCGAGCAACAGGTTTCCACAGTCTGCTGTGTCTGCTACTTGGAGTTTTGCCGCATTGGTTCTGTACGACATCTTATCTCTGTTGATGCCACAAAACCCCTTGTTTCTGCCTTCGTTCTATCTAGACTTAGTGTAAATCCCTTCTAGCTGGCTGTCATCAGAATCTTAGTCGTCTCCAGAGAGTACAAAACAATGCTGCTCGTTTGATTCGCAGACATCCCAGATGTTCTCATGTCACTCTCTTACCACTTTCTCTTCGCTGGCTGCCTGGTCAAAAAAAAACAAATAGACTACAAACTGCCCTTACTCTCCTTTTAAATCTTTGAACGGCTTAGCTCCTTCCTACCTTTCTGATCTTCTTCATCTCTATATTTCTTCTATGCAGTTGCGTTCTTCTACCGAGAACACTCTGCTCAAAATCCCTCGATTTCGAACTAAAGCCAATGGCGACCGTTCTTTTTCTTTTCAGGGTCCGTTTCTTGGAACAAACTCCCAGTATCTTTGCGTAGCTCAAACTGTCTGTCTTCCTTCAAGGCTTCTCTTAACGCAACCCTCTTCACCTATCAATAGCAGTTCTTTCTTCCCCTTCCCTTGCCCCTCAAATTAATTCTGCGACTAATGTGTGTGTGTGTGTGTGTGTGTGTGTGTGTGTGTGTGTGTGTGCGCGCTCGTGCGTGCGTGCGTGCGTGCGTGCGTGTGCGTGTGTGTGTGTGTGTGTATACGCGGGCGCGCGTTGGTGGTATGTGTCAATATGCACCCTTCTTTTTAGATGCATTGTACTTAATATAATATTCATCTTCTTATTGGTTTCATGTATGTTTTCCTTAACCTTTCATGTATTTGTAAGCGCTTAGGGCTTATGATATAAGACTAAGCGCCATAATTAACCATTATTATTATCAAATAACTGCTGGATGTCGTTTTATTTCATTACAGTCTTTGGGAATTTGATTTAGTGATATTTCTTCATTGATAAGTAAATACTTTTGAATTCTCTTGTTTAATTTTTTTTCGCAATTTGAAGATCTCTGTTTCGGTTTTTCTGTTAGTAGTGAGACGTAAAGTAACTAATCAACTGTGTCCATGTGAATATTTTCCATCACGGTGTGCCACACTGACACACGTCGGTTGAAAAATTGATGATGCCCAACCTGCTGATAAATTCGGTGACTTTCTGTTTCTTGTGCTGTCTCTTTCACTGAGTCTCCTGGTAAATCAATAATGTTGAAATCGTTTTGTTCGGGTGTACTGCTCTTGTGAGTTCCTGAGCTCCCTCTCTTGTCTCAGTTCCTTTTGAAAACGACTCAGATCATCAGAAAAGTCACTGCATTCACTCTAAAGACGTTCCACCTTTCTTCGTAAAACTTCAATTCTGTCTTCAAGTCGAATATTTCTGATGAAATTCTTTAGAGTTGTAGGCTGACTCTACCCCCCCCCCCCCCCCCCCCCCCCCCCCCGTTTCTTCCCTCCTCTATGCTTCTGTCTATCCTGTTCACAGTGTTGCTATCATTGCACTAGTCTCCTGTCTTTGTCCGGTAACTGAACATGACATGAGGCAGGGAACAGTAAACAATAAAGATGTAGGGTAACTCCTGCTCCCATAAGGAAACCTAACTGAGGGTAACTTTTAATCAAGACTGGCGCCGCCTTTTAAACTTGAATAAAGTCAGACAAATACAAAGACGAACAATCTAATAGTGGTGGGAAACAGGCGCAGGCCAAACAACCCCTGCGTCATCACAGTAATGACTTGGCAAAGATTTGAACTTATGGGGGGAGGGGGGGGGAGGGGGGAGGGGGGGTTGAAGATGAAGAAAAGTTACTCTGAGTTAGGTTTTCTTATGGTAGCAGGAGTTACCCTACTTGGTTATTTGTCCGGTAAGATATCCGTCTCAACACCGTCGGTTGAATGCTTATTTTGCTCGTTAGTACTTGTAAAATTTGTTATTTTCTGTTGTTTTTTGTTGCTCGAAATCCTTCTTTTCTTACTCAATGACCTTTCTCTTCCCGAGTTCGTGTCAGTCTGCTGGCGTCTTTTTCGGTCCTATTCTGTATTTGAAAGGTGGACAATATCCGACAGAAAAAAAACAACCCGTCTTCCTCCAAATGAACGTTTTTCTCAACTGAGAGGTGATTCACACAAGCACTGATCATAATTCCACTTATAACACCCTTCTAACACTTCACTGAAAATCTCAATGAAAAGAGAGGGAAAACGAAAAACAAACTGAAGAAATCACTGCATACTTGTGGTACATAACAAACTTTATTCTCTGGCACAATTTAATCCAGGTGTGTTCAGTCAAAAACAGCTGCTAGCCTGGGCCATGTTGGTCGGAGCAACGTTTTTGCTCGTCCGACCTCCTCCGTGAACAGGTGTCAAGTCGCCTTTATTTTTTTCTTTTTATGTGAGGTGAAACCATTCCCGTTGCCGAGATTGTTATGCATCTGCTAACCTTTCTATAATATACCCACACCACCATCTCTCTGCTCTTCTTCCTCCCCTCACCCTCCCCTCGCTTATCCTTGAGCCTTATCGTTTGCAGATGGGGACTAGCGTAAACGATCCAAGTCCTACTTGGGTAGCTGATCCTAGAGTAGGGAAGGGTGTTGAGAGACAATGCAGCGCAGCTGTCTTTCTGGACGAACGGTTCAAGTACGCCCTGACTTCGGGTGCCAGAGAATCTCCGCGTGGATTTAGCGTTACCTGTTACTTGGTTTAGCGTTACCTGTTACTCTGTTCCCTGTTTTCACAGGGTTTTTTTGTTTGTTTTGTTTTTCTTCTTCTTCTTCTTTTTTTTTTTTTTTTACCATACAATGCATGCATTAGAATGCAACACAATATGATAAAATGTATCCAACGATATAGTACAAAAAACAATGTCATTCAACTCAAGAAGAAGATACACCCGAATGTGACAGTGGGTCCCAGAGACGTGCTGTCCTTAACTGTCGAACCATCAGCCAGGAGCAATCCTGCACCACCCTTACACGTCTGCGCTGTGCTGGCGTGTGGAGGAGGAATGCCAGGAGGAATGCACAGGCATTCCAGTAGGACGTCAAGGGATATAACTGACCCTCGAAAGACGCCATTCTGTGGTGGCCATTGGACGCGACAAAACAGAAGCTCCACGGAAGCGTCCATTTAGATGTACCGGCCTGTAGTTCATGACTGAAAGAGTCCACCGGCAACAGACGCCACCTCACGGAAAAAGTGTTCTATACATCTTGCAGATCCTCTCGTTGTTGTGTCGTTGACAGGTGAAACCAGTACAATGCCACGCACAGCCAGGTTTTCGCCTCAGATCTTACGTGCCCTCTTAAGGAAATCCTGTGTTGCAGTCTTTCCGCTGTCGACAAGACTTTACCTTTCTCATGCTGTGTTGTATTGAATTTCACTGCACTGTATTATAGAGCTTTGCATTGGATTGTATTACTTAAAGTTGTACTTATTGCAGTGCACCGAACTGTATCGGATGTATGTGTGTTGCACTGTACTAAAATGTATTGTATTATACTGTACTGTATAATTTTACGTTTTACTGTATTACACTTCACTGTATGGCATTGTTTAGAACTGTAAAGCACTGAACTGTGTTTCAGTCAATGTACTGTAATGTAATATACTGCATGGATTTGCATAGTTAATTTTGGACGACTTTGGAAATGTGTGCACTTTCTAATTCAGCATCTTTCCTTTAAAAATCCACTTCATGTCCAAAATGCATAAGACACTCTAAATGTTGTCTTCAAAGGCGAGAGATAAAAAGGATATCTTTTCAAATCATGTTCAGCCATTATCGTTTGTCCCCCCACACCAAATACAATAACGTTTTTTTTTGATTGGTAGGGAGTACCATCGGTGTTTCTTCTCTCCTCACCCTCAAGACCTCACTGGTCTTGTCTGTATTGAAGAAGACGAAGATTTTAACAGAAAAAAAAAAGAAACTAACAAAAGAAGCTGGGTCTTTTACCTCTCTCTCTCTCTCTCTCTCTCTCTCTCTCTCTCTCTCTCTCTCCACTGACATATGCGGCGAGCAACCCAGTTGGGCGACATTCTGTAAAGGTTGCCGTGATTGGGTTCTACCCGGAACTTCTTTCACTTGTTGCCAGTCCTCTGTGCGACGCAGGAAAGTTTCAACGTGTGTCCTCAAGAGAAAATAAACACTGCGTGCGACCTAATCCATATTCGCTGTACCATGTCTGTAAAACTAGTGGAGTTTAGACACTAGAGACCGAAGTTTTCGGTCGGGGCGGAGAGAGAGAGAGAGAGAGAGAGAAGAGAGAGAGAAAGAGAGAGAGAGAGAGAGAGAAAGAGAGAGAGAGAGGGGGGGGGGCACAGACACAGAAGTGGAGGGCGAAAGACAAGATGGGCAGGGGGTGATACTGGGCAGTGA
>JADBJO010001759.1:207500-215000 GCA_016801955.1 Conus betulinus
ACTGTTTTCCTGATCAAAATTAATCATTGAATTATTATCTTAACAGACAGGGGTTGCATACTGACAAAAGTCAGGGTGAACACAAAGAGCAGTGGTCAGATTGTTAACAAAGAATCAAAAAAACCACTGGGAGAGAGCTTTTGCCATATGATGGCAAGCAAACTACTACACAAAATAATAATCATTCATCAGTTTGATAAATGTTGCTAAGCATTTGTACAAAGTTACAATGCTAACATACACAGCAGCATACATAAAATCAATACATAGATTCAAAAATGTAAAAACAGAGTTCCAACTCACTTTTCCTGGGAATGAACAGGGAATGACTTGAGATCAAGGAGTTTACCAAGAGTGGACTAGGCCTTCTCTGTCCCTTTGTCTTCCTCTGCTCTTGTCTACAGGCAGTCCTGAGGGGTCAGTGAAGTTGTGCCTGTGTGTGTCTGCTATATGAATTTCTCACATGCCGAATCAGATTTTGACATCCTGTCATTTACCGATCAGGGGTGAGAGGGGGAGGGATTTAGTCTTGTAACCAATCACCTCGGAAATTGTTTGAACCTAATCGGCACGGGATATTTATGCATCCGTATAGCTGGCCGTTGAGCCCCAGTTAATTTATGCATCCGCATAGGTGTCTGCGAGGACGGGGACCGTAGGTATGAAGGGGGGGGGGGGGGGTGGTGGTGGTGTCGGTGGAACGCGGCAACATGCCTTTGTGTCGCGGGGTAGGGGGGGGGGGGGGGGGGGGTGAGATGGGCTATTGTTAGAACGCACGCCCCCCACGCTGCGCGCTGTTAGTGTCGCACCGCATGGGGAGGGAGGGTTGAGAGAGGGGAAGGGAGGTAGGCTGATAAGAACGAAAGGCGGCACGCATTTACCGTGACGCAATTTTTTTCCTGTGTCATAGATCGTGTCAGTCGGGCCTTTCGCACTGTCCTAAGCAAGAAAAGGGGGGGGGGGGGGGGGGGGGGGGGGGGGGGGGGTTGAGAGAGGGGAGAGTGGGCACAGATTTGAAATCTATTCTTGGTTTGGTGTTTTAGTGGGGCTGATCGGATGGTGTTGTCAAGCGTCACGTCATAAAAAGGTTGTAGAGAGGAAGGAGAGAAATAAGGGAGGGAGGATAAAGATGTATGTAAAAGGTTGTAGAGAGGAAGGAGAATTAAGGGAGGGAGGACAAAGAGATACGTAAAAGGTTGTAGGGAGGGAAGGAGAATTAAGGGAAGGAGGACAAAGGTGTATGTAAAAGGTTGTAGAGAGCGAGGAGAATTAAGGAAAGGAGGACAAGGAGATACGTAAAAGGTTGTTCGTGTGTGTGTGTGTGTGTGTGGGGGGGGGGGGGGGGGGGGGGGGGGGGTAAGGGAAGGAGGACAAAGAGATACGTACGTAAAAGGTTGTAGGGAGGGAAGGAGGGAGTAAGGGAAGGATGAGAAGAAGAGTTGCAGTGTGGATACCAGGAAGAAAAGGAATGAGTGTTGGGGATGAGTGGATGGATGTGGTGGTTTAAAATCCATTGTTATGGGCAGCGAAAATTCCGGCTTTTACAGTGGCCATCTGTGGGATACGAACACCTTACATCTGGTGGCAGACTCCATGCTTTGCTACAAAGTTAACCAGGCACCAGAGAGAGCGAGAGTGAGTGAGAGAGAGAGAGAGAGAGGAAGGGAGGGAGGGAGGGAGGAGGGGAGATAGAGCCACCTCTAGAAAGACATGGATGGACCAGACAGGCAGAAGAATTTCTTACTATACCAACAGGCAGAGGCAGTGGTGGAAAGAGACATGTACGAAGTGAACAATGATGACATTGGGCAATGAGACAGTGTGGCAACGACATAACAGTGTGCTGGGCAGTGAGGCAGTGTGGCAACGACATAACAGTGTGTTGGGCAGTGAGACAGTGTGGCAATGACATAAGAGTGTGCTGGGCGGTGAGACAGTGTGGGCAATGACATAAGAGTGTGCTGGGCGGTGAGGCAGTGTGGCAATGACATAAGAGTGTGTTGGGCAGTGAGACAGTGTGGCAATGACATAAGAGTGTGCTGGGCGGTGAGGCAGTGTGGCAATGACATAAGAGTGTGTTGGGCGGTGAGACAGTGTGGCAATGACATAAGAGTGTGTTGGGCGGTGAGACAGTGTGGCAATGACATAAGAGTGTGCTGGGCGGTGAGACAGTGTGGCAATGACATAAGAGTGTGCTGGGTGGGTGAGACAGTGTGGCAATGACATAAGAGTGTGTTGGGCGGTGAGACAGTGTGGCAATGAAATAAGTGTGCTGGGCAGTGAGGCAGTGTGGCAATGACATAAGAGTGTGTTGGGCAGTGAGGCAGTGTGGCAATGACATAAGAGTGTGTTGGGCAGTGAGGCAGTGTGGCAATGACATAAGAGTGTGTTGGGCAGTGAGGCAGTGTGGCAATGACATAAGAGTGTGCTGGGCAGTGAGGCAGTGTGGCAATGACATAAGAGTGTGTGGGCAGTGAGACAGTGTGGCAATGACATAAGAGTGTGTTGGGCAATGAGACAGTGTGGCAACGACATAACAGTGTGTTGGGCAATGAGGCAGTGTGGCAATGACAGTGTGTTAGGCAGTGTGAGACAGTGTGGCAACGACATAACAGTGTGTGTTGGGCAATGAGGCAGTGTGGCAGTGGCAATGACAGTGTGTTAGGCAGTGAGGCAGTGTGGCAATGACATAACAGTGTGTTGGGCAATGAGGCAGTGTGGCAATGACAGTGTGTTAGGCAGTGAGACAGTGTGGCAACGACATAACAGTGTGTTGGGCAATGAGGCAGTGTGGCAATGACAGTGTGTTAGGCAGTGAGGCAGTGTGGCAATGACATGATAGTGTGTTAGGCAGTGAGGCAGTGTGGCAATGACATGATAGTGTATTAGGCAGAGAGGCAGTGTGGCAATGACACAATAGTGGGTTAGGCAGTGAGGCAGTGTGGCAATGACATAATAGTGTGTTAGACAGCGAGGCAGTGTGGCAATGACAAAAATTTGTGTGTTATCTAAGACACATGCATGAAGGTACACAGACACAGACACAGACAGGGAAGCCAGATAGACACAGACATAGACACAAAATGTGCACACACATACACACATGTATCCTCCCCCCCCCCCCCCACACACACATGCACGTAAGCACGCAAGCAAGCACGCGCACGCACGCACGTACACACGCACCCCCCTCCCCTCTTGGCTTTTGAAAGCCATTCTCCCACTCTCCTCCCTAAATCCGTCTATTTCCTCAGCATCTCTACACTGCAGAAAGGAACCGCTGAGTGCTTATGAGGTATGACATTTTCCTTTTACTGTACTAGGTTGAGACCAGCTTTTCCTTTCCTTTGTTTGTTTGTTTGAAAGACAAAGCTGAACAGACAACACTGCTGACTGCACTGGGAAGAGCTTAGCCACGACCCTGGGACTTGCCAACAACCGTCAGATGGTACTGGCCAACAACTACCAGATAAAATTTCCAATCAATGATCAGATAGGACTTGTGATGACTGAACTTGCCAGCGACCATCAGATAGGACTTGCCAGCGACCATCAGATAGGACTTCCCAACAACCATCAGATAGGACTTGCCAGTAACCATCAGATAGGACTTGCTAACAACCGTCAGACAGGACTAGCCAACAACTGTCAGATGGGACTAGCCAACAACTGTCAGATGGGACGACTTGCCAACAACCGTCAGAGGCAGAGAAAACTGGAGCAGCATTGATCCTTGCTGTGCTACGAGCATGTTGATGAGCAGTGGGACCAGCGACTGATGACTGCTTTAGTTGTAGCGGCTATCTGGATTGTTAACATTTGCAGTAAACAAAAATAGTGTATGTAAGAAAAAAAGATATAACTTCCACCCCGCATCTCATACACTTATACATGGTTTCAACACTGCACGTACAAGCTGGAGATGTATGCAAACGAGTCTAGCTGTGGATTAGAGCCGGGGGAAGGGAAGCGGTGGGGAGAGGGGGAAGGTACAGGAGTGACCGAGAGGGAGGAAGGATGTGACGTGGATTGAAAGAGAGGGCAGAAAGAGCAGACCGGGCGGGGGGAAGTGGTGCATACTAAATTTAATGCTGAAAATGCCAGTGCACTTTCATGGGAATGACTGGGTAAGCATGCTATATGCAAACAAAATTCTGTAGAGCGTTATGCTGTGTATGAACGTGTGTGCGCGTGCGTGCACGTGTGTGTGTGTGTGTGTGTGTGTGTGTGTGTGTGTGTGTGTGTGTGTGTGTGTGTGTGTGTGTGTGTGTGTGTGTGTGTGAGAGAGAGAGAGAGAGAGAGAGAGAGAGAGAAAGAGAGAGAGAGACAAACAGAGAGACAGACAGACAGACAGACAAACAGAAGAAGAAGAAGAAGAAGAAAACGATGATAATTTTATAGGTCATCGAATTTGGCGTAATAAAGGTCTGACCTGAACAGTGCCAGGTTTGTATTTATAGGTCTTACGAGGGCTGGCAGACATGAATCATCTTTTTCATTCTTCTCCACCATCTTACTGCTGTCCATATCTATTCCAACCCGGTCTCTTTATGCACATCCCTCTCCTCCTCACCCTCATTTTCCAACCAGCTGGCTTTCTAATAATACCCATCTTCCTTCTATTCATCTCATGCCCACCCTTCTCCCCTATACCTTCCTTCCTACAGCTCCACACACCACTCGGGAACAGGGTGCAAAGGTCGGGAGAGAGAGAGAGAGAGAGAATGGACAGGTGATATGAAGAGGGAAAGGGGAGGTACGCAGTGTGCGATATATGTATATGTGTCTGTAAAACAGCTGTTTCCCAGGAAACTCCAGTCGCCATGTCTTTTTTAGAGCATGAGGAGGAGGGGGCATAGCAGTGTAGGATTGTAAGACAGAGAGAGAGAGAGAGACAGACAGACAGACAGACAGACAGACAGACAGAGGCACAGAGAGAGAGAGAGAGAGAGAGAGAGAGACAGACAGACAGACGGACGGACGGACAGACAGACAAACAGACATAATGACAGAGAGACAAACAGAGAGGCAGAGAGACAGACAGAAAGACGGAGAGAGTGGGGGAGATTTAGGTACGTTTGGTCTTGATTTAGATTTATTGTCCACACACACCAAAGAGAATGATGACAGTCATGGGGGAGTGGGGAGAGTGAGTGTGGCTGGGAATGTGTGATGGTAGAGAGTATCTGAAGCTGCATAGACATTCCCAGACCAAGAACACTTTATGATGACAGTGAAAATGCCAGCTTTCATACTGGTCGCCTGTGGGAGTCGAACCCATTCCGCCTGGTTACAGACCACATGTTTTGCCAGACATTAACCAGGCACGTTTAAAGAAGAGAGAGAGAGAGAGAGAGAGAGAGAGAGAGAGAGAGAGAGCTCACTTAAGTAACAGAGTAAGAAGCCATGAAATATTTAGCATTCGTTTTGGTTAATGCGAGCAACTGCGACATTAGAGCAAATCAAAGGCGACAAAGGAGAATCATCAGGGAAAGAGGGGCATAGAAGAAAGGAGGAACAGTGGGGGCGGGGGGGGGTGGGGGGCTGTGTGAAGGTTAAAGACAGGGAGAATTGAATGAGGGATGGACGAGGATAAGTGGTGTTGGGAGAGCGTGGGCGGCAAGAGGAAGAGGGAGTCTCTGGGGAGAGGTTGAAGTGGGGAGATGTTTGGGGGACTTCAAACAAACCGAGGGGGGGGGGGGGGGGGGGGGGGGGATATGATATACCACGTCGCTTTGAAGCAAAATAGGTATGTCTGTGTCACTGACGGCTGGATGTAGTTTCATACCATGGCATGGGTGTCTGGTTTAGGGTGATTGGAGGTAGGGGCTACTGATTAAATTGGGGAAGGAGGGGGGGGAGGGGTAAGGGAGAGAGGGGTGTGGAGGGACTGAAGGTGGGTGAGATGAACAAGATAAAGGGAGAAACACAGGGTGCAACCTTTATGTGCTGAAAAAAAAACGTATGTGTCACAGGAAAATCCAGTGGCTGAGGGCTTTTTGTTTGTTTGCTTGCTTGTTTGTTTGCTTGTTTATTTGTTTGTTTGTCGGGGGGGGGGGGGGGGGGGGGGGGGGGGCAAGAAATGGACCACAGTGAAACAGAGGAGGAGGTGGACAAAGATGTGTGATAGTTCTGAGAGAGAGAGAGGGAGGGAGGGAGGGAGGGCGAGAGGGAGGGAGGCAGGGAGAGAAGGTGGTGGTCGTGGTGGAATAGTCAGAAGCATTAACAGTCAGGCAGAGAGATATATTAAAGATATGTCAACCAACAGAGGCAGACATGGATGTAGATATGTGTGAAGGGAACATTGATAATGCTGGGCGGTGCGGCTTTGTGGCAGTGGCATAATTGTGTGTGTGTGTGTGTGTGTGTGTGTGTGTGTGTGTGTGTGTGTGTGTGTGTGTGTGTGTGTGTGTGTGTGTGTGTGTGTGTGTGTGAGAGTGTGTGTGTGTGTGTGTGTGTGTGTGTGTGTGTGTGTGTGTGTGTGTGTGTGTGTTGTGCAAAAATATGCAGGAAGGCACACAGCCACACACAAGGCTGCCAGATAGATGGATAGACACACTCGGACCCAAATCGACAACACACACACACACACACACACACACACACACACACACACACACACACACACACACACACACAGAGAGAGAGAGAGAGAGAGAGAGAGAGGAGAGAGAGAGAGAGAGAGAGAGAGAGAGACACACACACACGCACACGCACACGCACACACACACACACACGCACACGCACGCACACACACACACACACACACACACACACACACACACACACACACACACACACACACACACACCAAGACTGACTCCATGAATCTACTTCAGAAAGTGAGAAGTGGAATGGGAAGCCCTGCCTGGAATGAACTAATGCGCCGCAGCCTTCCACTGGAGAGACTCATAGATGTACTGCCCTGGACATGCTGGTGTTAAAGGAAACGAGAGAACAGACACACTGGCTGGCAAGGCAACGATAAGAACTGGATTACAGCTTGGCCAATCTGATGTGATAAGAAACCTGAAGAATCACTTAAGCAAAACAAGAGAAAAACCACTATACCATAGACCATCTTTCAGATCTGAACATCAAGAGAGGAAGCGGCCGCACATCCAGACTTAAGGGAAGAGCAAGAAACATCACCAACCAAACAAACACTGGAGTAATTTTAAAGCCAACATTACGAACACTCTTAGAGAATGGGGCAAACTCATACTGGGCCTTCCAATAACAGACACAAAAGATGAAAACACATGTCAACTGAGATAAGACTTTGAATCACCCAGGGCCCCCAGCGCATACTGTAGACGTGTGTGCGCTGGTGTGTATTCATCAGCTGGGTGATGCCAGCGCGTTAATTAGAGAGTCCATGGACATCATGAATGTGCAAGCGTTGGTGTGTGGATGTGTGTGTGAGAGAGACTGAGTGAGTGTGTATGTGAGTGTGCATGTGTATGTGTGTGTGTGTGTGTGTGTGTGTGTGTGTGTGTG
>JADBJO010001759.1:227500-232500 GCA_016801955.1 Conus betulinus
GAACAATTATGAACACAAAAACAATTTGAAAGGGAAAACGAGAAAACTGAATACGAAAAGCAAAGAAACAGGGTTACTAACCTTATAAGAATTTGTGAGAAAACAATGTTTTAACAAATGCCGACGACCAGTGAAGACACAGCTTTATCATGCCACAAACAAATTACAAACTACTTATCAGTGGTCACTAAAACTTTTCAATAATCACGCCTGAAATCTACCCCAGACCATTGCAACATCAAATAAGCATACGCCGCAGAATATTGCAGTGTCCCTTCTGTCCCAAAGATTGCAGCAGCAGACTGGAAAGGGATCACTTACTCAAAATACTTCCACTTGCTGTCCATGAAGTCGGCGCTGTCTTTACCGGCCGTAAAAACAAAAACAAAAAAATCAGTAGGATCAGATACAATAAAACCTCTTTTTTAACACTTGCATTTCCCTATGTAGCTGAACTTCTAACATTCAGTTAGAGCATTTGTAAGCAAGGTAAAGTCCCACCTGCTATTAATTCGGCAGAAATTATTTCATTGCCGGAGTCAAGATGAATAATTTTAGACATTTTCCCTTCCCTTTCTGTAGTATCAAGGCTACTTGAAAAAAACTTGTCCGCAGACACCTCATGCGATATCCTGAGAGCAATAAACTTCACCACCTCTTTCAATCAGGGTTTTGCTCTCGGCTTTGATGTCAAACTGCGTTAGTCCGTCTCTGCGATACATGGTTATCTGCAATCAATCAATGCAAAATAACAGGCGCCGTGTCTTATCGGTCACAAAATACCACTTAAAAATCAGTTTATATATATATATATATATATATATATATATATGAGACCAGAATCCATTGTCATTTTTTAATCTTATCTGGCCAACAAAACACAGTTTGTAGTTAGCACTTGCAGCTTCTCATCTACAAATGATTATATAATGTCTGGAGTGCTCCAAGATTTGATCTTATAGCCGCTTCTATTCTGTTTATCAATGATTTCCAATTATCAATTTTACGCCACCGTGTCTTGTGTAACCTTTTTGTTGATGTCACGTCCCTCCATTCCAGTGCAGTGGACTTGCCGACAGTCCAGAACGCTCTACGGCAAGGTCTAAACGATATTTCAGCGTGGTGTAACTACAATTTCATGAAGGTTCATCCTAAGATAATGAAAAACATGATAAATTCTTCTAGACAGAAACACCAAACCAGAAACTCTAACGTTCTGTCTGAATGTAGATGGCAAGTTAGTTATTTCATTTAAATTTCATCGTGTCTATGATTTCAGACTCTTGCATTAAAAACAGCAAAACTTAGTTAATTTTTTTTTTTTAAATCGAAAGAAAACCGGAGGTAAAAAAAAAAAAGGAGGAAGAAGATGAGAGAGAGAGAGAGAGAGAGAGAGAGAGAGAGAGAGAGAGAGAGAGAGAGAGAGAGAGAGACAGACAGACAGACAGACAGACAGACAGACTGACAGTCAGTCAGACAGATAGTTACAAGAAACGAACAATAGGATTACATTACAAATAACTTGCTAATCTAAGCATTGAAAGGTTGAAAAGATTAAACTGACCCCAAAATAACTTAATATTAGAAACAAGCAAAAAATACATTCTACGACTTCCGGAGGTAGGAAAGTTTTCATTGAAGCACATGTTACCAGTATATGCTCAATTGTCAGTTCTGCAGAGCAGACACACTTAATGTCGTTACAGTATTTTGTCGTTAAAGCATTTAACAATAGTCTGCACATCCAGGTAACAATTGATCTACTTGCGCATGGAGTATTCAAGTATGAAAAATACTTCGTCCCAGAAGAGAAAAAAAAAACGTCGTATCATTTCATTTTCCATCATGTTGCACATATCAGCTGAAGATAAACTGCAAAGCAGTTCAATAGCATTCAGAGTGTTTCTCGCCCCATTGTTTGCGAGATAGTCAACATATTCATTGTAATAAATTCCAGATAGCATCCAAGAAAAGTTAACATTGGACCCTTTCAATTGACTGCAATGAATTATTTTTTTTCAAAGAAAACATTATTCTCGTAATCAAATGATGAAGCAAAGGATTGCAAGACTGATTTAGAATCAATACAAAAGAGAGCATTAACAGATTTAGTGGTAGGTTAATCAAATATGACAGAGCCTTAAGAATAGCTATTAGTTCTGCTGTGAAAATCGAAATATCTGTGCCAAGATGATATGACTTTTCAACTTTTAAAGATGGAATAACAAAGCCAGAGCACGCATGATGATCTTCTAGCACAGAACTGTCTATATAAACGATAATCAGAATAAGTTTCAGATACATATGATTTAAGTGTTGTACTTATAATATTTGGATATCTCATCTTTTCGTATATCTGTATAATCAAAGTCAAAAATACCTTTCGTTAATTCCCAATGAGGAACAGGCGTGACATTCATCATGGGTTGACAACTCTATAGAGCAAGTGCATAAACACCGAGTCATGGGAATGATAGCTGACGAGGAAACGACGTGGTAGTTCCACATTGAATCTGTTCTCTTCATGCTTAAACAGCTGAAACCTTACATAGCCACAGGCGCTTGATGTTTTTGTTTCAGGCTCTCTCTGTCTCACATCAAGTATAGATCTGTCCGTCTGAGACAGTGCAGCAAAGACTCACCGAATAAAACTAAATTCAATGCACATAAGAGCTGATGCACTAGTTCTACCAGATTTTTCCGTGTCAACCTCAAAAAAGAAAAATAATTTTTAAAAAAGCATGCTAAACATTGCTGTTGGAAACACGCCTAGATTTCAACAAAGCTGTACTAAAGTTTAAATTAAACAATGATCTGGTCCTCAGAGATTTAGTAACTCAGACCTCGTGTCAATATGGTTCTGACAATCATATTCTACCACCTACTGGGATCGACATGTTCCAAATCACTTTCGTACTTTCAGGTCCAGCCGTTTGAAACTCTGTTTTCCCCCTACGTACACTTGCGCCGTTCACCAGCCACTTTCCAAAACGACCTCTACAAAACACCTCGCACTCTTTGGTGTAGACTACTCTGTATCATAGAAGTACCTGCAGAGGTCTAAGTACCTAGCATTAATCGCTCTTTGGTGTAGACTACTCTGTATCATAGAAGTACCTGCAGAGGTCTAAGTACCTAGCATTAATCGCTTAAAGCATTGTGTGTGTATGTGTGTGTGTGTGTGTGTGTGTGTGTGTGTGTGTGTGCGTGCGTGCGTGCGCGCGAGTATGCGCATATGTGTGTGTATGTGTGCGTGCCTGCGTGCCTGCGTGCGTGCGTGCATGCGTGCGTACATGCGAGCGTGCGTGCGCTGGTATGTGTGCGTGCATGCGTGCGTGCGTGCGTGTACGTGCGCGTGTGTTTGTGTGTGTGTGTGTGTGTGTGTGTGTGTGTGTGTGTGTGTGTGTGTGTGTGTGTGTGTGTGTGTGTGTGTGTGTGTGTGTGTGTGTGTGTGTAAAACGTATTCTATAATCTTGTGTGGTTTTTCATCTTTTGCATAATTTAGCCCAGTAAGGACAGATTGGAAGGATAGGTTCTTCTTTAGTATAATCTTTAGTCGAATAAAGGTTTTCTCATTCGGAATCATCAGTTCTGAGTTCTGAGTTCTGAGTTCTTTTCTGTCTCTGTCTCTGTCTGTCTCTGTCTGTCTCTGTCTCTCTCTCTCTCTCTCTCTCTCTCTCTCTCTCTCTCTCTCTCTCTCTCTCTGTCACTCACGCACACAATATATTATTTTCAAACACTTGACTAGTCTCTCTCTCTCTGTCTCTGTCTGTCTGTCTGTCTGTCTGTCTGTCTGTCTGTCTGTCTCTGTCTGTCTCTCTCTCTCTCTCTCTCTCTCTCTCTCTCTCTCTCTCTCTCTCTCTCTCACTGTCACTCACGCACACAAAATATACTTATTCAAACACTTGACTACTCTCTCTCTCTCTCTCTCTGTCTCTGCTTGTCTGTCTGTCTGTCTTTCTATCTAATTCTCTCTCTCTCTCTCTCTCTCTCTCTCTCTCTCTCTCTCTCTCTCTCTCTCTCTCTCTCTATCTCTCTCTCTCTCTCAACCCATCTCCTTTCTGTCTCCGTTTTCCACTCTGTCTCTTGTCCCTTCTCGTCAGCGCTGTCCCCCTTATCATCACTCTTCATCTCATCCAATTCCTCAGGTTCCCTCTCCGTCACCCCTCCCACTCTCTGTTTCTCTGTCTGTCTGTCTTTCTCATTCTACTTCTGCCTCACACTCTTCTTCTTCTCTCCTCCTCCATCCCCTTTCTATCCGTTTTATCTCCCCCCCCCCCTTCCCATCTTCTTCCCCCCCCCCCCCCCTCTGTCTCTCACCACCTCTCTCTCTCTCTCTCTCTCTCTCTGCATTGACAAGCATCCTTGACCAACCCGAGCCCTCCATTCATCACTCTGCCCTTCCTGGCGGGAAATGAGATGACCAGTGCAATGTCCCTTCTCTCTTTGGGGGACGAGTACCACTTGCGACTGGCCATTAATCAGACAAACATCGATGCTCTAGACTGTATCCATCAATGCGTTCTATCAGCTGTCTACCAGTTAGCTGTGTGAGTGACCATGCTTTGGGTAGGTACTGCAGAATTCATAAAAGGCTGCAAGAGTATAAAACCGTAGACAACGTTGTTTCAGTTTAGTTTTGTTTATCAGTTAGATTTACAGTTCAATCATTAATGTAAGACTGCAAAGATGGATGGAAGAAAATAATATCACTTGTGAATATCAGGCTGGATTCAAACAAAATTATTAAACATTGACCATATTTTTTTTTTTACTTTTGACGCGGCAGTTCAAAAGCAATTAGTGAACAATAGAAAGCTATATGTTGCATTTATAGATTTTGAAAAAAAAAATTTCGATTGTATATCAAGAAAACTATTGTGGCCAATACTTGTCAAAAATGGAAAAGGAGGTAAAACGTATGCCTGTATAAGAAGTATGTATAATAATGTTAAAGCAAGAATAAGAAATAAGAGAGATTTCACGGATTTTATTGCATG
>JADBJO010001759.1:237500-250000 GCA_016801955.1 Conus betulinus
TGTACAAGTATCACCATGGCGACATCATGATCGAGACCAACCATGCGCCAGGACTCCTGAGAACTGGATACGCCACTCGGCACTTTCATGTACACCAGTACGCCATGGAGTCCTGCCGCAGAATTATCGTAAATACTCCTTCTTCCCCCGCACCACCAAGGAGTTCAATTAGCTCCCACCTGAGGCAGTTCAATCAGCCTCGGTGGTAGACTTTCAGTCCTACCTCTGATCCACCCCCCACTCCCCACCCTCCATCCCCCACCCCCATCTCCCCCACCCATCCCCTCCCACCCCATGTCTAGAGTACAAACCCTCCCCACCACACTCCAAAGTAGGGCCTACCAAAGTATGGTTAGAGGTCTGAAATAGTGGGTGTTGTGGCCCCCACTTCCCCTGTCCACTGCCCATGCAGTTTGGTAGTGAGCACTGTCTGCATAAACTGACCCATAACTCTCACAGCAAACCGGAACCCCTTTGTAGATGCCAGAATCTTCAGCTTGATGAAGGCGGGCAGAAAACAAAGAAGATTATCGGCAATGTGAGACTTGGCCAAAGTGGCATATCAGTGTACATATAATCAAAGTTTGCTCTTTTGAGTTCCCAGATAGGTACCGGGCTTAATGGGAAACGTTTTAGTTAAGTACATCGTAACTCACGCGAGAAAATCTCTTAACCTATCAAAAGTTGATAGCAAGCAAAGTTGGGGTGCAGATAGTCAAACTTTAATTCTGTTTCCAATCAGAGTGACAGCTTTGAACGTACAGCACAGGCGTCACGTCTCATTGCCAAACTTGGTACGCTACAGCCCCAAGGCATCAACATCTAACAGTGACACAAATATACATACCCACCACTTCAACACCAGTCGGTAGTACCTTCCACCAACACACACACATACCTACACACACACCATCACACATACCCCTACTACCCACTTCATACAGAAGCTGCAGCCACCCTCCATTTATTTTATTTTATTTTCATTATTTTTATCTTCATTGTATCTTTTCAAATTCATTTCTTTATTTTATCTTTATTTCATTCATTATTTATCTTATTTCATTTTCTTTATTTATCTGTCTATCTATCTATCTATCTATCTATCTATCTATCTATCTATCTATTTATCATTATTTTTAATTCTATTTTATATTTTATTTCATTTTATTCTATTTTCATTTTTTATTTTATCTTTTAAATCCCCCCCCCCCCCCCCCCCATCCCCTACGTCTGATTTTGTTAGCATTACCCAAACCCCCACATACAACTACCCACACATAACTATTATCATCACCATCACCACCCATCAGTCATTTATTGATTGATTGATTGATTTGTTTTGCCTCACTAAGCACTATTATCAATCAACCATAATCACTGCCGTCACTAATGATTATGTCATCTTCTTCTACAAAACAAGCTGCAAACCCCATTGTTTCACACACACACACCCTCCATTTTCCCCTTCCCTCCCCTTCACTATTTCCTTTTCCATAATCCCCTCCTGGGTGACCACGTTTCCGTCCAGCGGCCATTTTGGTCGTGCGGCGAACATGAGAAGATAAGTGATTACCCTTTCTTCGTTTTCACTGTCCTAAATGCTATCTGTTTTTGCCTGAAGAAGACCCAAGCGGTCGAAATGCACTGTGTCTTGTCTTGTACTTTGTCTATGTCCTTGGGCTGCAAATAACCACCTCTCTTTCTCAATCAAACCTTAATTCATTTAGCTACCTCCTTAGTCAGATCTAACTTATCGTATGCACAAGAAAAGTGTTTAGTCCTTCTAAATATATACTGAAGAACATGCAATGCATAGATTTCGAGGCATTCAGAAACGTTCTTGGGTTTCCGCTACACGCATCCGCTTTAGGGATAAATCATGAATGTGGTGTTTGCCCCTTGATAACCACCGAACGCTTGCTTGTGCTAAATGTATTGTGAGAAGTTCAGCAGTTGATAATTCAAATGACAATGAGCTGTATGCAGTCTGATTCTCATTTTCCCAAACGGACTAAATCTATAAGCTCAAATAAGACTTTTCTTACATATTCATCAAAGTTGGACAAAGCAGCAAACGTTGATTACAAAAATGTTGTGTGTGTGTGTGTGAAATAGGCATGGTAAGCAAAATTGCCAAGTGATTTCTTTTCATGTAAAGCTTGAGAGAGGTACAACAATATGGAATGGAGGAGAAAAAGTGTGTGTGTGTGTGTGTGTGTGTGTGTGTGTGTGTGTGTGTGTGTGTGTGTGTGTGCGTACATGCGTGCACGTGTGTGTGAACTCAAATTGGGGAATGAATGGTGGGGAGATGCCCACACACACACACAACACACACACACACTTGTAATTAATTAGTTTCTTGTAATAACTCACCTCTCTCTTTCTCTCTCTGGCTCTCTCTCTCTCTCTCTCTCTCTCTCTCTCTCTCTCTCTCTCTCTCTCTCTCTCTCTCTCTCCGACTTTAGACTTTAGCATAAGCACCGAATCATGGGAGTGATGGTGGACGAGGGACTGAAGTGGCAATCCCACATTGAGTCTGTCGTTAACAAGCTGGTTCGCAGTCTCTTCACGCTTGGACCACTGAAGCCTTACATAGGCTAGATACAAACGCTCGAAAAATGTTTTTCCATGCTCACTGTCTCTCGCACATCAGCTATGCGTCTGTAGTCTGGGATTGTGCAGTAAAAATTCACCATAGAAAACTAGATTCAACGCACGGAAGAGCTGCAAAGATAATCCTGGCAGATTCTTCCTTATCAGCCTCCGAAAAGCAGGCTAAATTAAACATACTGCTGCTGCAAAACACAACTAGATTTCAACGAAACTGTACAAAGTACACAATTATCTGGCCTCACAATTCCTCAGAGATGTACTTACTAAGGCCTCATGTTGATATTCTAACCCCACGCACTGGGATCGACAAATTGGTTTATACATTCTCAGGTTCATCTGTTTGGAACTCTCTTCCCCCAAACCTAAAATTGTGCCGTTCACTACACGCCTTCAAAAAAGACCTTCGAAAATATTTCACATACTCTTTGACGTAGATTACAGTGTCTCATAGAAGCGTTTTGCAGCAGTCACTTATATCATCAGCAAGTGCAGATGTGTACGTTGTTACTGTTCTAGTTATGTCAACAAATAATACCACTAAGTGTCCTTACTCAGTGAGGAAAATTGCCTCTCTTAGAGTACTGTATTTTGTTTTATGCCAATGCCACCATCCTCCTCGTCTGGTCGCGAATTCCACCAACAATCACAAAACACTCAGCAAACATTGGCATATTGTACTGTTTATCTAACCACCATTTTATCTTCCATTCCCAACCACTGGCCCACAGTACACACACTCACCCACCCCCATCCTCCCCTGTCTCACGTCCCAACCCCCACTCCCATTTTCTGTTGTCTGCATCTTATGATTGCGTATAATTATATGCATGTATTTGTCAAGCCTTAGCATACAAATGCGCGTTTGTTAATTATGCACTTTATAATCTTGTGTGCATTTTTTGTTTTGCTTTGTTTCTTGTCTTCTTTCTCCTTTTCATTTTTTTCTATATCTTTTCATTTTATTGTCTCTAAATATCATTGCATAATTTAGCTTGGAAAGGACAGATTTGAAGGATGGGCTCTGCCTAAAATCTCAATCCTTGATCGAATTAAAGTTTTCTGAGTTCTGAGTTTGAGTTCTCTCTCTCTCTCTCTCTCTCTCTCTCTCTCTCTCTCTCTCTCTCTCTCTCTCTCTCTCTCTCTCTCTCTCTCTCTCTCTCTCTCTCTCTCTCTGTCATGTGTGTGCGTCCGTATGTGCGAATGTGCCTATCTTGGTGGTTACCCTACTTATTCGTTATCTACTGTTTATTATTCTCTGCCTCATATAAGATATCAATGAAACATAGGTTTCCTGTACTTGTTTCTGTTCGTCTGCGTATTTGTTTGACTACATTCAAGACTACAAAGCTGTGCCAGTCTTTTAAAAAATTTGAATTTGTGTGTTGTTGTTTTTTTCAGTGCTCTAGTGTCATGTACAGGCCTAATGAGCAAGCATGGGCTTGCCTCCTTGTTTGTTCAGTGAGCTGTGTGTTGGCCTTTTTGCTAGGTGACTTGGTGTAACAGGTTGAAATCGTTTGGAGTTATGGGACATGTATGTCGGGTCAGAGTTCGGGATACAGCAAAGGTCAAGTAGTAACAGAATTTGAACAAATGAAAATCGCCATGGGTCTTTGAGAAAACAACTTTTGAATGTGAAAAAGATGATTCCATCCTTGAATTTGGGGTCAGTAAATTACTTCATTGGTATATGTCAGCAAAAATAGCAGAATGATGCATGACTTGTAGACTCCTTGTGGCTCTACGGCGGGTGGTAGGGTACAAGGATTTTGGAGTGAAAAGGTGTGTGTGTGCAAGTTTTTCTTGGTGGTGGCGGTGGTTGTTGTTGTTGCGGTGGTGGTATTATTATCAGGTCTTTTTTTTATCCATATGAAATTTGCTAGGCATTTTTAAAATGAAATCAAGTTATTCTCTTATCAAATTTGACGGAAAAGCCCAGCGTGCTTCTGCTGAGTTCAACGCCGTACATTTTAAATCTGCATGCTTTCTAAGTGTTTTAAAAAAAATTAATTCAAGTCCACAAAAATTACTCAGCAACAATAATGTTACTTTATTACACTTCACACACACACACACACACACACACACACACACACACACACACACACACACACGCACACACACACACACACACACACACACACACACACACACACACACACACACACACCACCACCACACCACCACCCACCACCACCACCACTTCTGCCACGGCCACCACCACCACAACCACCACCACCAACAACAACAACGCAACCACCAACACTTTTTAGGAAAACTTCCACTGCAGTACATTCGACTACACGATTTACATGGAAAATAACTGTGATCTCTCTCTCTCTCTCTCTCTCTCTCTCTCTCTCTCTCTCTCTCTCTCTCTCTCTCTCTCTCTCTCTCTCTCTCTCTCTCTCTCTCCTTTCATGTATGTGCGTTTGTATGCGCGAGTGCGCCTATCTTGGAGGTTACCCTATTTATTCGTTGTCTACTGTTTATTATGCCTGCCTCATGTAAGATTTCCTTTCATATCAATCAAACTTAGGCTCCCCGTATTTGTTACTGTTTGTCAATGTGTTTGACTACATTCAAAACTAAAAAGTCTGTGCCAGTCTTGAACAAATTTTATGTCAGATGATTGTCACAGCTCTCCATTATTTTCTAAATGAAGTGTGTAAGATATTACATACCTTCTGCAAATGTTGTCCAGGACAATACTGCTGCCAAGACAACTGTTAGGTCATGCCATATAAGGTGTTTGGGGGTCAGGGTGCGGAGTGGGGAGAGGAGGTGAATAAGAGAGCTTAGGAGAGTGACAAGTGGTGCCAAGGAAGCAATGAATGTAGGTCTTACTTTGACGGACTGGTGAGACGCTTTTAGGTAGTATGATTCTGCTCTTCAGACAGGGTTCATTAAAACCAGCAGTAAAGAGACCGGATTAGTCTGTCTGTCTGCCGATCTGCCTGCCTGTCTGATGCTTGTTTGTCTGTCTTCCTGTCTGTCTTTAGATTAAGTTATGATAACAGCCATTTCTCTGTGACCCAGAATGGGTGTGAAATAACGAATTGACTGTCACTGAAGCACTGATCATACTGCGGTGGTTAGTTAGTATTGATCACTGTAAGGCACAGCAGGCTCCACTCCATTCCCCTCCCCAATTCACCCCGCACCCTGTCCGTCCTCCATACCGTTCCTATCTCTTTCCCTCCAACCGTCATTCCACTCTGTGTTAGTAACCTAAAATGGGCATAATTTGTCAGCCCCATCAGTAGTCTACAGCGTAAGTTGTTGCCTCCAGCAGAATCGTTTGACGTGCAGACAGTCATACAGAAAGACTGACGGACAGAGGGCAAATGACAATGCACTAAAAACAACAGCAACAACAACAAGAACAAACATGAGGGGTGTATGTCAAAACACACTCCATCAAAATCGGTTTTCAAAGCATTCGGGTAAAAACACACAAACGCGCACGCGCACGCACGCACGCACACTCACGCACACACGCAAACACGCACGTAAGCATGCAGGCACGCACGCACATTCACACGCACGCACTCACACTCAGCTCTGTGTTCGTGAGGCATAAACATATGCACGCACTCGCATACACTCGCTCACACAATTGCACACACACACACACACACACACACACACACACACACACACACACACACTGCTCTGTGTTCGTGAGGCATAAACATATACACGCACGCACGTGCACACACACACGCGCGCGCGCACAGAGAGAGAGAGAGAGAGAGAGAGAGAGAGAGAGAGAGAGAGAGAGAGAGAGAGAGAGAGAGAGGGAGAGAGAAATAGTATCAAAGTTTCGCATACATAAAACAAACATTGTACAACATGATGAACAGCTCATTCATGCACGAGCAAATGTGTTTAAGTGACAGGCAGCAAATTAGCATGTTTCAGGCAGTATTCTGAATCTTGCATTGAAACAGACAAGATTTAAGTGCAGACTTGAACGTCAGGAAGGAACGGACACGACGTAGTTGGAAAGTAGGGAGTTCCAGAGTATTGCCGCAAAAATGAGAATCCCTAGAACTGTGCTGCTTTTAGTTATATGAGCAAATTCGACACACTCTGTCACCGGAGGAAGAACGGTTACCTGTAACGGGTAGGAATATGTATTTTAAAGAAGTTAGAGAGATAGGTAAGTGCTTCGAGAGTGATAATCTCATAATTCGGTCATTGGGGGAAGAACGAGGGTAACGGGTACGAACATATACTTGGAAGAGGTCAGAGAAAGTCCTCTTTGGTAAAGGTGTGAACCCTGTTCAATGGCAAAACCCATAAAAAATGTACATTATTTAAAAAGGGAAATGTAGATGATCCGAGTATGTATATTGTATATCACTGAGTAATGTACGCAGTAAGATACAGCATGTGAGGGACTGGTGAGCTAAGCTAAAAGACCATGGACAGCAATTCTGGCAACATTGTACAAACTTGAGAATAACTCACCTGAACTGCGATGCCTAAGTACAGCCTATAGTACAGCATGGCGCACTGGATAAGGCAGATTTAGAAACAGAGATGGTACACAGATGTGGCCTTAAAAGGTCTTAGGTGTAGATATAAGAACATTAAAGCATTTCTTGTGTGGCATCTAGGTATATGCCCTTTTCACCTAAACTCTAATGTACCTTGCATTAAATTTTTTTGGTTTAAACAGACTCATAGGGTGGATCATAGATTACCATATAAGGCATACAAAATGTATGTTATCTTGACGAAAAGCGGAAGTATACGTGGGTTACAAATGTTCATACAGCTTTAGACAAATATGGGTTTTCTTGTAGTTGAGATAAACAGGTTGTAGAGTCGGTTTCAATATTTATTAAAGAATGTAGACAGAGAATAACTGATTGCAAGTGGCAAGACTGGGGCAGTTATACGCAGACAAGTGCGACACACACACACACACACACACACACACACACACACACACACACACACACACACACACACACTCTCTCTCTCTCACTCACTCACTCACTCACTCACTCACTCACTCACACACACACACACACACACACACACACACACACACACACACACACACACACACACACACATACACACACACACACACTAACATACACACACTAACACATATGCGCGCATACTCATGCACCCAATCACACACACACACACACACACACACACACACACACACACACACACACACACACACACACTCTCTCTCTCTCTCTCTCTCTCTCTCTCTCTCTCTCTCTCTCTCTCTCATCTCACATACACACACGTACACAAGTACACGCAGACACACGAGCGCACGCATTCACAGAGAGAGAGAGAGAGAGAGAGAGAGAGAGAGAGAGAGAGAGAGAGAGAGAGAGAGAGAGAGAGAGAGAGAGAGAGAGAGAGAGAAGCAATTCGACAAGTCATGCCAGCGCATTTGGGCACATGTACCCCCGAATTGTCCTATGGGTAATTGTGTCGTAGTTGTAAATTCGAGGCGTGACGAGTCGTGTGTGAATCCGCGCGTGCGTGTGAAGAGACCAATGAGGGAGTACCAGAGAGTGACGGGAAGTGACAGGGAGCCAATGAAGTGAGGTGTCACTACCACGGATAGTGAGGTGCTTATTTGGATTGGGTTTCTTCCTCTGTCTGGCTTCAAAATGGTCGGGTTTCTATGTTGGTGCACAGGATGTGTGACTGTCTATGTGTCTGTCTGTGTGTGTCTCTCGCTCATCAATTCTGTCTCTATCTGTCTGTCTGTCTGTCTGCGTCTCTGTTTATTTCTTTCCGTCTTTGTGTCTGTACTGTCTGTCTGTCTGTCCCGCCCTCCCGTCTCTCTGTCTGTCTATCTGTCTGTCTCTCTCTCTGTCTGTGTCTCTCTCCCCTCCTCCCTCCCAAGTGATAAAATACCTTGTTTAATTATGTTCTTTATTACTCACCCTCTTCAAATGGGGCTGTGGCCTTTTTCTGAATAATTTTCCTTCGTTTCGTTCGTTCGTTTCCCCCCTCCTCCTTCCCCCCCCCCCCTCTCTCTCCCCCCCCCCCCCCCTCCCCCCTCTCTAATCAGAGTACCGATGAACGGGATATTCCTACAAACATGGAGTTTGACAGGGTTTGTGAGGACGCAGCAAGCCCAACGAGTGTCTAGTCATGTTCCAGCATTTATTTTATAAAGATTCAGCACAGATTCTACACGGCAACATTTACAAGGCGCTTAGTTTTTCATTACAGAATATTTCTTATCTTGAATCAGAGAGATGAGGAGAACATACATTTTATAAAAAAAAAAAAAAAATGAAGAAACGGAACAAAGGCAACAATGCTTTTTAATCGTGTGTTTATTAACGAAAAAAACATTTTAGATGGCAGCAATCAAGTCAAAGAGAGTGGTTAGGGGGAGTGTCAGACAAAAGGGTGATAATCTGCTCAATTTAATGTTTTAAGCGAAATCGACTGCGAGGGACCATATCAGCGCTGTACCTCGTCAACGTCATTTTTTCGATCAAACTGTTAAAAAATTCACAGCTTACTAAAACGGATTTCTCACAGAAGAGATGTTAAAGCTTGCTTTTGATGGAAAATAACTCCTATGTCCTCGGCCCACTTCACAGCTGAAATGTTGGATTTATCCGGACAAATCTGAGTCAGCTATAAACACTGCCGAAAGTTCTGGAAGTTGATTCATTGGGAGTTGGTGGCTGAGAAAGTATAAGCCAATTTCCTTGGCCTACTATCCAGTCTAATCTTCCCGAAAATGGAGTCGACGTGTATACTGGCATGGGTGGCTGCGTAGCGGACAAAGTCGTCATTAACTCCTGAAGACTTGGAACCTTGGTTTACAGAGCTAGCTATGTGAATGATTTAATCCTGAAGAGAGCGGGAAAAATGACGCTTCCCTCAGGTAACCCAGCTCTTGAATGTCAGACAGCTGGTAATAACACAAACTTGAAACTGCCGCTCATCTGAAATGTCTTTGACAAAAGAGACGCAGACGGCCTGGAAAACTCAGAGATTGTAAAGATCCATGAGTGTGCCAGATTTCCATGTTGGGTCATACCCTTTCCCGAGGTCATGCTGTTTGCTAATGAAAGCGTTGAGGATCTGTGTTTCAGCACGAACCAAAGGGTTAGCTGCAGACTTGCGAAACCGCACTGTTCACTGGCTTCAGAAATGTGGGAAGCGAGAAGGGGGACGGGGTGTGGGGGTGGGAGACTGGAACACGGCCCCTGAATGAAAATATATATGGGTAGGGTTCAGACTTCTTTCTGCTTCCACATACATATTTGAAGTCAATGATACACAAAGTGTAGAAGAAAAGGAGGCAAAGAAGAAAAAAATGCACACTTCAAGTCATGATATTCTTTATGTGTTTCGTTTTCGTCAGACGTATTAGAGATAATATACTGGCTCGGATTGCATCAGATAGCACCATTTTGCGTTCTTTGAATGAAACAAAATGTACGGTGTGTTATCAAACGAGTATCCCCCCACCCAAACCCGTTCTTTTCGATAATTTGGAAGATCACACACACACACACACACACACACACACACACACACACACACACACACACACACACACACACTCGCACGCACACACACACATACGCATGCGCGCACACACACACACACACACACACACACACACACACACACACACACACACACACACACACGCACGCACACACACATACGCACGCGCGCAAACACACACGCAATAACACACACACACACACACACACACACACACACACACACACACACACACACACACACAGCACACACACACACACACACACACACACACACACACACACACACACACACACACACACACACACACACTGGTTTTGCATGAACATTGAGGAGGACGAGAGTTCACAACCCCCCACCCCCACCCCATCCCTATACCCATCCCCCCTGTTCACAAAATACTAAATACTATTCACACACACACACGCACGCACGCACGCGCGCACGCACGCACGTACGCACGCACACGCGTCCGCGCGCGCGAGCATTATATGACTTTTTTTAAACGATGAGAGCCACAACTCTGAACTCACATCTCTCCTCCCATTGCTTTTATAAGTTAGAGGATAAACGAATGTGGTGTTTTTTTGTCAAAATATCTGTCTGTTCAGGCTGCCCCCCCCCCCCCCCCCCCCCCCCCTCCCCCATTATCTTCCCGATGCCACTGCTGTTTTTGACGGGAAGGCTGTCGGTTACCAGCTTTCAGGTGAGTCGCCATGTATTGAACCACACTAGGTTACAGGGGAAGAGAAAGGGACAAGAAACAGTAATCAGACTGAAAACAGACGACAGACAAGGTTTTAAAAAAAAAAAAAAAAAACAGGCAAAAGACAGAGACAGGGCACATGGGAGACACGTATGAGACAGAACAAAGAAGACATACACAGAGACCGAACAAAGGGGACAAACAAACAAGAAACAATAAAAGAATAGACCAGAAGCAGAACAAAAGGACATATCAGAGAGAAAACAAAGAAGACAAACGAGAAACAGAACAAAGAAAACAGACTAAGGCGAAACAAAAAAGGCACACAGGAGTCAGAACAAGCAAGACAGAGAACGGAACGTAAACAAGCAACAGAGAAGACAGACAAAAAGACATACGGCAGTCATACAGCCTCATGAAACAGCTCTCTCAGTTGCAGGGGGGAAAAAACAGAGCCCTGAAAGCAATGGCAGAAGCAGCAGAGATGTGTTCAAGCTGGATCTGGTCTCCACGAGTTTCTTTGTACTGATGCATGGGTAAACCATTGATTTCCGGGAATAGGCCGGAGGACGTCCCGGGAAAACCGGAGGACACTGAGAAAGACCAGAACTAAGGGTTCTGTGGGCTGGCTCCCCATTTTGCCTTCAACATGTGGCTACTAAAAACCAAAAAGAAAAGATGCTCCCAGGATTCACCGAAAGGGGAGAGAATGATGAATCCATCGTGTGCTCAAACCAATCACGACTGCACATCCCAAACGGACTATGAACATGGACCAAATGGAATATCCATGTGTCTGTGGAAAAGCGTTTCGCTACCACCCGTGGCATGAAGATCCACAGAACAAAGATGGGATATGTGAAGACTCATCTGAATGAGCAGCAGCGCACTGCATCAGCAGATAAGACGTCGGAAGACCAAGGCCAGGATTTAAACCACAGTGCCAAGGACATCCGCTGTGTTGGTTCGGATGAGGAATTTGCACAGGCCCTCGATGCCAGGCGCCTGAAACTCAACCTGCCACGAGCAAACGAGACTGAAAATTGGGGGAGAAACTGGATGCAAAAATCGTCCAAAGACTCGCTATACTGATAGGGAAAAGCACCCTGGAACACAAACTAGTCACATATGGGAACATTGTGTATGCCACATGCAGAGACGCCTATGAGCAAAACTACCCAAAGAGAAAACATCTCCAAAGAAATCCAGACGCCAAGAAGTGATGGACAAGATCAGGGTCCAAAAGAAAAACCTCAAGAAGCAAATGAAGACCGCACTGCCAGCTGAAAAACGAGGCTTGGAAAAAACTCTGAGAAAACCTGAAAGCAAAAAACACAGCGCCCTCAGCAAAGCGGAATCTGCGAGGAAGAGGAAGAGCAAAAAGAAGAAGACACAAGAGCGCTTCTTCAGAGACCCCTTCCAGTTTTCCAGAACTCTGTTTGAGCAGCCAAAATCTGGGACCCTACGTGTGGACAAAGGAGCTCTTGAGCAGCATCTGAGGAAAACATACTCTGACTCACAGAGCAAAGCACCACTCGACATTCAAGGTCTGGTGTGGCCAGCCAACCCTGAGGAACAGTTCAATACAAGCCTCCAACGTTGGCGGAAATCAAGAAGGTGGTCGACAAAGCCAGAGCCAAATCATCACCAGGGCCAA
>JADBJO010001759.1:255000-267500 GCA_016801955.1 Conus betulinus
CTCTCTCTCTCTCTCTCTCTCTCTCTCTCTCTCTCTCTCTCTCTCTTATAAAAGACACATCTAGCAATCACGGGGTAATAGAGATTTGAGTGTATACGATGAACCCTGTCAAGCACGTGAAACAATTTGTGTTTGTTCCATCGATTTTATTTGTTTTTTTATGAAATTTTTTTTTTCGAAGATATTCGTTCGTCAATATTTATAGGATACAACCAAGTCTGTAAACCTGCCATTAACCTTACTACCAGTGAAAGGTGCTCTGTTCATTTGTTAAATTATTGGATATCAAGTCGGATACTTGTTTTGCTTTTATGATCAATAAATCTCTGATGTGTGTGTCGTCAAAAATATTCCATACATCTGCGCTTACATACACCGGTAGACTCATTTTACTGTATATATTCTGGCATTTACAATGGAAGAAGTATATTTGAAGAGTTTATGAGGCATTGTTTACTTTCTGTGTATGATATTTATGTGTTGGCCTATTATGTGGTGATTAAAACAACAGGACTGCAAATATTTCTCATGATTTGGAAAACAAGGATTTGTTTTAAAATCAAAAGTATTTGAGTAAGCCCGTGTGCACGAATCGGAACTCCAAAATTACTGTACTGAATAATTATGGTAAGATGTTGATTAATATCTGCACTGCTTTAAATTTCATTTGTCAGGTTGATTTCGACGGTCGCTACACAGACATTTCTAGGTGAGGCAATAGTGTAAATGATTATTTCATGGTGCAGTGTTTTTAATAATTGTCAAATGCATGTATCAGAAACAGTTGAATCTTGATGATGCCTTTAATGATGAAATTAAGATTTTCTGACGAAAACTTGAATAATACAAAATGAAATGTTAGTAAGTTGTTTAATGGAAAAACCTGTTTGGAATGAGACCTATGCCAGTACATTTAGTGACGCAGTGTGCTTTCCTGAGATTCAGCAGAGAGCAGAAATGGTAGTTGGAAAAAAACTGATATAGATGTTAACGAATCTGCGGGTATATTGAACAGCTGCTTGGAAGATGCAGCCGAATGCATGAAAAAAAAAAAAAAAACAGTAATATAAATGCAAAGCAATGTTGTGATGACTGGTATGACATACAGTGTCCTACTGGTAAAGGAAGGCCCATAACCTGTTAAATAAATTTCGTCGCACTCTACTTCCACTTGATCATGCTTCGTATTCTGCGGCCAGGCGACTACAGAAAATCTTTGAAGCATACACGTAAGCAGTTTGGTGGTAATTTGTTTGTTGTAACTGGTATTGTGGGTGTAACTGCTTTGGAATTTGGTTTTCTTTGTTATTTACTAATTTAACAGTTTATTGAATTCGAGCATGTGTTGTGTTTTTCTAACAATTATGGTGTTCTGTTTACTCGGCTCATCTGTTCTTTTCTCATTTCCATCAATGTTACTCTTTGTTTTCGCTCTTCTTTGTTTTCCTCTCTTCTTTTCTTTCTTTATATTTTTTTTCTTCGTGGGGGGGGGGGGGGGGGGGGGGGGGGGGGGGGGGGGGGGGGGGGGGGGGGGGGGGGGGGGGGGGGGGGGGGGGGGAGGAGAGAGAGAGAGAGAGAGGGAGAGAGAGAGAGAGAGAGAGAGAGATTCAGATTCAGATTCAGATAAATTATCTGAGAGAGAGAGAGAGAGAGAGAGAGAGAGAGAGAGAGAGAGAGAGAGAGAGAGAGAGAGAGAGAGAGAGAGAGAATAGAGCTGATATAGGAGGGAGAGGCAGTAAGTAAGACGAGGCAGCATATGTATTTGGTGGTGTTGATGGTGGTGGTGGTGGGGTGGTGAGGTAGTAGGGTGGTTGTGCGATGTGTGTGTGTGTGTGTGTGTGTGTGTGTGTGTGTGTGTGTGTGTGTGTGTGTGTGTGTGCACGCGCGTGTGTGTGTGTGTGTGCGCGCGCGCGCGTGTTTGTGTGCGCGCGCGCGTTCGTACGTGCATACGTGCGTGCATGAGTTCGTGCGTGCGTACGTGTACATGTGTGTGTGTGTGTGTGTGTGTGTGTGTGTGTGTGTGTGAGAGAGAGAGAGAGAGAGAGAGAGAGAGAGAGAGAGAGAGAGAGAGAGAGATGGTAGTTGTGATGAAACAGCTGTCTCTCGGGAGATCATGTCTAGGATGACGTCAGTGCTGTCGCCATTGATTGTGCAGCAGCGGTGCAGAGCAGCCTGTGGGGGAGGTGCCTCGGTGGCTCAGCGGCCTTGCACAGAGAATGAAACAGACTGCAGTGTTTACTGAAAACATGGCAGAGTAACAAAAAAATACACATAAGTAGACGACGCCAAAAAGCTCCTTTAATTGAAACAGATGAATTATTCTTTTGACAAAAATGTCTTCCTCAATGTTACAAACAACAGATAGAAGGAGCAATGCACGAGGTAATAGCTTACTCCCAATGCTGCAGTTATCACTAGAAAGCATGTAGAGTTAGCAGTCCGATGCTGCACGTTGAATCGTTCTGGCGTTCAACCAGTGAAAGGATGCAGAGGTTCCTTCCTTCCGAAGGGAAGTTCACAGAATTGGACGTACACAGACCCCGATATCATTACACCTGGAACACAAAGACGAACTTTAAACTGCGTAGAAAGGTCTCATTCAGCTTCTTTCTCTTTAAAAGGCGACAAGAACAAGCTAAAAGTTGTCTTTATATTAAAGGGCTAGAGGTCAAAGAGGAAATCTGTCCAAATAATAATGGCCTATTATTTTTTCCTAGTTACCAACAATAATACGGTACTCTGATTAGCAGAAGGATACCCGGCAGTGTTCCACTCACCATTTGGGGTCGTCGGTCTTGACGCGCTGGTATTCTGGTGGAGTCAGAGTAGCACTTCAGATCGGTGCACATCTTTTCACTCCCCACCCCCGTCCTCAACTCCACTGCACCCACCCTACCCCCTACCCCCCTCATATATATATATATATATATATATATATATATATATATATATATATATATATATATCTGCATTCTCACTCTCATAACCGTCTCCGGACGCCTGTTTGAACACGTTGTCATTCTGGTTGAGTCAGTGTCGTGCTTTAGATCGGCCCACTCCACTCCCTTCACGCCCCACCCACACCTCTTGACTCCTTGACTCCACCCCCCCCCCCCCCCCCCCCCCCCCCCCCACCTCCGCTTTTCTATATCTTGTCTGTCTGTCTGTCTCTCTCTCTCTCTCTCTCTTCTCTCTCTCTCTCTCTCTCTCTCTCTCTCTCTCTCTCTCTCTCTCTCTCTCTCTTTGTCTCTCTGTTTCTGTCTCTGTATTTGTCTGTGTCTCTGTCTGTCTGTCTGTCTGTCTGTCTGTCTGTCTGTCTCTCTCTCTCCACCCCACCCCCCTCAATCCCTCGCTTTCTATCTATCTGTCTGTCTCGCAAGCTCTTGCACACAACACACACACACACACACACACACACACACACACACACACACACACACACACACACACACAAACACACACACACCTTTTGAAAGGCGTTTTCTGACACATAGCAAAAGAACCCATTAGATTAAAATCTACTTAAACACACACACACACACACACACACACACACACACACACACACACACACCGCGCGTGCAAACACACACACACGCGCACGCACGCAGACACACACACACACACACACACACACACACACACACACACACACACATACACACACACGCCCGCGCGCACTTTCGCGCGCGCGCAGAGAGAGAGAGAGAGAGAGAGAGAGAGAGAGAGAGAGAGAGAGAGAGAGAGAGAGGGGAAATATTATGATAAAAAAAAATAAATGACTGAAGCTATCTAGATAGGATTTAATGTATAATTAACAAAAACGTTGACCCAAAACGGGAAGAAAGACTCAAACTAAAACGTCAAAATCTAGAGAATCACAAAAGAAAGACGAACAACTAAGTCCATAAGCAGTATCCAGGTAAAATGCGCAATATGTTTATCACCTACGTTAACCTTCCATCACATAATAACCCATATGTCAGAAATATCTTCTGTAAGGAGAAAATAGAAACAGCTGATATAGAAACCCCGTACATTTTATTTTCCTGGCCGATGTTGCTGACACATCTTGTTTGGCGTGTTAGCGTCATGACTCCATCGCCGCTCCATTTTGGCCTCAGCGTACGCAGTCACATTCAGGTATGACTTGTCGCAGACAAACTGCGGATGATAAATATGAGCTTGCCGTGAGACCGCCTGTCCAAATAGACTTTTGCAAATCGTAGTTAGGGTGCGTTTGCGCATGTGTGTGAGAAAAATGCAGAGGGAAGACAGGATCAAAAGAGAGATGGGGGATTGTCACTCAAATGTGGAAAATACCTTTTTTTTTTCTCTCTTCTTAACAATTCTTTTCCTTGTTTCAAAGTGTTTACGTACGTGTGTGTGTGTGTGTGTGTGTGTGTGTGTGTGTGTGTGTGTGTTCAGTTCCAGTGCTTCTGAGGTTGGTGCTGCTTTCGTGATATCTTCCCTTAATAAACATGAAAAAAAATGTCATATTACCGAAGTTGTTCTATGTGATGTCAACGTAAAAAAAACATTATGCATTGTGACGTCAAAGTAAAATGATATAATAGCACGAAGTAAAATAAAAAGAAAACCAACGGGAGAGAGAGAGAGAGGGAAACGGTGAGGCCTGAGTCCAGGCTGGGACTGGTTTTGTTGCTGTTTGTCGCTGTGTCCGTCAAGTGACGTGGAGAGACTGACAGCCAGGTCGGTAATGCGTCGTAGTTGTTGTACTCCGTTGAACTTCAATTCAACTGTGTTCGTCGGTCTTTCGACGTAGTCTGCTGTACCCTTTGGAAGTTTAATTCAACGGTGTTTCGTCGGTCTTTCGACGTAGTCTGCTGTACCTGTGTGGAAGTTTAATTCAACGGTGTTCGTCGGTCTTTCGACGTAGTCTGCTGTACCCTTTGGAAGTTTAATTCAACGGTGTTCGTCGGTCTTTCGACGTAGTCTGCTGTACCCTGTGGAAGTTTAATTCAACTGTGTTCGTTGGTCTTTCGACGTAGTCTGCTGTACCCTGTGGAAGTTTAATTCAACTGTGTTCGTCGGTCTTTCGACGTAGTCTGCTGTACCCTGTGGAAGTTTAATTCAACTGTGTTCGTTGGTCTTTCGACGTAGTCTGCTGTACCCTTTGGAAGTTTAATTCAACCATGTTCGTCGGTCTTTCGACGTAGTCTGCTGTACCCTTTGAAGTTTAATTCAACTGTTTTTGTTCGTCTTTCGACATAGTCTGCTGTACCCTGTTGATCTTTAATTGAACAGTGTTTGTGGGCGGCTCTGCTTGCTTGTGTGGGTAGCCTGATTGGTGCTATAGACTGTAACTTGGCTCTGCTGCTTGCCGTGTGGGTAGCTGGTTGGTGCGATAGACTGTAACTTGGGCTCTGCTTGCCGTGTGGTAGCCTGGTTGGTGCTATAGACTGTAACTTGGGCTCTGCTTGCCGTGTGGGTAGCCAGGTTGGTGCTATAGACTGTAACTTGGGCTCTGCTTGCCGTGTGGGTAGCCTGGTTGGTGCTATAGACTGTAACTTGGGCTCTGCTTGCCGTGTGGGTAGCCTGGTTGGTGCTATAGACTGTAACTTGGGCTCTGCTTGCCGTGTGGGTACCCTGGTTGGTGCTATAGACTGTAACTTGGGCTCGGTGCAGCCAAGCGTGTGAACTGTCTGTTGGGACACTACTGACAGTGCCAGCGGGGTCTACGCCAATGAGATTGTGATGATTTTTGTGATATGATATATTGATATCAGATGGTAAAAGCTCCCTGTGTATTGATATCTGACGGTTAAAGCTCCTAGTGTATTAATATCTTAGTTCATGTAAAATATTGATTTGCACGCTTTGTGGTAGCGTGTTTTGATATCTGACGGTAAAAGCTCCCTGTGTATTGATATCCTAGTTAACGTAAAATATTGATCTGCACGCGCTGTGTGGGTGGCGTGTGTTGATTTTGGGGGGAGGGGAGGGAATAATCGTTACACGCATCCAAACTTTTGAAAGTGAGCCTGAGAGTCAGTCAGTCATACATACAGTACCGTTATCTGGTGACCCCGTAGCTTAAATTTTCTTCTAGCATTAAATTTAAATTAAAAATTGTCTTAAATTAGTGGTAGGATTTGCTTTTATGCCCCTGTAGTTTGCCCCAATTATTGAGGATAGGTCACGTTTACAAACTTTGATTTTGAGAGACTGAGCTGTGTTGTATTGTGTTGTTATATGACTGTTTGTGTTTGATTTATTTCCCGTCTTCGGCGTAACGAGGTGTCGCCTTCTGTATAGTTTCTGGAGATACGAGGGCGTAGTTCTTTCTTCCTTTGTGGGCTTTGATATCATAATCTTTTGGTTATCTCTCCTGATTAATTCTGTTTCTGTCTTTACTTGGGGATGTGTTGCTTCTGTAGCTTTCTTATGGCTCTTCGAATGAGTGGCTTTCTGAACCATTAAAAAACAATTAATTAGTTGTTTCGGATTTTGTGTGTGTGTGTGTGTGTGTGTGTGTGTGTGTGTGTGTGTGTGTGTGTGTGTGTGTAAAACAAATCCTGTATTTTGTATTCTGGTAGGACATTGATTATATCAATGTGGTTTTTTTTCCCATATTCCAAATTTTTCTTTTTTCATTGGTTGTTACTATCTTTTTTGTTGGTTGGGTCTGTACAATACGTAGTCCTTTTAAAGAGTGACTGGTCGTTAGTGTTTGTTTCAAAAATAATTCTTCGCTTTTGGAATATATACAGTGTAGTGGACATAGGTTTGAAACCTATTGGCTTTTGATAGCAATTGTTTGTCTTTTGATCCACTAGTGTTTGTTTCCTGTTGGACAGGACAATGTTTCATGTCTCGCTATGGCACAGAAAGCTAAGAGAGACAGAGTCCTGTTGTGTCCTCTATGGACGAAGACAAAGCTTTCACTAAATATTTACAGCGGGGTAAGGTATTTGGTTTGGAGGGGGAGGCTCTGTTGGCCGAAGACATGGAAAGAGAGGAAAGAATCAGGATGAAGAAAAATACAGAAAGAAGAGATAACTAAAAGAGACTAAATGCAAGAGGAAACTAAAAGAATTCAGCAAAGAGAGATGGAGGAAATTAAAAAAGAGCATGTACAATGCAAATGCAATTTAAAAGGGAGCAAATGCAAGAGGAAACTAAAAGAATTCAGGAGATAGAGGAAACTAAAAGAATACAAAATCACAATGCCACTCTTCTAATTTTCGGCAGCGTGGCCTTTTTCAAGAGAAAAAAAAAAAAAACAAAAACATACAACTACGTGATGTCCATCTTTGGCAACCAAGTGTACTGGAACTTTGGAACCCATGCTCGTTCCTTAGGGTGGTCTGAGAGTTTGTGGGTTATAACTTATATACCTGTCTGCATTGCTTGAGGGTTCCGCTTTAACCCTGTACCATGTTGTGTCGTGTGAGCTTTTAAAAGACAGCTTGTTGAAAAAGTTCCAGTACACTCCAGTTCCAGTGGCCGAAAATTAGAAGAGTGGCATTGTGATTTTCTATAACGTTTTCTTCCCTTTGGAGGACTATTTCTTTTTGTTTCTAAAAGAATACAGTTTCAATTGACTTCTCAGCAGGGTGTAGTCTAGGACAGGACAATGACAGTCAAGACTCTGGTTTGCCCAGGTCTAACGCCTTCTCGTCCTACTTTTCCCAAGTTGCCACCTTTCAAAGAAAGGGCTAATGATATAGACAGTTATTTGTTTCGCTTTGCACCCCATGCTCGTTCCTTAGGGTGGTCTGAGAGTTTGTGGGTTATATACCTGTCTGCATTGCTTGAGGGTTCCACTTTAACCCTGTACCATGTTGTGTCATATGAGCTTTTAAAAGGCAGCTTGTTGAAAAAGTTCCAGTACTGTCCAGATGGTTTTCGGAAGCGTTTTCGTGAGGCCAAGCCTAGTACAGATGAACCCTTTGAACCCTTTGCAGTTGAGCTTAGGCGTTTGTTTCACCGTTGGATCTCTTTGGCAAAGAGGTCTCTTTTGAAGGTCTGGTGGATCTTGTTTTGCGTGAACAGTTTTTGGAGTGTGTCTCTAAAGACTTAACTCCTTTTCGGTGTGAAAAGGATGAGAACACTTTTGGTGATATGGTCAAATCTGCTGAATCATACAGACGTGCTTATCCTAAGTTGCTTTCTATGAAAGCAGATGTTAAAATTTTTGCTTCTGTTGGGTATGGAACTCCTGGTTTGTCTGGTAGAATTCCATACTGTGGTCAGTCTGGTAAAGTCCTTTATTAGTCTGATAGAGGAAACTTGTATTCTACTTTTCAGAGTAGTAGTCAGAACTCTGGTTTCTCAGCTGGTCGTGGAAACAGCTTTGGTGGTAAGCGTTTTTGTGGTCGTGGTGGCCGTCATAACTCTGGTGTTAAGAGTTCCTCAGGAGGTACTTCTTATCAGTCTACTAGTGTTGTGTGCTTTCTGTGTAAGAAGACAGGACATGTAGCTGCTAAGTGTCCATGGAAGTCAGGTAGAAACCCCTGTATAGTTTGAAATCTCAACATCCAGAGAAGTGTCCTTTTGTGGTTGGTAACTCTACTGTTGTCGAGAAGTCAGCTGACAGTAAACAGTCCAATGCTTCTTGTTCTGTTCAGGATACTCCCTTTGCTTGTTTAGCTGCTGGTGAGTTCACAGGCAAATTACATTTGGAGTCCGGTTCTGTGAATGGTACTTTGAGTTGTGTTCTGCGTGATACTGATGCTGCCATTTCTGGCGTTCGCAAGCGATTAGTTTCTGACAGTCAAATGTTAGGAACCGCAGTGATGTGTGTTTCTTTTGGTGGTCGTATGGGTGAGTTTCCATTGGCTCTACAATGCCAGTAAGTTGTCCTTATTTTGTGGGCAATTTGACTTGTTGTGTCTTGGATAGCCCTGTCGCAGATGTCATCGTGGGTAATGTGCCTGAAGTTTCTGTTACCAGTGAGTTGAGTGATGTGTCTGGCTAGCCTTTCTCTTTAGCCTCCGTTACGAGGGCTAGAGCTAAACACGTTGTGGACAAAAAGCCTTTGTGTAAGATCCCTGACGATCTGAACATTTCCCGTTCTGACCTTGTAGAAAGACAGAAAGTTGATGAGAGTCATTGAAGTCTTGTTTCCAGATAGCGTCTTTGGTGAGGAGAAGAAGTTGGGTACAACTACCTTTTACTTACATTTGTCTGATGGAGTTCTGTACAGGCATTTTGTCAAAAATGATATGTCTTTTGATCAGGTTGTTGTTCCTGTTGAGCTTAGACCGACAGTGTTGGCTGTGGCGCATGATTTGATTTTGTCAGGTCATTGTGGTTCTCAGCGTACTCTGTCCAGAGTTCTTAACAAGTTCTTTTGGCCTGGAGTGACTGTTGACGTAGCAAAGTATGTTGCTTCCTGTGATGTGTGTCAGAAGACTGTATTAAAGGGTTGAGTTTGTCCGGTACCCCTTGCTTCTGTTCCTCTGATCAGTACTACATTTGAGCGTGTGGTAGTTGATCTTGCTGGTCCAGTATCTCTTCCTTCGGAGCAAGGTCATCTTTATATCTTGACCATGATTGATATTGCTACCCGTTTTCCGGAGGCTGTTCCGTTGAAGGATATTTCCTCTGTTACTGTGGCAGAGGCATGGTTTGGATTTTGTTTTGAGTTTCTTGAAGAGATTCTGTCTGATCAGGGTACACAATTCAACTCTGATCTCATAAAGCATTTCATGCATGCTTTGTGTGGTGCAAAGGGCATAAATACATCACCGTATGATCCGCAGGCGAATGGTCATGTTGAAAGATTCCATGGGACTTTGAAATCCATGTTGAAAAAGATTTGTCCGTACTCACTCAAAGGCGTGGCATTGTTATTTGCCTGCACTGTTCTTTGCATGTAGGGAGTTGCCCTCTGAGAGTACAGGTTTCTCTCCCTTTCAGTCGATGTTTGGTCGGCAGGTTCGTGGTCTGATTGCTTTGTTACAGGAGTCGTGGACTCCGTCAGATGTTCAGGATGTTGAGGTCAAACCTCTCTATTCTTACCTGTTTGAAGTCAAGAATGTCATTGGTGACTCATTTAAGTTAACCATGGAGAATTCTGCTGGGTCTGCCTTGAAGAGTAAAAGGTACTTTGACAAGAAGGCCAGGGAACGTCGTTTCCGAATTGATGATGAAGTTTTAGTTTTGTTACCGACAGACTCTAACAAGTTGTTAGCCAGTTGGCCAGGGCCATTCCCAGTGGTCAAAGTCTTGCATCCAGATTGCGAAGCTCTTGTCAAGGGCAAGGACAAGATCTTTCATGCGAATATGCTCAAACGGTTTGTTCGTCGTGCTGTTGCGTCTACTTCTGGTGTACCTACAGTTGTTCTATCACAGGGAACTTCAGTGCCTTGGTCAGAGATGGCATTTTACGAGAAAATAGATTAGCACCGACGCACTTTTTGACATCCAGTCCTTGCCCTGAGAAGGGACAACAACATGCAGTGAAATGAAATAATGTAAGAAGCAAAAAAAACAAAGCGGTCATGCAATTATAATGGAACATCAAATGAAAATAGAAAAGAAATGAAAAAAATCAAATCAAATCAAATCAAATAATTTGTGAAGGGGAAGAAGGGAGTGGGGGAGCTTATGGAAATATACTACCTGGTATATTGTACAATGAGTGTGTATAAAAAACTAACAATAAAATGAATATGGCAAAACACACACATACAGGGAGTATCACACGTAATCATTTTTCATAAGGCTTGAAAATACGTAGAAGGTAGTTAGGAAAGTGACATGGAATTTGAACGAGAAAAGAGAGAGAGAATGGAAGGGTGAGGAAGAACAACAGAAATAGAAAGAAATAGTTGAGCTTAGATTGTAAAAATAAAGAGGTGGATAAGCCTTCACGTCTGCAGTGGTAGATAATTCAACTGACAGTAATGTGCTTCAGTGAATGAACAGGAAATAATAAATGCTTGTCAAAATGAACATTTAACAAGCTATAGTCTCCAAAAGGGAAGACATTATCCAATGAGAGGAAGCTCATATAACATATAACTCCTGATAACATTTAACTCCTGGTCACATACCGGTATTATCGAAACCTGATTGTTTCTCCTCAGTGACCGCGGAAAGTGATAAGCTGACTCCTTCGTCTTTTCGGTTTTTAAGAAGAATGCTATCCCAGAAAAGGCTGGTGTGCAATACCGTAGTATGTTTGTTGAGTTTTTCAAAACACCAACCAAAGGTGCCACCTAAGAAGCAAAAGAAAATCATGAAAGAGCAAAACAAGCTACATTTTCTTGTGAAAAGTAGAAAATATAAAAAGACAACCTCTTAAGACACAAGTGCTGAGGGCCAGTTTCTTGGAATGAATCCACAAGGGACTAATTACAACAAACTAACAAATTTCAAGGATAAGTACCGAGCGCCATTCCAGCAACTTACAGAGCAGCTTGGTGTTGCAATGACTGCAATATATATTTATTTATATATATATGTGTGTGTGTGTGTGTGTGTGTGTGTGTGTGTGTGTGTGTGTTTGGCTTTGTTTGTCTGTGAGTGCGTAAGTGTGCATGTACGCATACGTGTGAGTAGGGGGAAGTGGAGCTGTGGATCGTGTGTGTGTGTGTGTGTGTGTGTGTGTGTGTGTGTGTGTGTGTGTGTTGTGTGTGTGTGTGGGTGGGGGGGGGGGGAGAGGGGAGAGAGATTCGGCTTTATTTGTTTGTCTATGAGTGCATATGTGTGCGTGCGCGCAAATGTATGAGTAGGGGAAGGGGAGGGTTGGGTCTTTTGTATATGTATATGCGTGGGGGAGGAGGATATGGGGGTGGTGGTCTGTGCGTGAGCGCGCGCGCGCGCGCGCGCGCGCGTGTGTGTGTGCGTGTGTGAGTGTGAGTGAGAGAGAGAGAGAGAGAGAGCCGGGAGGGGGGGGGGGAGATGTTTTAATTTTCTGTACAATTAAGATGTAACAATGGAAGAAGTAGAGAACTTCACATACATAGGCAGCTCCATCAACAACGCCAATGATCTCGACCATGAACTAAAGTGTTGTATTGGAAAGGCAACATCAGAATTCAATCAGCTGAACAAAAAAATGATTAATATGGAACAGCAAGAAATTCTCCCTCGGAATCAAATTGAAGTTTTATAACTCCAGTGTGATTTGAACGCTGTGAATCCTGGCACTGAGGACCACCCAGGAAACGAAACTCTCGACGCTTTTGACACTAGGTGCCTACGTAAGATCTTGGGCATCAAACGATCAGACTTTATACCCAATGAAGAGGTCAGGGAGAGGTCCAAACAGCTCCCCGTGTCAACCATCGTCTGCAGACGGCGCCTCCACTGGCTGGGTCATGTCTTGAGATTACCCTCATCAAGACCTGCAAACCAGGTCATTAAATGAACCCCAGTAGGCCGGAGAAAAGAGGACGACTCAGGATGAGCTGGCGACAGACAGTGGAGAGAGACCTCAGACTCGTTTGACAGAGGATGGAGTGACACCAGCAGACTGGCTGAGGACCGTGCGCAGTGGAGCGCCTTGATTGCTTCATGCGTCG
>JADBJO010001759.1:275000-280000 GCA_016801955.1 Conus betulinus
TCGTGAATATAACTGAAATGGAACAGGTGGCTTAGCCTGTGAAAAGGCGACACTCGTGAATATAACTGAAATGGAACAGGTGGCTTAGCCTATGAAAAGGGGGCACTCGTGAATATAACTGAAATGGAACAGGTGGCTTAGCCTATGAAAAGGGGGCACTCGTCAATATAACTGAAATGGAACAGGTGGCTTAGCCTGTGAAAAGGCGACACTCGTGAATACAACTGCATGCATTCCCTGCTGGTCGGTGGCAGAGATCAGCAGAAGGCACCCAGGTGGCAGATGGGTGAAGGGCGGCACAGATTTAGACACTTGGCGACAAGGCGCTGCCCACTCTGCGAAGTACCCAGTGGCCTGCACGTCTAGCAGGGTTCTCCCCTGGCTGGGGGGGGGGGGGGGGGGGGGGGCAAGGGGGGGGAGGGAACGTCCCTCATGGGCGCAGAGTGGGCATGAACCTACGTGCAGTGGTTCGGCGACTTGTGCCTCGTACATCTCCCGAGTCGGCCTCACGCGGCACAGGACCGTCGCCACTCAGCATGAAGACGGCCGCCCGGTAGCCCTGACGACGGCCTTGGAGGAACCACCACGACGACGACATCATCAACATCAACCGCAGCCAAACCATCTTCAGATGACCGCTTGGCGGTCCTAACGACTGCCTGCCTCATCTAGGCTCCTGCCTGATGGCGCCATCCTTCCCGGGACCTTTCACCCGACGCTAACCCAACTTCTTGACCCATCCTGCCAGTCTACAATGTCTATGCCAAGACAAACGTCTCAATGTCACAGCCTTGGCTGTGGCGATATCTTGTCCCTAAAAGCGTTTTGCTATGAGACGTTTAAACTCATCCTTCTCCTCGAATATAACTGCCCTCCACAGACCAGCTGTACATAAAATCAAGAATTACAACAGGGGTAAACCAGAGAGAGTGAAAGTTTATCTCACCGTCTAGGATCCTGTATAGGTTCGCGGATCACCCAGAAACACTTCTGGGTTGAAGTTGAAAAAGTTGAAACTATGTTTCTACATTTTGAGGACATGTATTGATTGCATGTATGCCATGTGGTTTAACAGTACAACTTTATGCCAGTACTTAGTGACATCTATCAAGACGATGAATGCATATTCTGTTGTAATAGTTTGCCACAACTTGGTTGAGATGCTTGGTTAAGATTCTTTGTTAACAATCTGATTACCATTCTTTGTTAACCATCTGACTTTTGCCAGTATTCAATACCATCAGTTAAGACCATAAGATAAATTCGGATCAGACAGATTGTATGCCTGTACTAGGTGAACTCAGTTGATTTATGAATACTGTTGATTGTTGGAATGTTTGTAGTATATGAGTCCAAATGTATTCCAAGTTACTTCAACTGAAAAACATTGAAGAGTCATTTGACTTCCATTGTTTAGCATTATATTCCTGTCTCCAACCCCTTGTTTCACTCAACCTCTGGGTGAAACTGGAGACTGATAATTATGGCAGATATATTTATGATAGTTTAATCCTTTGTTGGCTGAGATCTCACACATTTGCTGAAAGTCAAAGGGTAAGTGTGAGAACTCGACAAGCCAGACTCGGAGCTACCTCACTACAGATCAGGTTGTGTTCGTTTAGAACCTGGGTTCCTACCTAACCTGGGCATGCCTGGTAGTGTGAACGCACACTGCAGCCCAGCACTTGATCAGCAGGTGTACAAAGAAGTGGATCAGTCACCAGCGACTAGAAAGAGATCAACTATCCTCTCCAACATCAGGTACGTACTGATATTCTAAGTGGACTCCAACTCAATTCATCAAGAACTTTCCCTCTTTTAATGATCACAAAAGAAGTGGGAAACAACACAGCCTGAACTGAATTTGTGAAATTGATTTGAATATGTCACCTTTGTATAAAAGTAAAGATAAAGTGTGAAAGTGCACTCAACTCGGGTCAGTTCTTTGTTGTTCATTCAGTATTGAATGTTTGAATTTATTTCCAATTCTGTCTCTCAGATTTACAAGTATCTTGAAGGGTAAAGCCTAAGAAAAATTATCCCTGAGCCACTTTTGAGTAGTTTTAACAGTCCCGAGAAAAATTTCTTTCAATGACTAGACGTGGAAAATAACTCCTTCCGTAACTAGAAAGGTGGGGGTGAAAATTTAACAAACATTACTAGAGGTAATATCCTCAGTCCTTCCCCTGGATGACATACTGACCCCAACTCTTGTCACAGTTCGTTCATTGGAATGATACCACTGTGGAGTGAAGTCTGCGTGATACAAACACTCGAAGATCCAAGATTAAGGTCCTAAAATAGGAGCACTGAAATAACCTGTACCCTCCCTGAGTGTGTTCAAACTCGTGCTTAGGGTATTGTTCATGCGTTTCATGGATATTCACCGAAGGGTATCTCTAGATTAAGCAAGCACCATTGAAGTGAGTCGGCAGCAAAGCAGTGCCTTATATAGTCACCAGTGTCATCAAAACTCGTGTCTGTAGGGTGCCCCTGCGGTACTGCTTCAACACAGCTTCCTGCAGGACTGTCCAGCATCCCCTCCCCCCTTCCCCCTGCACAGACTGGTCTGCAGACACATGGATGAGGGAGAAGCTCTGTGGACCTCAGGACAGCCTGCACCCTGCAGACACATGGATGAGGAGAGAAGCTCTGTGGACCTCAGGACAGCCTGCACCCTGCAGACACATGGATGAGGGAGAAGCTCTGTGGACCTCAGGACAGCCTGCACCCTGCAGACACATGGATGAGGGAGAAGCTCTGTGGACCTCAGGACAGCCTGCACCCTGCAGACACATGGATGAGGGAGAAGCTCTGTGGACCTCAGGTCAGCCTGCACCCTGCAGACACATGGATGAGGGAGAAGTTCTGTGGACCTCAGGACAGCCTGCACCCTGCAGCAGCCTTCCTCATCGTCTTTGGGGTAACCGATGACACAGAAGAAAAACTTGCAACCCCCAGCCCTGCCTCACAATGACCTGACATTGACTGCTCCCTGTGAACTTCAAGTGGTGGCATTGTGATGGTGTGGTTGTCTTTGGGGAAGTTGGGATATGAGTAAATGATGCAAGGTAGAAACTAAATTAAATTAAAAAAAAAAAAAACAACAACACGAGAAAGAAAAAAAAATCATTTTTGACCGCCGATCCTCTGTCAACAATGCAAACTATCTTTGAGGATACTCAGAAGATTTTAAAATAAAAAAAAAAAAAACCTCTTCAACGTTTTGGTCATAGACCGTCTTCAGGACTAATGATATTAAATGAAAGACAAATAAATACGTATAGGCAGTGACGTATGAAAAAACATACACATATACAGACGAATACGTGTTTAATGGGGGGGGGTGGGTGGGGTGTGTGTGTGTGTGTGTGTGTGTGTGTGTGTGTGTGTGTGTGTGTGTGTGTGTTATAGACACCTGTCTGCAGGAAGCTTCTCAGTTCAGTTTAACACCCTTTAAACATTCCAACCTCAAAATCCAAGGGCTTAATGCTCTAAAAGAAATCAAGAATCACACAGACATCATAATCAAACTTGCAGACAAGGGCAGGGCAATTGTGGCATGGCATAAAGACTTATGTCTTGATAAAAATAAACGCCATTTATCAGATGGGACTTTAATGAAAAAAAAAAATCATCGTCATCAACAAAACAAGACAATACTTTGATTTTCAAAACCATCAAAAATAGCATCTCCTCTGGATATCTACCTTCTGAAGCTTCATCTGCCATTACAAGTGAACCCCATTTCTATCTCCTGGTCAACCGATCATTTCAGCCTATTGTTGTCCCACTAGTCTCATCTCTGAGTTCTTAGCGAGTCTTCAAGCTGTCCATGCGATACACCCCCAAAACAGTGAAACACTTCCTGCAGGACTGTCCCACACATGAAACGCTAAGGGCAGAGACCTGACCAGCCAACACACCGATGAGGGAAAAGCTTTCTTTATCACTGAAAGGCCTCTGCGGTACAGCAGCCTTCGTCAATGCCTCTGGGGTTCCTGTCTGTGTGAACGAAGAAGAAGAATGTCTGAGTTCTTGGACTCTGGGTGAAGCCTCTATTCGTAGCGCTCCCAACCTACATTAAAGATACCAAGTTACCAGCATCTTTGATCCGTTCATGTTTCCTGACAGTCCTCATCGTTTTCTCTTCACTATGGATTGACAGCTTTGTATGCTAACATACCTCACAATGAAGGCCTTGAAGCTGTCAGTCACTTCTTAAAACAACCCATCAGAACATTAATATCACCCCATAGTCCGTCTGACAGAACTTGTTTGAACGTTAAACTTATTCTGCTTCGCTGAAAACCACTACTGACAAGGACGTGGAGTGGCAATGGGCACCAAAATTAGACAATCATATGCCTTTTTGTCGGATCTATGGGAGAAAAGATCTTTCGCACCTTCCAAGGAAAATTTCCTGACCTCTAAATGATTCATTGATGATTGTGTAGGAGCCATATCTAGTTCAAAATCTGACCTACATTTTATAATATTTGTTTCCAATTCCCACCAAGCTCTTTGCTTCACCAACGATAGTTCGAAGATCACTGTTTCGTTTGGGGGTATCTGACTGTCCAATTCAGCTGACTCACGACACACCGGTCAAGTTCTGTCTTCTACAAGCCCATAGATTCGCATTCTTACCTATTGTATTCATCTAGTCATCCACGCGCTGCAAAGGACAGAATTCCCATCTCCCAGTTCCCATGTCTCCGTCGCGACGCCTGTGCAATGATGACCACGTACCATTGCTCAAGATGCTCTTGTTGGAGCAAACTCTGTCTTCCGATCAGAAGCCTTGATGTCCAAACCTGGTGCAGACAACAAAGACCGTATTCTATTGACATTTTTCTACCATCCCATAACATTTCTGTCAAAACATCTTTTTACGTCATTTCAAAATCGATCTTCCCCAAACTTCTACTCATCGCCTACGAGAGAGACAAAGCTTCGCGACCAGCTGATACGAACCAAGTTCAGTACAAACGCCAACT
>JADBJO010001759.1:285000-292500 GCA_016801955.1 Conus betulinus
GGAGCAAGATATAGACGCAAGTATAGAAAATTTCAATACATTATTGAAAGAGGCGGGAGGATGTATGTATAAAACAATAGGGACAGGGGGGAAAATGTAAATCAATAAACGGATGGTATGACGACAATTGTAAGCTGAATAAAAAAGAAGCCAGACAAGCCCTAAATAAACTTAGATTTACAGATAAAAAGAGGAATCTAAATAAATATGAAGAAAGGGAAGTAGAATATAGAAACGAAAGAGCGTTTCTACCAAAAAAAAAACAATCAGAGAAAAAAAAAAAAAACTATATAGAAATCAAATTTATGACACACTTACGCAAAGCTCAAAAGACAGTCAAAAGTTCTGGAGTACGATAAAGAAGATAAGGAGAAAGAAAAACAAACCACCACAAATTACCTCTAACCAGCGGAAAGAACATTTTGAGAACCCACAAACAACGCTGACACAGAGGGAAAGTGAAATAGAAGTATCAATAATCGAGGAAGAAGTTATAGTGCAGGAATTAGATGGAGTAATAACGGAGCAAGAAATAAAATTAGCATTAAAAAGACTCAAATCAGGCAAATCAGCAGGAATAGATGAAATTCCCCCAGAATTTTTAAAAACTATTGAAAACGTAATAACACTGTACTTGACAAGTTGTTCAACACTTTATTTCTTAACAGCTATTTTCCCATAGAATGGGCACAAGCGGTAATCATACCTCTTCACAAAAAGGGGGACAAGCATAATCCAGGGAATTACAGAGGAATTTCATTACTATGTATAATAAGTAAAATATATACAGCCATATTAAATAAAAGAATATACAATTGGGCGGAAGAAGAAAATAAAATCTATAGAGAACAAGCGGGATTCAGAAAAGGATACTCTACAATTGACCACATTTTCACCCTAACTAGCATGGTGTCAAACTGCCTATATGGGCAGACGTAGAAGCAAACTGTATGTGGCATTCATCGACTACCAAAAAGCGTTCGATACGGTAAATAGGGGGAAATTATGGGAAATTCTGAAGAAGCATAAAATCTCCACCAAAATGTTAAATATGTTAAAAGGGATTTATGAAACGGTACAAACCTGTGTCAGATACGGCGCCGAAAAAAACAGAGATTTTTTTTTTAATGTTCAGCAGGAGTAAAACAGGGCTGTTTATTATCTCCTCTAATTTTCTCACTTTTAATAACGGAGGTAGCAGACAGAGTTACAAAGAAAGGAAAACATGGGTACCAATTTTTATCAGGAGCCGAAGAAGTTTTCACGCTGCTCTTCGCAGACGATATTGCCTTAATTTCCTTAACACCAGCAGGGCTACAAAATCAGCTGAAGAACTTGCAGGAAACCTCAGATACAATAGGTCTAACAGTAAATCTACAAAAAAACAAAGATCATGGTTTTTAGAAAAGGCGGGTACTTAGGCAAAAAAGAAAAAATGATTTTACAAAGGGCAAGAGATAGAAGTGGTTAATAGCTATAAGTACCTAGGATTTACACTAACAACGAAGCTATCGGTAGACATTTCACTTTCAGAATATGCAGGCAGAGCTAAAGGGAAAACAATAGAAATAATGAAAACAATGTATAGTCTGGGACATCTAGATATGACTATTTACTTTGAATTATTTGATTCACAAGTCTTCTTCTTCTTCTTCTTCGTTCGCCTCACAGCGTCAGCCCAGCCTCGTTGATGAATGTAGCGTTTTCTCCAGGTCTTGACGGCAGCCGTGGAGCTTCGTGTGCATACACATAAGGCGCAAACAAAGGTCAATTTTTTGACTCATCCCCTCCTTAATCTTTTAAAATCCCATGGGGTTTTTTTTTTTACTCTGGCATCAATCAAAGCGTATATATTTTCATTATTTGTCTTTCAGCTGGTGCAGCCAAACAAGCACTCTTCTTCTGCACACGTTACTGATTTTGCAGGTTTACTTACTGCAAGTGTCCACACACACTCTCTGTGGTGTCCGGAACTGGCTTCCTCTGTGCGGGGATCCCATACACATCACAACTACTGGTCGGCGACAAACTCTTGCCCAACCTGGATCTTCCCGCGGATCGGAGCTTGGCCCGGGAACGCGCGCAGCCCCCAGCCATCCACCTTAGTGCCCGATCTCCAGTCTCCTCTACCGCACGGGGAGTCGGCCCAGCTATAACAAACCGGATAAACACGAGTTTCAAAACACTGCCAGCCAGTTAGCAGTCATGTTACACTTTAACATTTTTGAACTCTTCAATTTTTCAAACATAGTTTCGGTTCCGACAATAAACCGTGAAAACAAAATGGAGAATCATCTAGATTCTCACAATATAAAATTAGATACTTACGGGCTTGAGTACCGGTCATTCAACTACAATTCACATACTTCTGTATGTGTTAGGCCTCTGCCTTTATCATTGGGCACAGTCCGCCTCTTCTTTTCCTAAATCGGTTCCATTCTCAGAGTGCGCACCGATACAGGCCAACGCCTGTTTATATTCAAATCGCGTGAACAGTGTTAAAAATTTCACTCAAACCCTGGGCCACGCTCAGTCAGTACTCTCCCTTGTATCACACGACTAACCTATAGTGGGAGGCTGCCTGCATGAGGGCCTGAACTTCTGCAGCATAATTGGAGCAGTGTTTCCCAGTTGGTATCCCTGCTGTGGTGGTGTGTCCCTCAGGTGACTTGATGAATACGCCCGCTCCTCCATCAGACACTGCGTTGGTTGCTGAGCCGTCGGTGTACGCATGTATCCAGGATTCTTCAGGGTACTTCTCAGCAATCATGGCAAGTGTGAGAGTGCGTTTGACGATGTCATCCTGAGAGTCTCCTGAGGCAACCTGTGGAACTGTTGTGGAGATGTGAAGATTTGTGAAGTCTTCATTCCAGGGCTGTGGCAGATCAGAGGGGTCCAGTGGGTTGGCAGGTGGCAAGCCATCTTGATGCTCCCTGGCAAGACTCTTGCTTTCATGGATGAAGCTACTGCGTTTGAGACGATTCTTGGTCAGGTTCTGCATCCTCTTGTTCATCGGATGTTGAGGCAGGCACTTGAATTTCTCTGCCTGAACCATGGTCTTTGCGTCTCTCCTCTGGTGGAGGGGCTGTATGGCAGTAACCTCCTCCATGGCTTTGATTGGTGTGGATCGCATGGACCCGGTGATGATCCTGAGGGCTTTGATTTTGGACCCTATCCAGGGATTGCTGGTGGGTCTTCGCTGCTGTTGACCAAGCTGTTGAGCCATACTCAAGATGGGGCCTGACTGCTCCCTGGTAGACGCGCTTGAGTATTTGTCGTTTGCTCCCCAGCTGTTCCGGCTAGCTTCCGCAGAATGGCAAGCTTTCGTCTGGCCTTTGCTTCAGCTTTCTGGATGTGTGGTCGCCAGGTTTGCTTCTTGTCAAAGGTGACACCAAGATAGGTTGCCTCCTCTTCGTGTTTCAGGGCTGTGTCTCCAAGTTTGATGGGCCCAGCTTTTGTTTTGTTGACAAGGTGAAGAGTGTTGTGGAAGATTTCTCCTTGTTGATTGCCACACACCACTCATCTGCCCATGCCGCCAGCTTGTCAGCCGCTTGCATTCTGTATGTGGCAGTAGTGGCATGCTCTTCCTTGCACCACAGCACCAGGTCATCTGCATAAAGTGCAGCATGGATACCTTTGGGAAGTTCTTGGATGAGGTCATTAATGAAGACCAAGAAGAGTGTGGGCGAGAGGACGCCTCCTTGTGGGACTCCATGTCGCAGCAGTACTTTTTTGCCTTTTCGTCCGTTGACTGTGACTCTTGCTCTGCGGTTGTGGAGGTAGGATCTGATCCAATGCAGCATGTTGCCAGCGACTCCACATCTATGCAGTTTCACGAGGAGGCCATCAGTCCAGACTTTGTCAAAGGCCTTTTGTAGATCGATCCAGGTGGCAAAGACAAGCTTTTGCTCCTGGAACGCATCCTCGATTTCTTGGGAGAGGTAGGTGGCCTGGTCTTCTGTGCTGCGAAACTGTCTGAAGCCTGCCTGTTCAGGAGCCAGGATGTTTTCAGTCTCGAGATACCAAAGCAGGCGCTGGTTGACCATCCTCTCTAGGGTCTTGATGACGCAGCTGGTGAGGCTGATTGGCCTGTAACTGGCAGCCTTCTTCTTGTCCTTGCCTTTTTTGAGGACAGGGATCATGATGGCTTCTCTCCAAACTTGTGCCAAGTCTCCAGTTTCCCAGCTCAGGTTGAAGACCTCTAGAAGTTTGAGGGTGGCTGTGCTGCCAAGGTGCTTCAGCATCTCGTTAGTGATCCCATCTGGCCCTGGGGATTTCCGAGTTTTCAGCTTCCTCAGAGCTGTCTGGAGCTCATGGAGAGTAAGGGGCTGCTTCATGGGTTTCACGTTGGTGTCTTGTCGTCTCTCTCTCTGTTCTCTTCTTGCTTCTCTTTGCTGAGGAGTGCTGACAGGTATAGTGCTCTCGCTTGCGTAGATATCAGCAAAGCGGTTAGCTGCGCATCTCCCTGTCAGCATCTCTCCATTCTCTTCCAGTGTGATGTTCTGGCCTTTGCTGTCCTCATCGTTGAGTTGGCCTACAACTCTCCACAGTTTTGAGCCACCTTTCAAGGTTCAGGGCTGCTGTCTTCTCTCTCCAGCTTTTGCGCCTGGCCTGGATCTTTGCCTTGAGGAATTTGGCTTTTGTCTGCTGCAGTCGCAGGTGGTTCTCGTCCGATGGGGTTTTTTCTGCATCTTGTCTGGCCTCTGTCATCTCGTCCTGTAGCTCTTGAAGCTGGTTGCTCCAGTAGGGTTTGTACTCTTTCTGAGCACCACGTGGAATGGTCTCTTTGGCAGCCTGCAAGATGCTGGCGTTCAGGACTCTGACAACATTGTTTATGTCTCTGCCTTGGACTTGAAGGTCCTTGGTGAGAACGTTGGTGCGGTGACTGAAGAGCCTCCATTTTGCCTCTTGTAGTTCCAGCGTGCGGGCACTGGGCGACTGGCTGTGCTTTTGTTGATCTTCAGGAACTGGCCTGTGGTCGCTACCTCCTAGCTGCTCTCCCACTTCCCTGGTGATGTCCTGGTGTACATCTTCAGTGCAGAGAGCAAGGTCTGGGGTGGAGGTAGTGCGCCATCGTCTGGAGTAGAAGGTTGGAGTGTCACTTGGGGAGTTGATCAGGACGAGATGATGTTCGTCTTGCCAGTCTTCCACACTTCTTCTCCTCGGCGATCCATCTGGCTGTAACCCCAGCTCTGGGAGTGACTGTTGAAATCACCTACTGCGATAAAGCTCGAGCCTGGGACGTTGATGGTGTCGAGTGACAGTGGCTGGTTGTCAGGGCAGTAGAAGTTCAGGATGTGCAACTCTGTGTCATTCAGTTTGGCCCGAATCATCTGGTACTCAGCACCCTCCATGTGGACTGCTGTTTCGCTGGCATCGATGTTGTTCCGGACAAGTGTCAGGATTCCGCCCTTGCTTCTGTCAGCTCTGTCCCATCTAAATGGCTGGTAGCCTCGGATTTTGAATGCCTTTCCCGTTTTTTCAGGTGGGTTTCTTGAATGCAGCAGACGTTGATGTTTTCCTCGTGCAGGATGTGTTCAAGCTCCGTCTTTTTATTCATGACTCCTTCTGCATTCCAATGCATGCACACCTTGAAAGGTTGTTGCTTCTTGGATGTTGTTGTTGAAGTGCTGCCAGTCGCTGTCCTCTCTGCCGCCCCCTGGCGTGACAAGGCGGACGAGAGGGACCTCCAGTCGCTGTGGGTGGACTCCGTTGAGGCTCGGAGCCCGGCGCTGCCCCATCCTGGAGGGACCTCAATGGGCGAGCGCCATTCTCATCTCGGCTGGCTGACATTGTCATATGGCGATGATGCGTGGTGTCGTGGTTTATTAGAGTGCGCCGTGCAGCCCAACACCTCCGTCTTCAGCACTCGAGGTTTCTGTAGGGGTTACCCCGCCCTTAGCTCATGGTCCAAAGTCCTGCCCTGTGAGCACAGGGGGGATTGTTTCTCCGAGGGTCCCACCCCGTAGCTAGAGGTTTTAACGCGCCTCATGATCGCGTGATGAACCCGTCATGGGACATATGGGGTATTTCTTGAGTGCAGCAGTGCCACCTGCTGCCCCACCCCGTCCTGCTGGGAGCACCGCCAGTGGGTCCGGGACTGCTTATTCGACCAGGCGAGCCTGACTTATATCGCAGCTAACCCTCATATCTGAGGGCCGTTCCCCTATCCGCCACCCGGGGACCCGCCGGGTTGGGGATGGTCGCCCCGCCACTGAATTGGAAGTAGCCTGTCCCGTTTAATACATACTATTCCTTCAAATCAATACACAGCCTGAGGAATACCTAAACAATATCACAAGAACAAAATTTAGAAAAGCATTTACCAGATTACGCCTAGGAACTAATGAATTACACGCAAATAAAAAGTACATAGACAATGAAGCGATAACAACTTGTCCCTTTTGCCCAGTAGAAGAAACAGAACTGCATTTCCTTAAAGTATGCCCATGCTATAGGCAACTAAGGGAAAAATACATATTGAAGCATTTTAAAAACGTTGGCATAATCACTATACAAAGTTTAGTACAAAATAGCAATACAGAAATAACCAGGGACGTGGCCATGTTTTATATATTATGCATAAAATATAGAGAAACTTATATATAGGCAGTATAAAGGATAAGCACAATTGAGAAAACAATAACATAAGAAACAAAACATCATAGTATAAGTATAAACAACTAGCACGTAGATGGGTAGTTGGGGTAAGAAGGAAGATATACATGACACAAAGTGGAAAACGAATTGTATAGTCGTTATAAAATTACCTTATACTGATTGGGGATAGGATCTATGAGAGAATCTATGACAAGGGTAAAACGGGAAAATATAGATTTGTATAAAACTTGAATACTCAATAGGAACACATGGATTGAGTTGATTCATAATGAATTGTATTTGCCACTTGTTGTGTACACCTGATATGGACAGGCCGGAGGCCTCATAATAAAAGGCGCGGCATTTGCGCGCGCGTCAAGCGTCTCTCTCTCTCTCTCTTTCTCTCTCTCTCTTATATACATGCGCGCTCATGCGCTCGCGCGCGCGCGCGCACACACACACGCACACACACACACACACACACACACACACACACACACACACACACACACACACACACACATAGAGAGAGAGAGAGAGAGAGAGAGAGAGAGAGAGAGAGAGAGAGAGAGCCAGACAGCCAGCCAGCCAACCAGACAGACAGACAGAGAGTTCTTAATTAAAAAAAAAAAAAAAAAGTACATTACCAAGGGGAAAATTCGACACTGGCAATAACTGATAGCAAACACCCCAAACACTCACTCAACCAGACCACCCAAGATTTACAAAGACAATAACAGTTTATTAATTATAAATCGACAATACTCATTCATTCCATATGGGGAGAGAGGCCTAACCAAAGAAGACTGAAGACAGAGGAGAGACCAAATAAGAATAGAATGGTAAAGAAGAGGGGAAAGAACCTATCAGTTCTAAGTTACCTATGGAACAAAATAACCC
>JADBJO010001759.1:297500-337500 GCA_016801955.1 Conus betulinus
GGTAGTAGTGGTAGTACTAGTAGTAGTTGTATTGTGTGTGATGATGGTGGTGATGATGGTGGTGATGATGGTGGTGGTGATGATAATGATGACGATGATGAGGATGATTACAAGTCTTCTTCTTCTTCTTCTTCTTCTTCTTCTTCTTCTTCTTCGTCATTACTACAATTATCATGTTCTTGTTGTTTTGTTTACTGCTTCATATCGTCACTCAGTATTATAGCGAATTAGATATCTTAAATTCATTGTATTTGTTAAACATTTTGCATATACATATTTGTAATCTAATAACCGCAAAGTCATGCTGACACTCCATGATATGGGCCAATGGCCTGATCATTAAACATTTCAGTGTTCAGTGTTCAGTGTCTCTCAATGTGTATGTTTGTGTTTGTCCTTGCATGTGTGTGGGTGCACATGTTCACAGTCGCGCGTGCGCGCGCATGTGTGTGTGAGTGTGTGTGTGTGTGTGTGTGTGTGTGTGTGTGTGTGTGTGTGTGTGTGTGTGTGTGTGTGCGTGCGTGCGTGCGTGCATGCATGTGTGTGTGTGCGTGTGTGTGTGTGTGTGTGTGTGTGTGTGCGTGCGTGCGTGCGTGCGTGCGTGTGTGTGTGTGTGTGTGTGTGTGTGTGTGTGTGTGTGTGTGTGTGTGTGTGTGTGTGTGTGTGTGTTTCTGTTTGTCTGTCTGTCTGTCTGTCTGTGCAGAATTTTTCCATTTCTTCGTCTCTGCCTTTCTCAGCCGTTTCTTCTTCTATGTGACTGCTTACATTGAAATTTATAACGATATCGTTGTTGGCCTTTTGGTTGTTACCGAAATTCGATAAAGTTACCGGTGGGAGTAAACAAGAGCGAAGACTTCAGCTCTGTTATGAGTTTCCCATTAAGTAAAATAGGCATTAAACCTTTTAAACACGAACAAAAAAACAAATACCCAAATAGTATAGAGTGCAAGTTTTTAATGGAAAAGCAGAGATATATGAGCATGATGATTGTTCCAGTTTGAGTCACATTTCCCTAACAAGTCTTTCGTGGCCATGAACACTATTTTCTGGGGGTGTAACTTTAAAGCGACTGAGCGCTACAGAAATTATGTGCAGTGCAGCAGTGCAGTACCTTCTCTGGTGTGTTACCTCATAACGACCTGATACTGATACTGACCTTGTAGACTGCTGGTGTAGGGACTTTGATGGCACGATCCGGGACATGACTGAGTGTGTGCATAGGGGGCTGGCGGTGCAGATGGGTGGGGTGGGGGTGTAGGGGCTGAAATGAGAAGCCATGACACTGAATCCTGCAGTCTCGGAAGACTATGGAGTTGCGCTCTAGGTGTCTATTCTGGTACAGCGACGGATGTGGCTGGCCAGTCCGACGCGGGAATGACAGTCCCTGTGGCAGAGGGCACAGGTGAAGTCTGACGCTGGTCTGTCTGCCTGGGCTGCAGCCTTTCTTCTCATTCTCTTGTCCCCGTGCTGCTGAGCGAGTGTCTCTTCGAACTTGGAGAGACCTTTCTGCACAGTCTGTCTCCAGGCTGACCGTTCGAGGGCTGTTGCTTCCCAGTTGTTCTGGTCGATGTTCAAGGCTTTTAGGTCCCTCTTGCACACGTCTTTGAATCGCAGCTGTGGTCTGCCTGCGGGACGTTTTCCCTGCACAAGTTCTCCATAGAGGAGGTCTTTAGGGATCCCGTCCATCGTCAATGCGCACGACATGGCCGAGCCAGAGCATACGTCTCTGTTTCAGCAGCGTGTACATGCTGGTGCATCCAGCTCTTTCCAGAACAGTGTTGTTGTTGGGACGTTGTCCTGCCAGGTGATGCTCAGAATGCGTCGAAGCTACGCTCATGAAAAGCATTGAGCTTTCGCTCTTGTCGGGCACGCAAAGTCCAAGACTCGCTGCCATACAGGAGGGGCTCACGACGCAGGCTCTGTCGATCTGGATCTTTGTGTGCTCAGTCAGCTTGCTGTTGTTCCATGTTTTTCTTTGTCAGTCTGGTCATGGTGGTAGCTGCCTTGCCGATGCGCCTGTTGAGCTCTGCGTCAAGTGAGAGGGTGTCTGAGATATTTGAGCACAGATAAACAAAGTCATGGACGACATCCAGTTCATGATCATTGATGCTGATGACTGGGGGAGAGTCAACATCATGTCCCATGACCTGTGTTTTCTTCAAGCTTATGGTAAGCCCAGAGTCTTGGCAGGCATCGCTGGAGCGAGTCATGAGCTGCTGTAGGTCCTCAGCTGAGTGGGCGGTTACTGCTGCGTCGTCTGCAAAGAGGAAGTCACGCAGGCACCTCAGCTTGACTTTAGTCTTGGCTCTTAGTCTGGAGAGCTGGAAGAGCTTTCCGACTGTCCTTCAGGACACTGAATAGACACAACAAATAAGACAACAACTACTAATAAACGAAACACACGGCTACGAGGGAGAGCACCGACTCCCACCAAGGTCGAATATATCATAGATTCACCATAAGGGTTGGTTCATGAATGGAAGCATCATTTTTCTGCCCGGGAAATAGTACTAGGTACTGACTAGAAGACTGCTAGATTTCAACTGGACGTAGAAAATATAAAACGTAAACTGTCGTATCTCTTGGAGTTTAATATTCGATGAAAATATAGTACATTCTAGACAATTGGGAGTTCAATATTCGATGAAAAGATAGTATATTCTAGACAATTGTTGACGGGTATCCGTAACCTCACAGTGTTTCACGTTCACTGCAAGATTTGTAATTATCATTCTGAACAGGTCGGCACCAGAATTAACAGATTTGTAATTATCATTCTGAACAGGTCGGCAACAGAATTAACAGATTTGCAATTATCATTCTGAACGGATCGGCACCAGAATTAACAGATTTGCAATTATCATTCTGAACGGATCGGCACCAGAATTAACAGATTTGCAATTATCATTCTGAACGGGTCGGCACCAGAATTAACAGATGTGTAATTATCATTCTGAACGGGTCGGCACCAGAATTAACAGATTTATAATTATCATTCTGAACGGGTCGGCACCAGAATTAACAGATTTGTCCCCGGGGATCATTTCATCTTTTCACTAAGTTTCGTTCAGATCGGTTCTGCCGTGTAATTTTGCTCTCTCTCTCTCTCTCTCTCTCTCTCTCTCTCTCTCTCTCTCTCTCTCTCTCTCTCTCTCTCTCTCTCTCTCTCTCACACACACACACACACACACACACACACACACACACACACACACACACACACACACACACACACACACACACACGCACGCACGCGCACGCACGAGAGAGAGAGAGAGAGAGAGAGAGAGAGAGAGAGAGAGAGAGATTCAGATTCAGATTCAGATAATTTATTCAATAAGGCCAAAGCCCCATATGAATGAGGGGCGGTAACAATGTTTCACATGTATCATCATGCAATTTCAAGCAGAATTCATAGTCCATTACAAGCATTTGTTATCCACTACAAATCACGAAAGAAGAATTTGCCTTAACTGAAAGGCTTTTGCAATACAATGCTAATTTACGTACTATTCTTTCATCTTTCGACGACATAAGTAGACAAAATCGAAATAAACATGGATTCATATAGAATTTTGCTGGAATATACTTCACACGAAGATCAGTCAGAACAGAACATGTCAGAACAAAATGAAGCTCGTCCTCATTAGATTCCTTACACAATGGACACACTAACTCATTACCATATATAGTTTTAAAGCGATACACATGTGCATTAATTTCAGATATGCCAAATCTAAATTTAGTGACAAGAAACCGCAAATATATATCCAAATTAAATGAAAGACATTTCTTCACCATATGACCAGAGGTATATTTCTATACATTTTAAATATTTCACTTGCTTTTATATGACTTTCCCAGTCCTGCCATCTGCAGTCAATTAATCTCTGGCGTAGAGTTTGCACAAATAAATTTTCTTGACCAACACCTTGGTACTCCCACACATAACCAAAACCAAATTCATAAAAAGAAATAATCGGATGTTTGATACCCAGTTGTTTTTCCCTTTTGAGTCCAAGTCGTATAACATGGTGTAAGATTTCCTTGGTAGTCGATCAATGCTCATTTTAAGTAATTTGAACCAGTAACGAATGCACCTAATTGCCGCATTTATGTACAGTGGGTGCCTGTTTGTTTCTCCATACACTAAATCATTTGGAGTTCTTACATGCACTCCTAAAAACTTTTTAAGGCCAAATAAGTGGACTGACTCGCAATGCATTCTGATTTTTCTGTCCAGTCCCCACAGCTCTGATCCATATAGTGCAATCGGTTGTATGTAAATATCGAAAATCTTGACAAAAAGTTCTAAAGAATTGTTATTCAAAAGGTATAGCTTTCTCAAAATATATAACAAACGATTCTTTGCTCTTCCAGAAAGATCTCTGCAAGCGGCTACAAAGCTTAAACGAGTTGAGAAAAAGATTCCAAGATACTTGTAAACATTAACTACTGGCATGGCAATATCATTGTATACCCACCTTTCCCTGGCTGACAAGTGACCCCCTTTCCTAAAAACTATTACATTACTTTTATCCATGTTTACCTTCAATTGCAGCTGGTCAGCTGAAGTCATCAAACTATTTAGTTGTGTTTGCAAACCAATAACCGTTTCAGATAGTAAAACTATATCGTCAGCAAACACATAAGATAAACAGTTCCATATAATCTACAATAAACCTAGCACCATGTCTTCCGTTATTTATTACTTCTAGTGCTAACTCGTTTATAAATAAAGAGAACAAAATAGGGCTGCAGACGTCACCTTGTTTTACACCTCTAGTACAATTTATATAATCTGTGAGTTTTGCACCACATCGAATTCTTGTTTTGACAACATTATACATGCTTCTAACACATTTAAAGAGTCTTCCCGTAATCCCGTTTTTGAATAGGACAGGCCACAATAGATCTCTGTTGACTGAATCAAACGCCTTTTCAAAGTCAATAAATGCTACGTACAATTTGCGATTGAGGAAAACTGTTTCTGGATTAGAGCCATGAGAGTAAACACATGATCAATAGTTGAATATCCATGTTTTAAAACCTGCTTGATATTCACCAGTTATATTATTTTCCACCACATAATCTTGTAGTCTTTGATTGATAATGGCGCTGAATACTTTACTACTTATATCTGACAGAGAGAGACACCTCTATAATTATTAGTATTATTTACATTACCCTTCTTATAAAGCGGAAGGGTCACAGACTCACACCAGCTTTCAGGAAAAATACCCCTTTCAAATAATGCATTAAAGAATTTCACAAAAAAATCAACAACTTTTTCACAAGGAGTTTTCAAAAACTCTCCGATTATTCCATCAGGTCCAGCAGCTTTTCGTTTTTTAACTTTACTAAGCGCTAACAGAACTTCTTCACGAGAAATTGGACGATTGATATATTCATTATCAACTTCTGGAAAGTTCCACTACCACTACATGATAAACCTTTATCCAACAAAACTTTAAAGTGCTGAAACCACTTATCTAAAGGTATGTTATTTTTTGGTTGTTTCTTTATTAACGAAATATTGGACATACACCTCCAAAATTCTTTTTGGTTAGTAACTGAAGCCAATAATTTGTCTAGTGTATTCCCATTGAATTGTTTTTTCTTCATTTCTAAAAACTTTTTGTATTCTCTTCCAGCCTTTGTGTATCTATTACTGTCTTCTTTAAGTTTTATCTCCCCTGACATCATTTCCGACAACAGAATCATATTGCTTTGATGATCTTCGAAATGTTCTTAGTAATCTGCGCAGTTGAGTTCTATTGTTTTTGCAGTCCTCATCAAACCAACCCTGCTTACGACTGTCCAAATCCAAATTTATAGTTTTCTTCATGCATGCAGCACACTCTCTTCAATACATTTATTAAACATATCCAGTGCATCATTGACGTTCACGTCGATAAGTTCAAGGGCAGCTTGTAATTTCTCGTGGACTTCTTTCTCGCATAGATTCCTGTAAAATATACTACTGTATTCGTCACACCACACAAATTTTTGAGTCACATGCACACCATCGCTATCTTCGGTCTTATATACATTATCATGGCAAAAAGCAATGCAATATTCAATGGGAAAATGATCAGATTCGAATCGTTCAACAACAATCAATTCAGACACCTCAAATAATAAGTCGTAAAGATTACTGGACATAATAAAATAGTCATTCACACTGCTCCCGTTTTCACATGTATATGTACAACAACCTTGCTGGTCGCCATTACATAATCCATTTAATATAATCAGATCCAACGCAGTGCACATATTTAACAAAGATTTGCCGTAGCTGTTAACACATTCATCTTGAGAATGTCGGTCACAAATAACCGAATGACTTTAAATAGAACATTGTCATTGTCATAAACAGGGCGAAATGGAGAAATATTGGAGATTCTGCTGTTGAGATCACCGCATATAATGATATAAGCATCTCCCATCTGTATCAACAAGTCTGTCAAGCACTCTTCAAGCATGATTATTCCACTGTCATAATTAAAGTGTGAATAGAAAGGAGACCCCTCCGGTGGAACATAAGCACATACATACAGTACATCATTCAGACATCCAAACAACCGTTTATCAATGACAAACGCACATATATTTTCATAGTTGATATCTAAATAACACACGAAAGGAGCTAATTCATCCCTTACAAGACATATAATTCCACCCGATCTCCTCCCTTGTTTGGTGAACTTTACAGCAGGTTTATAATATATATGAAATCCAGGAAATAAATCAGGGTCACAGTTATCTTCAAAAGTCTCAAGAAGACAAATAAAATCAAAAGATGTAATGTATGAAAAGAAATAATGAAATATAACTTCGAGCGCAAGCCATTCACATTCCATGACAAGAACTTAAGAGAAAAGAAAACGATTTTATATCAGCATCAAAATGCAAAGCTTTATTTACAGAAGTGGAGCTATCATCTATCATGTTGCCACAAGATGGATTTCCATATTCTCCCTCCCCCACAAGATATTGGAATGTTAGGATTGTCACATGAAAACAAGGGACGACTGTCGGTTTCAAACCCAACCGGCCCAACGAGTTCCAAATCCCCACATGCCACATGTGTGGTTGTCGACGGGCTGTGTGAATCAGCTTTGGAACATTCCGGTGTAGGTGCTTTTATTTGTACCCGTCACAAATTCAATCCCAGAAACATCCATCTGAATATCGGGCCGGCCGTTTTCCTATTTTATTTCTCTAAGTGAATCATGCACATCAAGCCCATACTTTTTACCATTAATGAATAGATGATCATACACCATGCGTACCTGTTTGTCCTCATCCTTTGCTTTTTTCAGGGTGTGGGCCCAATTTACGCCTGATGTCACGTACGCCTCGAGAGAAATCCTCCCCAACAAACACATTTGTTCCCTTCAGTTTTTGCTTCGCTTTTAGTATTTTCATTTTTTTTGCTTATAAAAGGAACAACGAGCGATAATTGGGGAATCGGATCTGGAGCTCAATCGATGTACACGATCAAATTCGATAGAATCAGTAATATCAAGCTTGTCTGTGATCAAATCCTGGACCAAACCCTCACACTCTTCACTAGTTTCCCCTTCCCTTTTCTCCATACCATAAAAAATCAGGTTATTTCTTCTAGACCTGCCCTCTAAATCATCACATTTTCTTTCTAAGTCATCCACTTTAGAGGTCAGATCACTGTTCTTTTGTTGCAGCAAGTCATTCTCACGACGAAGATCATCTACCTCGTCCCTCAGTCCACTCACAAGATCACGGAGAGCACCATGATCCTGTCGTAAGAGAGACAGTTCCTCCTTCACATTGTCCAGCTTGCCGTTAACAGAGCTCTCCATATCATTGAGTTTTGACATCAGGTCAGCCATTGAAGGTTCCTTTCCCGGTCGTGGGTGGTACGATGAAAGACGGGTCTGTCGTCCGGAACCAGAAGAGCCGGAGACATTTGTATCAGGATTGGGGCCGGGTTCGACTCAACATCACCACAGCGCAGGAACAGTACACCATCACCATGACGTTTAAACAAATTGTCCCCCCAGAACAGAAAGACGAGGGTTAGTCCAAACAGAACACCGGTTCGCCGTGAACGAACTGTCAACATGGACATACGCATCGACTGCTTAACAATACACCTTTTCCACATAAACGACTGAAATATTGGCAAAAAAGAACCACATGTTGATCTGAAAACCAGCTGGGCGGAAGGCATGATACCACAGCAAACAGTTTGTCAAGTTTCGGCACAATACACTTTTGCAATTCTGAGAAATTCCCTAAAACGTAGAGACAATGTAACACACACACCTCCAGCCTTCCTGTACGTACAAAGCGCCCCCGAGAGAGAGAGAGAGAGAGAGAGAGAGAGAGAGAGAGAGAGAGACGTGGATAATACAAAGCCTGATGGGTAAAGTTTCCTAAATAAATGTTCGTTTTACATCCTTCCTGGGTGGGTTTATTGTCGCACTACAGAAATTATGTGTGCAGTGCAGCAGTGCAGTGCCTTCTCTGGTGTGTTACCTCATAACGACCTGATACTGATTTATTCTTGTAGACTGCTGGTGTAGGGACTTTGATGGCACGATCCGGACGTGACTGAGTGTGTGCATAGGGGGGCTGAGGGTGCGGGTGGGTGGGGGTTGGGGTGTGTGGGCGTGTGCGCATGTGTGTGAGTGTGCGCGCATGCTCTTGTGTCCATTGTTGTGCAACAGTGTGTGCGGGATCATGTGTTGTGTGTGTGTGTGTGTGTGTGTGTGTGTGTGTGTGTGTGTGTGTGTGTGTGTGTGTGTGTGTGTGTGTGTGTGTGTGTGTGTGTGTGTGTGTGTGTGTGTGCGCGCGCGCGCGCGCGTAGGTGTGTGTCAATATGCCCTCTTGTTTGTATATGTATGGTACGTATTGCAATATTCATCTTCTCATTTATGTTTTCTTTAACCTTTATGTATTTGTAAGCGCTCAGGGTTAATGATGTAAGAATAAGCGCCATAAATAATCATTTCATCATTATTATTATCATTGTTATTATCATTATACTACTACTACTACTACTACTACTACTACTACTACTACTACTACTACTACTATGATCTTCCCAGCAACGACCGTTTTCGTCACTAACTCGCCACGGACAATAATGTGGAAATGATCCGGTTTTGTGTTCGTTTGTTATTTTATTTATTTTATCTTGTTGTATTTTGTTTCTTCGCTCGAAGAATGCGATTATGGACAGCATGCAGTATTCGGGTCTTGTCTTGGGAGTAGCAAAATAACTTAAGCTCTTTGAGTTTCCATTTCATCGGTAGAGGGAGAGGGGGGTGACGTGGTGAGGGGTCGGGGGGGGGGGGGGGGGGGGGGGGGTGCTGACAAATCTTGCGTAATTATGAAAACTATTCCTCAAGATATCACTTTAGATTTACTGAACACCACCAAAGCGATTCGGCAGCAGTGCAGTGACTCATGTTGTGAGGGGTGTGGTGACGTGCTGACATTAACTGCCCCCTGCAGACTGCTGGAGGTGTAATGGAACGTTCAAAAACATGGTTGTACTTTGAGTGGCTGGAATGTGCCAGGTGAGAGGAACAATAAAGAGATAGCGCAACAGTCAAAATAAATGAAGTAGAAAAGCACTGGGCTGAGCGCAGTCTCCCATCAGGTTGAACGGGTCCCGGACCTACCCTTTCGTGTGTTGAGAAAACTCCGCTTAGGGGAGTAAAACTTGGCATGATCTAACATTCTGATTTCCAATGTACCATTTTTAAAGAACAGATATAAATAAACTACAAATTATTAACGCGGATGTTTGTCGAATTTAATGAAAGAATATAACTTCATAAAAGTTATCAATTTATGTCAGCAATTTCTCAGCGTTCATGATCAATGAAAAAAGGTAATCTTGCTGAAATGGGGAATCTGGCATTTAATCTGGATTTATGACGCAAACACATCGGCATACGCAGGTGAAAACATCCTCCTCGGAGAAGTAAAACTGACAAATTTAGCTCTATATCCGCCTTGAATTGATTTCCTATCGTGCCTATTTATTAAGAACATGACAAACTGCTGCCAAAGTTTAGTCCTCACTCGAAGAAGAACATGGAAAAGATCAGCGTCAATTTTTTTAAGAGGGGACATCACTTCACTTGGATGACATAGCACCACACCACATAGATAATTTTCAACAGGTCAGTCACCCTACATGTTCCTGCCAATGGCAGCAGAATAGAAAGAATATGCCGAAACGGATAGCTGAACATATATTCAAGAATGAAAAAGCCCGAATATAAAACAGTGGACACCACTCTACAAGCCGAAGCGCTCATGGGCTGATGCAGGTTATGTTACAATAGAAGTGATAATAAAACTTGGGCAGAATGCCTTTCCTTTCCACAAAGAGAGTACAGCGAACATCAAACTCCGTCCCACTTCAGATATATAATTTTGAGACGGACTTGCATTTAAGAATAACGGGACATGAGAAGAAGTGTGTGTGTGTGTGTGCGTGTGTGCTCTCTTTAGTGTTGTTGCTACTCCCAAAGAGGGTAGGTGTAGGAAGGGGGAGAGGGGGGGGGGGGGGGGGGGGGGCGTCAGCAGGAGCAGTAAACGATGGCTGTGTGACTCTTGTGAAGAGCTAATCAGAGTTGCTATTGAACTGGACGTAGAAGACTTTCCGTTGAGCTCTTCACAGGACTCAAACAGCCGTCGTTTGCTGGTTCCTTTGACCCAGTGTTGAACTTGAAGGGCGAGATTTGCGTCCTACTGGCCGCAGCCCTAAAGGACAGGGTATACTGGCACACACAGGTCTGCATATTCTGTGGCAACTATTATCGCTGACGGTAGAGGGCGGATTCCATGTGAGGGCCGTCGTCTCTCGCTCTCGTTCCTTTTCAACTCTACTTCTAATTCTGGTGTTGGTCGACCAAGGATGGGCGTCGGAGCATTTCGCCTCTCGTCACCCATACGGCTGGTAGAATCGCTCGGCCGCTTGACGCCGACCTCTCACATCAGTGTCCCTCAAGGAGAACTCGCACCTCCCCCTAGTGTTACGCTGCCTTGCTATCTCGCAGCGAAATGTATTCTTCTGCGGGAACACGGTTTCTTGCTGGGCGTCATTTAAGCAAAACACAAACTCTAGAACACTAAATAAATCCTCCTGCATGCACGAAGAATGTCTCCAAACACCAAAAAAGCTCCCAGTAAAGGGAAAAAGAAAGAATTTTGAATTGGATGGTACACTATTTTTGTCCCAAAGATTCGAAAGGTAGAAATATGAAAGACACAGCCTATGAAGAGTAGTGTCGTAGTATACAAATCAACAAGAATTAAAAATTGCTATTAAAAAAAATCCCAAATTCAAAACACAGGTCACCGCTCCACAAACTTAAAGGGCTCACAAGTTGATGCAGGACACTTAAAAATAGAAACGATAAGTCCTTGACCCAAATGTCTTTACTTTCCAGACTTTCACACACACACACACACACACACACACACACACACACGCACGCACGCACGCACGCACGCACGCACGCACACACACACACACACACACACGCACACACGCACACACACACACACACACACACACACACACACACACACACACACACACACACACACACACACTCACTCACTCACTCACTCACTCACGCACGCACACACACACACACGTACACACACGCGCGGGCGCGCGCGCACGCACACACACAGACAGGCGCGCGCACGCAAGCATGCACACACGCACTGACGCGAGAGAGCGAGAGAGAGAGAGAGAGAGAGAGAGAGAGAGAGAGAGAGAGAGAGAGACAGACAGACAGACAGACAGACAGACAGACAGACAGACAGACGACAGAGACACGGAGACAGAGACAGAGACAGAGACAGAGACAGACAGACAGACAGACAGACAGAGACAGAGAGGAATTTTCGGGGCCATCCAGTCTCACATCCAGCCTCTTTTCCTGGTTTCAATGCACTTCATCTTCGATGCCAAGGTGATAAATACAGCCTTTAAGAACTGGAATTCAGAGAGAACGCCTTGGAAATTGTGCATGGCCTTCTTCCCCCCCCCCCCCCCCCCCCCCCCCCCCCCCACCACGGAACCTCACGCCCTTCCAACAAGCCTCCGCCTTCCTCCCGTTCCTTCCCACCGGTGCATGATGAATGATAATGTTCTGTAACTGGTCAACATTCTAAATGGAATGTTTTTACCCTCCTGGTTGCAAAGGCGACGTTACACAGCGAATTCAAGAACGAAATAACAAAAGCAATTACATGAAATCATAGAAAATAACACATAAATGTATAAAAATAAATAAACAAACAAATCTATGGCGAAATCTAAATATATCTGAGGGGGCAATCAATACAGCACATACAAAAATGGGAAAGGGTTGGATGGGTGACACTGCAAATGTCAACAATCTCGGCCAGCCTGGAGGAAATCGAACATGTGGATAATACAGCCCACATATGACAAAATAAATGAAGAAACAGTAGCAAGTTAAAAACATTAACAGAGATTTAAAATGCATATGGGAATAGGCTGGTATATATAAAACGATTCTGGCACAAGCGATATGTAAATAACCCAAAATGTATGAACAAATCAACAAAATAGATGAATAAAGTACATATAAGCGAAAACAGGGTGTAAAGAAAAAGTGTGAATGGGTATGCCTTCGTGCGGGTGATTCTGGTACATGCAATAAACAAACAAATGAATAAATACGTTAATAAGCAAATAAACAAGACACAAAATAATCAGGACAACGAAAATGAACACATTATCTGACAGCCTCGTTTTCATTCAACGCCTATCTTGCGCTGAAGTGATTAAAGATAAGTGATTGCTCGTTCATTTTCGTTGTCTGAGTGTTTTTGTATCTTGCCTGAAGATGACCTAAGAGGGTCGAAACACGTCGTGGTTTGTCTTGTGATTCGTTTGTCCACGTTTTTCTTGGCGGTTCGCTAACATTTATTAAGATTTGTTTAGATTTCCGCCTGCAGTCGTCTCACACTTTGCAACTAAATCATGTATACAAAGTGAACTAAATGCTTAAGAAAGTTGCCCTCATTCTGATTTACTATCTGGGAGTAAATATTTTCCTATTCCAGAAACATCTTGACGCTAAAGACTGCTACTAACAGTCTGTGTTTCAGACACATACCCTGAAAGCAAAACATAGAAACTGCAGAAAAGAAAACCCCGAATTCTTCAAGTTGTTTGTGTTGCTATCTCATCTTCTGCGCACTGTTCGCCGCTTTTTCTTCCCATGCCAGCCATTCAGGCACGCGTGGCACAGCTCCATCCAGGTTCATACTGTCGCAGCATCACCATTGTCAGTCACATCGGGTCGTCATGAGCAATCCACCCTATGAAATAGTACCCAATTACATCAGCATGTGTGTGTGTGTGTGTGTGTGTGTGTGTGTGTGTGTGTGTGTGTGTGTGTGTGTGTGTGTGTGTGTGTGTGTGTGTGTGTGAGAGAGAGAGAGAGAGAGAGAGAGAGAGAGAGAGAGAGAGAGAGAGGCGTAAAGAGGTAATTAAGAGGGGATGGGAAGATGTCATTCCAGCAAATACAAAATCAACATTATCTCTCTTTGCCCTCTTTCGTTCTTTATTTCAATTTGCGCGCACGTGCCTTCGCACGTGTGTGGGTATGTGTACGTGCGCGTGCCAGCGTGTGTGCATGTGTGCGTGTGTGTGTGTGTGTGTGTGTGTGTGTGTGTGTGTGTGTGTGTGTGTGTGTGTGTGTGTGTGTGTGTGTGTGTGTGTGTGCGAGCGAGCGCACGTCCGGGCCTCTCTCTCTCTCTCTCTCTCTCTCTCTCTCTCTCTCTCTCTCTCTCTCTCTCTCTCTCTCTCTCTTCTCTGTGTGTGTGTGTGTGTGCGCGCGCGTTCGCGCTTGTACGTGTGTGTGTGTGCGCGCGCGCGCGTGTGTGCATGTGTGTGTGTGTGTGTGTGTGTGTGTGTGTGTGTGTGTGTGTGTGTGTGTGTGTGTGTGTGTGTGTGTGTGTGCGTGTGTGTGTCAGCCCCAGGTTCAGTTGTCTTTCCTCATGTTTACTGTTCTGCTTGAATCTTGCATTCCCCTCTTATGTCCCATCTTTCTCACTCCCATCCTCCACGCCTCTTTTGCTTCCTACCTCCTGATTCCAACCTCTGCTTTTCTTTATCACCCTAATCCCCACCGCTGCTTACCATACCCCTTTTCTTATTTACGTTACAAAGTGAACTTTAAAGAACGAATATTATCTCTGTCTCTCTGTGTCCCCCTGTCTGTCTGTCTGTCTATCTATCTATCTGTCTGTCTGTTTCTGTTTCTGTTTCTGTCTCTCTCTGTCTGTCTGTCTGTCTGTCTGTCTGTCTGTCTGTCTCTCTCTCTCTCTCTCTCTCTCTCTCTCTCTCTCTCTCTCTCTCTCTCTCTCTCTCCTTTTCCGTTAAGCTTGCCTTGCATAGAAGTTGTAAGAGAATTGAAGCGACGCTATAGATTTTTATCGACAGATTCGCTCAGTCAAGTTTGGAGGTAAACAAGATCGAAATGTTTTGGCTCCAGCATGAAGAACTGCGCTCCAAGAAGATAAAAAAAGCATAAAGAATTTTCTAAAGAAATACAAATAAACAAATGAGCGACCTTCAACGGCGTTCATTGAGTTTCTGTTAATTAAAGGTGTGTGTTTATTCTCTCAATATATATTTCATAAATCGACCGTAGAAATGCTGTATACGGACTGACGAACACACACACACACACACACACACACACACACACACACACACACACACACACACACACACACACACACACACAGAGAGAGAGAGAGAGAGGGAGGGAGGAAGGGAGGGAGGGGAGAGAGGGATTCAAATTCTGTGACACTTGGAAAAGGAATCGACCAAACCAACAAAGATCTCTTTCTTTATGACTAGCCATGTTTGTGTTCCCATTCAGAGGTTTGACGTTGACCGCCACCAGTCCCAGTCTCCGTCTCCCTTCACAAGAGGTGAAGGAACAACTGACCGAAGGCTTACAAGGGCCTGGGCTGTTGGCCACATTCATTCAGTGGGAATACAGTGTAATTGAAGACCCCATAGTCTCTCCGGTCTCTGACGAACTGATGGTTTTCCTGTGGTGGGGGAGGGGGGGTGGCGGCTGCTCGACACCCTTCATCAGCTTCGAGCGAGAAGATGACCAAAAGACAGGAGATTTATTGCTGAGTGGTGCCAAGATAGACCGGTCAGTGAATGCAGAGTTTGCTCAGGGGGATAGTTGAGGAAGGAAATGGAATGAGAAAGTGTTGGCATGGTTTGCGATTGAATGATGAGCGGAGAAGGTAAACAAAAAAGAATTTGAAAGATTGTTGGTAGCATTTTTTGTGTCTTATTGATAAAACAATTTGCTAAACGAAAATAAAAGACTCTGAATGAATTCAGCACTGTGGTCAAAACTTGCTACTTTTGTTGATACGGAGCCGGTTTTTGTTTCTTCATATAAACATGAATATAAAGGAAACTAATCAAAGAATAACACTAAAATTAGTGTTATTTTCAGATGAGGAAGACTGGTTTAGAACAGAACACAAAAACAGACTATAATATAGATTGATGCGTTTCTTCCAACATTCCATTTTTCACGAGTGTTTGCCTGGTCCTGCAGACAGACAAACAGACAGAGAAGGATGAAACATAGCCTCCTTAAGGACGGAATTTAACAGATTGTTGATTGGAGTTTCAGTCCTTGGGGTAAGGCAAACAGTTAACTAAAGTAAGATAAAAGGAATATGTTTAACAGAAGCATGTTACTGTGACGAGTAGTTTGTTAATGCGATGCATCCCTGGGAATGTAGAGGGTCTTTGCAGTATAAACAGTATTCCTGCCATCTGAAAATTCCAGGCTGGTAATTTTCCCCCCTTTCTGTGACTCAGTTTGACTCTGCTTTGTTATGTTTATGTTGACTCTGCTTTTGTTATGTTTATATTGACTCTGCTTTGTTATGTTTATATTTCTGAACTTTACTGTCTTCACTGTTTCTGACTTTGTGGATCCTATTCTAGTCTCTGGTCTAGAAAATTGTATTTTTTTGCTCGTTACACCGAACAGCATGCAAGCTCATGTGCAAAGTTGGCGACTATATAGTGATGCATGTAAAACTGACTGAGAGTATGTTATGAAAAAAAGAAGCGATGAATCAAACAAAACATTTTTCATGACTGGACAAGTTTATTCTGATGCTCCCATTCAGAGATATGACCTTGAACGCCACCAATCCCAGTCTCCGTCTCTCCGTCACAGGAGGTGAAGGAACAACTGACCAAAGGCTTACGCGGACCTGGGCTGTTGGTCACATTCATGCAGTGGGAACACAGTGTAATTGAAGGCCCCATAGTCTCTCCGGTCTCTGATTAACTGATGGTTTTCCTGGTGGGGTGGGGTTGGTGATTGCTTGGCACCCTCCACCAGCTTGTGAGAGAAAATAACAGAAGGGATCAGGAAAATTAGTGTTGACTGGTGCCAAGATAGACCACTTGGAAATGTAGAGTTTAGTCGTGGAAAGCTGAGGAAATCACGGAACGAAAAATTGTCGATGTGGTTTGTGATTGAAGAATGAGAGGAGAAAGTAAACAAAAATTAAACTGAAAATTGTCGCTGGGAATTTGTGGCCTACTGATGCAAACAGTTCGCTAAGAGAAGCCGGAGGATATTACGTAATTCACGATTTTGGATAAAATTTGTCATTTGTAGGTGCAGAGAGTTTTTTCTTAGATAAACATAAAGATAAACAAAACTAATTGAGGGTTAACGTAAGAATTTTTGTGATTTTCGGACAAGGAAGGCTGATTTGGAACAGAACAAAAACAGAATATAAAACGTACTGATGGATTGGTCCCTTGGCCCTATATGTAGACAAAGATTGGCTAAGAGGTTTACCAGTTTTGCTTGCTTCTACTGGCAGACAAACAAACAGCCAAACATGACAAGAAAAAAGATGGCCTTGAGGACAGTATTAAACAGATTGTTGGTCTGCGTTTCAGTTCATGGGTAATTCGAACAGTTAATTAATGAGAGGTAAAAAGAAGGTATTTAAAAGAAGAATGTTACCGGGGTGTACAGTTCGTTTATGCAATGCTCCCCTGGAATGTAGGTGGATCTTGCAATATAAAGTGTATCCCCACCTTCTGAAAATTTTAGGCTAGCAATTTCACTCCTGTCATTCTTTTGACTCTTCCTCTTATGTTTATATTTTTTCCTTTATTGTTGTTCATTGTTTATCTGCCTTTATGGAACGTTTACTAATCTATTCTAGAAAATTGTGACACCTTTTCTCTTCTCTTGTTACATTTTACAGCATGCCTGCTCATCTTCGAACTTGGCGACTATGTAGTGAGGCATTGAACACTGCCCTGAGAGGACACTGGCAAAAAAAAAAACAAAGAACTGACCAAACCAACAGTCTGTTTCTATGATCATACAGGTTTATTCCAATGTTCCCATTCCTTGACCTTTCAGAGAACACAGAGTTTGCTCAGGGACATTTCAGACAGGAAATGGAATGAAAAAATGTTGACGTGGTTTGTGACTGAATGATGAGAGGAGAAGATAAACGAAAATAAAACTGAAAGATTTTTGCAGGGATTTGTTTTTAATTTATTAATGCAAACAGTTCGCTAACAGAAGGTAAAAGACACTGAATAAATTCAAGATTGTGGTCAAGATTTGTTAATCATTGACACAGAGAGTTTCTTTGTCTTAATTTTGAAAAGAACAAAAAAGGTAAAGGAAACAAAAAATAAAAGGTTAAGATTAGATTTGGTTAATTTTTGGATGAGGAAGACTGATTTGGAATAAAAAAACAAACAGAAGACAGCAAAGATGAATGGATTTAACCCTGCGCCCTATTCCATTTTTGACAACGTTTGGTTAAAAGTGTTTGTTTGTTTTGTTTGTTTGTTTGTTTTTAGGTTTTGCTTCATTCTGATGACAGACATACAGGCAAACAAAGGAGGTTGAAAACATACTTCCTGAAGATGGTGTTTTACAGACTGTAAGTCGGTTTTTCGGTTCACTGGTAAAGTAAACACTGAACAAAATGATTTAGGAAGATAAAAGGAAGACGGTCAATTGAAGAATGTTACAGGGATGTGCGGACTATTGCCAGATGGTGTGGTTTGCAGAATAAATTGTACCCCCGCCTTTGGAAAATTCTATGCTAGCCATATTTTCCCCTTGATGTCATTCTCTTTAACTCTGGATTATTATGTTTATTTTTTCTTTTCTTTCTTGTCGTTCACAGTTTTTCTGCCTTTGTGGATCTGTCACTAGCTTCTGTTCTAGACATATGTCACACTTTTGGTTCTTGTTGTATCTTACAATAGGTCAGTTCCTGTTCGAACTTGGTTACATTGTAATGAGTCATATAAAACTTCCTGAGAGAACAAGGAAAGAAAACTAATCAAGCAACACAAGCCTCTTTTCTATGGCTGGACCACTTTGTTCCGAAGCCCTCATTCAGTAAAATGACCATGGCCACCACTAATCCTAATCTCAGTCCCCATTACAGGAGGTGAAGGAACAACTGACCAAAGGCTTACACGGGGCTGGGCTGTGGGCCACATTCATTCAATGGGAAGACAGTGTAATTGAAGTCCCATAGTCTCTTTGGTCTCTGATTAACTGATGGTTTTCCTGTGGGGGATTGCTTTACACCCTCCATCAGCTTCGTGAGAAACGATAACTGAAAGAAGGAGATTCATTGGTGACTGTTGCGAAGATAGACCCTTTGGAGAATGCAAAGTTTCTCAGGGAAAGTCCATGAAGTAAACTGAATGAAAAAGTGTTGACGTGGTTTGTGACTGAATGATGAAAGGAAAAAAGTCATCAAAACAGAAACTGAAATATTGCTGCTGAGATGTCGATGACACAGATAGCTAAAAGAAGGTAAGTTTGTAATTTGTAGGCACGTGGAGGTTTTTTTCTTCATATAAACAATTGGATACATGAAAATAATTATAGATTAAATTTTGAATTTGTGTGGACGAGGAAAGCTGATTTGGTATAGAACACAAACAGACCATAACAAAAATCAATGGGTTCTCCCCGGGGCCATTTTCTGTAACTTACTCTATTCTATGCTCGCTTGCAGCCCTGACGTGGACTCTATGGTCGGCAGATTCCAGTTGATTTGATATATATCATTTCTTCTGAGTAACAAAAATGATCAATATCCTAATGTATCCTGCCTAAGCTACTGGAAAAGACCCACTGAGAGGGGGTTAATAAAGAATCATAGAAACGCACAGAATGTAAAGATTTGAAATATTTCTGCTCGAGCTGTGCAATACCTGTTAGATACTTAATGATTTGCATCTCCTCACCAGCACAGGGCCACTGGTTTAGATAGTGATCGATTCAAAAAGAGGGGTAAGTGCATTTTCATACAGTGTGTCATACTTCTGGTCAGAATCTGAAATTAAGGAAGCATTCTCTCTTTGGTAAACACTGATGTCAATCACAAACAAAAAAAATGAAATTGTACCTATTGTTGTACCACATACCAAACTCCATAGAGTTGTAAATGTCATCCAACCCCGCGTGGTACACTGCCGGCTGGACAAACAGTTTATGCTATTTCTTGGCCATTTAAAAAAATACTGGAAATCTAAGAGCAAGTTGCAAGGGTTTTTTGTCGGTTTCTTTGCCTCTATTTTCTCAGTACGGACAACACACAGGTACATCAACATGAAGGCAGATACAAGTCGGTATACAAGCTTCAGCGGGTGGGGAAAGAAATCACATGAGAGGCGTTTGCAAATTTTGAATTAAAGGAAAATGAAATGAATGAACTGCAGACATATTACATTCTCCCTTTTTCCTTTCCCTCCTTCCCCCTCCTTTCCCTTCCTCACACTCTATCACGCCTATCCGCCTTTCCTCTGAACTCTATCACACTCTATCCGCCTTTCCTCTGAACTCTATCACACTCTATCCGCCTTTCCTCTGAACTCTATCACACTCTATCCGCCTTTCCTCTGAACTCTATCACACTCTATCCGCCTTTCCTCTGAACTCTATCACACTCTATCCGCCTTTCCTCTGAACTCTATCATCCTTCCCCTTCTTCATCAGTCGCGTTTATCGTTTATCGTTAACATATGTGATGTCGAAAAACAAACAACGAACCAAACAAAAGTAAGTCATAGACTAAAAAGAAGAAAGAGAGAGAGTTTTAGTTTCAATTTTATCAAGGAGGGCGTCACTGCGTGCGGGCTAGTCCATATACACTACACCACATCCACTAAGTTTTGAGAGCACACTGCGCATCATTTTAAGCTGATGCATAAATAAATGAACAACTAAGATGAGAGAACGGAAGAAGAGGGTCTCATGGTTACGACTCAGCGGATGTCTGACCTACGCATTATCCCAACGCGCTGGTCAGACCTTGAGAGCCTACCTACCACGTTTTTGTTTGTTTGTTTCTTTGTTTCTGTTTTTTTATGTGTGTGTAGTGAATGTACACGTGTGGGTATGATGTGTGGGCATGGGCCCATGTGTGTGCGTGAGCGCATGTGTTTGTGTGTGTGTGTGAGAGAGAGAGAGAGAGAGAGAGAGAGAGAGAGAGAGAGAGAGAGAGAGAGAGAGAGAGAGAGAGAGAGAGAGAGAGACAGTGAGGTCTTGCAAAGAACCAGCATCCCCAACATCTACATTCTCCTTCAGAAATCCCGAGCCAGATGGGCTGGCCACATCGTCAGAAAGCCAGATAGTCGACTGCGAAACAACTGCTGTACGGAGAGAACTGAGTCAAGGCAAGCGCAAAAGTGGGGGATGGGGGGGGGGGGGGGGGGGGGGGGGGGGGGCAGAAGAAACGTTTCAAGGAATGCCTCAAAGTGTCCCTCAAAGGCCTGGACATCAGCCTCAACACCTGGAAGTCGTTTGCCCTGGACCGCCCAGCCTGGCGAAGCAGCCTCACAAAGGGTGCATGCACATCAAAAAAAGAGACGCACAGCAGAAGCTGAGAGAAAGCGAGCCGCGCGCAAGGCCAGAGCTACCTTCACCTCCACTGTAGCACCCACCCACATGTGTCCCAACATGTGGGCGTTCCTTCCGGGCCCAGATCGGCCTCACCAGCCACCTGCGGACCCACACTCAGCAATCTTCCATCTGAGATTGAAGTCATGGTCAGCTTCGAAATCGAAGGACGAACAACGAATATGGACTAGTCCGTACCCCCAGCGACGTCTCCTTAATGAAACTGAAACTGATCTGTCGGTGTGTTCACTCGTCTGTCTGTGTTGTGAGTTTGTGTTTACATAATATCCCATTTTTTGTGAAGTCAATACGGGAAAGCTGTTACAGTGGGGAAGCGAATTAACAAAAAAGAAGTAAATAAACAGAGCCCAGGACAGCCATTTAGCTGTGTGAGGAAAATTCTCCCAGAAAATCTAGTTCAAGGAACAAACAGCGTGCACGTACTAACAGAAATCATGATGACATGATACAACACAATACAATACAAGGCAAAATGTTATGACAGAATAAGATACAATGCAATACAATGCAATACAGAACACTAATATTACAACACACTACGATATGATTCGATACAATGCAACAAACACAAGGCCACGCAGTAGAACCCAATACAGTATGATACAATGCTTTGCTGTAGAACACAATACAATGCAAAAACAATTCGACGCAGTACGATGTGATATAATAGAATCTGATACAATACCGTGCAAAACAATACAGGACAATATGATGCAACAAAAATCCAATAGAAGACAATGCGATATCTCACCATGACAACACGTGTGCATGTTAGGCGACATAATGCAACAGAATATGATTCCATGCAACGCAACACAATACAGTCCTGTCCAAGTTCATACAATACAGTATCTAACTTTACAATAAGAGTGTATGTCACATCGTCCTCATGCACTTGCACACACATACACACACACGCGCGCGCGCGCGCGCGCGCACACACACACACACACACACACACGCGCGCGCGCGCGCGCGCGCGCGCCCAGTTCAGACACTGCCAGGTGTATGCACCGATCACACACCAGCAGCTACAAAGACATAAACGTTTGATTCCCAGCTTGAGACCTATTGCTCTGACTACTTGCCTACCACCACTGTGATGACATGACCACCACTTGCCTACCACCACTGTGATGACATGACCACTTGCCTACCACCACTGTGATGACATGAAATTTTGAAGCTGAGAAAAATAATCCTGAGAGACAGCACAGCGCGATGTCTATATGTGCGAACAGAACAACAAAGCAAAACAGAAATAAGGTGTGTGTCCAGTGTACAAATGGAAAGTGGTGTGCAAGACAAGAGAGAGAGAGAGAGAGAGAGAGAGAGAGAGAGAGAGAGAGAGAGAGAGAGAAAGTATATTATAAAAACGGGAGATAACAGCGTCAACTGGCAAAATTGAGTCCAGAAAGAGGTGAGAACAGATCTAATTTGGCGAGGGGAAAGGCGAATCTGCCGAGAGAACTAACTACATTAACCGCCGGAGGCCGATGTGCCGGCTCAGTCCAAATCAGCACGTGGCGGCCGCTGAGCTGTTCACTAGCAAGATTACTTGACAGTTTTGACCCTCAGTTGGGGAGCAGGGAGAAGTCTTGCTGGTATTCTGACGTTTCCTGTTTCAACGTTCTCACTTGACTAAAGATAGACATTCAGTGATGTTTGTGAGAGAGAAAAAGTTGGGTGTGTGTGTGTGTGTGTGTGTGTGTGTGTGTGTGTGTAGGTGTGTGCGCATACGCGTAATGTAGGTACAACTGATGGTGGTTAATCTGATAGTAAACAAGCTTCAGTCAAAATTAGTCTCTCTCTCTCTCTCTCTCTCTCTCTCTCTCTCTCTCTCTCTCTCTCTCTGTGTGTGTGTGTGTGTGTGTGTGTGTGTGTGTGTGTGTGTGTGTGTGTGTGTGTGTGTGTGTGTGTGTGTGTGTGTGTGTGTGTGTGTGTGTGTGTGTGTGTGTGTGTGCGTGCGCGTGTGTGCATATGTGAGTGTGTGCGTGTGTGTGTCTGTGTTAGCTGTTTCACAAATTTTTGGAAATTTAGCACATGTATCGGCTGTTTCAGTTTAGAACGCAATGCTGTCAACCGACTAATTAATGCCAAGTCGTGATCCTCCCTTTTTCTTCAAATTGACTGATGTTAAAAAAAAAAAAACAACAAAATAAAAAGAAAAAAGAAAAAGAAACAAGGGTGGCAATTGTATAAAATAAATAAAAGAAACACACAGGAAAATTAAAACTGAAAATCAGGTTGAAAAGGGAAAGAAAAAAGAAGTACAAGGATCATGGAGTTGGCGTTGGAGTTGTCAAATGAACTCAATCAGAACTTGGAACAGCAGGGCTCGATCTGATTTTCAGCACAAAGAAAAGAGCCATTGGTAGACCACAACAAACATCCCCGAGAGAGATCAGCTTAGGTGCCTTAGAACACAACACAAAGACAAACGCGGCAGCCTCAACTTTTTTTTTTTCTTTTTGCGCCACCTCCGAGGCAGTGCACACATGCCGCTTATTCCGACACCCCGTGTGCAGCCACAGCCCGGTCGGCCCTCGCCGCAGCCCAGCAATCCACAAGGCAGTCAATGTCAAGTCGTCAAGAGGCAACCCACCGGAGGAGACACTGCACTGTTGCCGTGTCACTTCGGTGGTGTTCTGATCTAACATACGCAGGACACCACCAACTAAGCCTCCTACTGACGACAACAATTGCTTAGTCGCGGAGCCGACGTGAGTGAGCTCTCCCTCCGGAGGGCGCCAACACGTCCGTCCAACGACAGCCCTAATGGACTCGCCGATACCGGTGACCCCGACGGAACCAAACCAAGGCCACAGACGTTGACAGGACATCGAAACTGAGGTAACCATTACATCAGGGCAAGAAAGGCCACAGAATTTGAGACACTTTTTTTTTTTTTAATGCTGATCAATGAGAATGAGGATGATTAAGTTGATGCTACGGATTTCCATTTCGGTCTGAGACTACATGACATGTTGTACTCTACGCTTCCTTTCATAATATATCCCGGCGTCAACCAGGCCCGAGAGAAACAGGCACCTGCAGTGTTGGTCAGAAAATTTGAGCAACACTCTCAGAAACGCACCCATTAAGTAGATGAAACTCAACTGTCTTCCCAACTGAGTCCGCAGCAAACTCAGTTCTGGGTAGGATCCGGTCGGGGCAGAAAAAGCCCACATGATTCTGATGGGATTCGAACCCACGACCTCCCTGCCGGGAGTCTGCGATGCTAACCACTACGCCACGGCGGCTGGTAGCCTCACCTTATACAGTGAAAAATAGGTCTAGTCAGAGGCGAAGGGAGATTGAATCAGCGAGGAGAAATGTGAAACAACTCAGACCACAACCCACATGAGACAGACGTGGTGGACAGTACAGCACATGCGAACGACTGTCAGCAGGAAGATCTGACGGTTTTGTGTCATGAAGATAAAAAAAAATTGGGTTTTGTATCACAGAGACCCCTTCCTGTTCTTTTTTTCCTTGGAAGAGTTGACTGGAGTGGATTAGGCAATGTGATATTTCAGGCAATGTGTCTGTGAAGTCAATAGTGTGTGTGTGTGTGTGTGTGTGTGTGTGTGTGCGGTGGGTGTGTGTGTGTGTGTGTGTGAGAGAGAGAGAGAGAGAGAGAGAGAGAGAGAGAGTGTGTGTGTGTGTGTGTGTGTGTGTGTGTATGCGTGCATTTGTGTGTGTGCGTAGAGAGAGAGAGAGAGAGAGAGAGAGAGAGAGAGAGAGAGAGAGAGATAGATAGCTGTGTGTGTGTGTGTGTGTGTGTGTGTGTGTGTGTGTGTGTGTGTGTGTGTGTTCATATAACTGCATATTTTCTAATCAGACTTTGTGTTTTGATATCTATGCTGGTTAGACATCCGTGCCAGTATTCTGTTTGTGGGCCATGCGATTCCATTCTGCAAATATGAAGAACATGTCCATCACCTTCACAAATATGATATGTGAGTCACGCATTGAACGATGCTGTCCCCACGAATTCGAATGAAAAATTAGCGCTGGGCAAGACATGTTCTCATCATCCATCACACAACCTAGACCTAGACATAATGCAGTTTCAGTAAGCTGATCTTTCTTGCGTTCTGTGCTAAACATAATCTGCAGAAAAAAGGTGATTCCACCGTCTGTTACTTGCAGCTATGAAATGTTGAAAATGGTCTTGATTAACATAATGAATAATCTTGTTTCAAACAAAAAGAAAAAAAAAGAGCAACAAACAATCAAAACTAGAAGGGCACTCTGTTGCCAGAAGACCTCCGCCTATCACTTCAACATCAACTTAACGGTATTGAGTCTCTAGCATGGGGAAAATAATTACAGATATGGACTGAAAGAGTTACTTCCCATGTCCTTTCTTTTTGAAATCGGAAAAACGAAATCTCAACATGTATACCTGTTTTTAGAAAGAGTGGGGGTTAGTTTCCGCCGAGGACATTGACGAACAAAGTACATAAGACACGATGCATTTCGACCTCTTGGGTCTTCTTCAAGTGAAAACAAAATAGGTAACATTTAACATTTAGGACAGTACAAACAAAGAACGAAGAGCGACTTATCTGATGTCCATGTGGTAAGCTGTGAAGAATGGCTGACTTGAAGAAGACCCAAGAGGTCGAAATGCATCGTGTCTTATGTACTTTGTTCGTCAATGTCCTCGGCGGAAACTAACCCCCACTCTTTCTAAACTTTGCTTCGTTCTCCGCCATCAGTCGCTCCATTTTGAAATGTATACCACACTAAAAAGTTTCTGAATACACTGAAAATAATTTTGCTGTCAAAGATAATGATCACTTTCTCATAGACAGTAACTTCACTGTGCTTATGTGTGGTTAAAAATTTACAATAATTTTGCTGAAAGGGTCACACATCCGTCTTTTGATCCGGATTTGCACAACAGATCGACAACAAAAGTTCGTATGGGACGTAAAGAAATTTGTGGCGGAGTGCGATTATTCCGCTATTTTTCGGGAAGACATCTTAACGCATGTCAGGCATGCGTAAAAGCACTTCCTTTTTCAAGTAACACGCTAGCAGTGAAGACGCACTCTCTGCTCTCCGAAAAAATTGCAGGTAAGATCCGCATCCATCAAGGCCTATACGGTGTCTAACATGCCACATGCCTTGTTACTTGGTCATTCCATCGTCAATTGTTTTGCTGAGCATATTTCATGATGCAGATAATGTGCGTTTGAACGCAAATCTTAAGTTGCAAGACACTTGCTCTGTGGAGATAGTCGGCAGAGCCGGACTCACGGAACACGGCCTTCTGCGTGATAACAAAACACTCCCAGGCATAATGACTAGTCTTAAACACTAACCTAACAACATCTTTCTTCAGATAGGAGGAAACAATTTCAGGCTTGGACAACACATGAGGATTTAGCTATGGAAAACAGAGAGACAGAGATATGACTGGAAGAAAAACAGGGGAATGAAGAAAGGCAGGACAGATGGAGTTTTAACAGGAGTTTCAAATGGATGAGAGAGAGAGAGAGAGAGAGAGAGAGAGAGAGAGAGGGGGGGGGGGGAGGGGGGAGAGAGAGAGAGAGAGGGCCAGAGTCAGCAATAGTGACTGGGGATATTCAAACTTCATTTATTAAATGAGAATTATATCTGTTAATTTCTTTTAATACAAATAAAAAGTTTAGTGGATATACAAAACCTGTCCCATTTGATCAAAAACACTGGAACGACAAATCAAGATATATAGCAAGCAGCAGCAAAAACCGCTTATTAGCCTGGTTGTTCTAAAACCATAACAAAAAGAACAAGAGGAAGAAATGGAGAAAAGAACGGAATATTTTGAATAAAAATTGTACCAGTGTCAAGGGGCAGTGCGTATATTCCCCAAAGAAAATGATATTGGAAACTCAAAACAATCATATGTCTAAGTGCGCGCGCGAACGTGTGAAATGAGATGCATGTTTTGTCACACTGTGGAAGACCATTATGCAATAATAAGGGAACTGACATCAATGAGTAAATATTTGTTGAACAGCTTCGCGGATCTACGTTTGTATAAAAGAAATTATCTTCAAGGCAGGGTTTTGGTCATGTGCAGGAGAGAGAGAGAGAGAGAGAGAGAGAGAGAGAGAGAGAGAGAGAGAGAGAGAGAGCGTGTGTTTCTTTCAGGATATGTATACAATGAAACAAAAACAATGAACAACCAGATATTATATTTTCCCATTGTCAAGGGAGCCTGTGTTGTAGTCTTGTATTTCAGACCCTGCGCAGTGTGCCTGATACAGGGGAAGTAACTCCAAGTGCAGACTACGCGATGTTCTCATTCATGAAAATAAAAACAACATGCACTCTGTTTTCCTCCACTCTATTTCTCTTCAGACAATGCAGCATACAGTGAACTTTTCACTTCTTCGTGTTATCCCAGTTGGTAGCTCAGTTGGTTAAAAGTATTATTGCCAACAGGGGAGTCAGATGCAAAGGATCAAAGTCTCCACTTTAGGCCTTTTTCAGACACAACTAGACCTAAACACAATTTGCCAAATAAGCAAAATCGAACGCCTGAAATGATATGTATATTTTGTCACATTCTGGAAGAACATTATGCAATGAAAAGGGAACTGACATCTAAGGAGTAAATATTTGTTGTTCAACAGATTTTACGTTGGCATAAAAGAAACTTCTTTACGGGCGGGGTTTTGGTCATGCGCAGAAGACGGTGTGTGTGTGTGTGTGTGTGTGTGTGCTTGAAAAGAATTAAACTCCTAACCGCTGCTGGAGATATATGATTTGGTGATGAAAGGTAAAGCAACAACTCTCGCTATCGCTATCCACTCAGAAAATATTCGTATTCAGCTTTTAGATAATCTTCTTCGGGAATGTTAAGAACATTAGCAATATAAAATGGAGAATAACAGCAGAACACTATGATGAAAATTCTCGGCCGTGACGACTTCAGGTTTTGGAAAGCATACGAAGAAAACGTCAAAAATTTATCGTCGTATAAATGCATCGCCTATGACAACGGATTTGTACCAACCGGGAAGGGACATGAAAAAGTATCGTACTCCTGCAAGCATTTGGTCTTTAAGTCATCTCCAAAGCAGACCAGCAAGGGAAAGCTGTTTCTCCTTAATAGCAGCTCATGAGTCTTGCCACTTATCACTGCTAGACTGAGAGTTAGAGAGAGAGAGAGAGAGAGAGAGAGAGAGAGAGAGAGAGAGAAAGACGGTCAGACACACAGACATACAGGCATTCAGGCAGAGCAGAGAGAGAGAGAGAGAGAGAGAGAGAGAGAGAGAGAGAGAGAGAGACTCGGCACAAGTGGCCCAACACAAACGAGGAACGGAGCGCTTTCTAAAACGTGAATCCATAGCAACCTCTTGAAGAGAGACGAGTACCAAACATCACATGTGTAAGGTTCCGTTTACCTATCACACATGTTAGAGAGTGAGTGTATGTGTGTGTGTGTGTGGGGGGGGGGGGGGGGGGGGGGGGGGGGGAACGATGTGAGGGGTAGTTGTCGTTCTTGTTGTTATGTGTGTGTGTGCGCGCGCGTATATATATTGTATTTGATGGTCCTGTTCTTCTTCTTGATCTTAAGTCATCATCTGAACATTCAAGCAGTCACTACACACACACACACACACACACACACACACACACACACACACACGTGAGCGTGTACGTTCGCTCCCTACTGCGTACAAATCAAACACACACACTCACTCGCACACACACACACACACACACACACACACACACACACACACACACACACACATGCATGCACACATGCACACGCACTTCTGCACACTCACACACACGTACACATACATGCAGGCGCGCGCGCGCGCGCGCACACACACACACACACACACACACACACACACACACACACACACACACACACACACACACACACTGTTTATCACTCAAACAAAGACAAATGCGCAAAAGAAAGAGAAAAAAATCCGAAACACAAAACATGGTTTGATGAAAAATGTTTTCTTCCTAGGAAAGAAGTAAGATCACTTTTAGATGCACTGAACAGAAACCCTTTCAATCGATACCTACAGGCAAAGTACTTTTCAACTGTGAAGACATACAAAAGTATTTTAAGAAAGACAAAAAAATATATACAGAGACAAAACTTGTTAGAGAACTAAATGAAGCCTTTGAAAACGATCAAAATCAAGTATGGAGAACACTAAACGAATTAACAAACATGCAAAACACGAATCAAAATAAAAGGAAGACAAATGGATATCTCACTTAGAAAAATTAATGAGCAGGAATATTGAAATAACAGAACAGAGAAAAAAAATACTGATTGAGCAAAAATTGTCTGAAGCAAAAAAAAAATGTTATATATAATCCAAACGTTGATTAACCTATTAGTATATCAGAAATCCATGAGACATTTCGAAATTTAAAAAATAAAAAAGCCACGGGAAAGGACGGAATCTCAAATGAAATAAAGCCAGTTTGTGTAATATAATTATGCCTCTTAAGAATTTATTTAACTGGGTACTAAGATATGGCCAGTATCCCACGCTGTGGAAACATGGCATTTATAAAAGCGGCGATCCTACAATCCTACCAGTTATCGTGTAATTACTTTAAATTGCTGCCTGAGTAATACTTTCTGTCAAATATTAAACAATAGGATAACAAATTACATAGAAAGCAGAGATTTATTTATGAAAGAACAGGCAGGATTTCGAAAATCCTACAGAACAACAGACCAGATATTCATTTTTAAAAAGATCATTGACAGTGAAATAAGAAAAAAGAATGGCAGACTATACCGTTGTTTTTGTAGACTTTAGAAAAGCATTTGACAGCATATGGCATGACGCTTTACTTCTGAAACTATACAATTTAAGCATCAATGGCTATTGTTATCGGGTTGTAAAAGATATGTACACTAACGCGATGGTTTGTGGAAAGTCAAATAATGGATTTACAGGATCAGTCCCGGCCAAACAAGGACTTCTTCAAGGCAGTTCACTTAGCCCGACGCTTTTTAATATCTTTATAAATGATATTTCAAACTATATTGATAACAATTATTCTCCTGTTATAAACAAGCTGAAAGAAACACGAATATCGTATTTGTTATATACTAACAACATAGTTACGTTGTGAAACACAAAATGGGGATTACAAACAAAACTTAATCAACTTCATAATTAGTGACAGAATGGGGCATGAAACGAAATAAAGATAAAGCAAAATTTGTCATATTCACTAAAACTGACTCAAAGATTTCAAACCCCTTTACATGTGGAGATGAAGATCTTGAGACAGTACATGAATACAAGTATTTAGGAATAATTCTTCGTAAAAATGGAAAGTTACATAAAGCACAAGATCATCTAGCAAAACAAGGTAACAAAGCTGTACATTCCTTACTACGTAAAGTAAAGGGAGAACATGTCAATGTATCATAATGGCAAAACTCTTTGATGCTTTGATTTCACCAGTTATGCTTTATGGCGCAGAAGTTGGGTTTCCGTTTGCAGAAAAGATGGGGCATGTTGAAAAACAGTCTACAATGTTCGACATTTATCACAAATACCTATTATCCAATAATCCGATCGAGAACGTACATGTAAAATTTTGCAGACATATATTAGGCGTACACAGAAAAGCAATGAATTGCCAGTACTAGCTGAACTTGGAGGATTTCCTTTGTGTCAAGAAATAATGAGTCAAATAGTCACGTTTTGGATCCATATAATGGAATCAAAGCAAGAGTCATATCTAAGAGAAGCGTACGAAGATCTGGACTCATTATCTTCATGGAATCTTTTGTAAAGACGATCTTCAGTAATATTGGAATGACACATGTATGGAATAACCAAAGTACACTTAACCCTCAAAGATTGCGTTATGCAATAGAGAGAAAGTTACAAAGTGAATATATACACTTTTGGGAAAAAGAAAAAAGAAAGAGCACTAAAGTTAAAATTTTATAATGACATCAGTAATAAATATAGGCTTGAACCGTACCTCATTAAATGCAGAAATAAACATTACAGGAAAGAACTTTATAAATTAAGATTGGCGCACATGACCTCCCAATAGAAAGAGGTAGATATTTCCATATTAAGCGTGAAGACAGGAAATGTACAACTTGCAATATAATAGAAGACGAGGTACATTTTTTTAGACTCTTGTAAACGTTACGATAAAATCAGGAATACATTTAAAAAACGTACCATAAACAAAATGGATATATTCGACGCTACCTCATTGAAAATAAGTACTTTGATGTCTAATGATGACCTTCAGGTGAAATTGCGCAATTTGTATATGACTGCTTTACATAACGACTTTTTTCATGTAAAAAGAACAGATTATTATTTCTTTGGACGATGAGTTGTTTAAAATTGCGCATTTTGTGTCCATAAATCCTTCAATGGTGTTTTAGTGACAATAAAAAAAAGTTTCAAAGTTTCACACATACACACACACACACATGCGCACACGCACACACATGGGCCCGTGCCCACACATCATACACACACATGTATACAAAAAAAAACCTAAGGTTGTTAGGTAGGCACTCAAGGTCTGACCAGCGCATTGGGCTAATGCGTAGGTCAGACATCTGCTAAGTCGTAGCCACAAAACCGTCTACTTCAATTGTTTCATCTTAGTTGTTCATTCATTTATCCACCAGCTTTAAAATCATGCGTAGTGTGGTCTCAGAACTCAGCGGATGTTGTGTAGCGTATATGGACTAGTCTGCAGGCAGTGATACCTCCTTGATGAAACTGAAACTGAAACTACACACACACACACACACACACACACACACACACACACACACACACACACACACACTGACTGAAACCAATTTGTTGTCAGATTAACTCGTGGTTGTACTGACAAAACACACACACACACACACACACACACACACACACACACACACACACACACACACACACACACAATTTTAGCTTCACTACAGACACTTGTGATGGAGAGTCACATAAACTGTCTTTTCGTATTCCTCTAAAAATATACTTTGTTAATGTCTAAATCGGTCATACGTCCAACAGCACCTGCGAATGAGCTCGGTTAGTTGACTGATTTTGAAAGCAATGCTTTGTTTGTTCACTGTACGAGTGTTCCCAAGCTCATTTCAAACTGGATGTTTTGTGTGTGTTTGATTGCATCCAGTTATAATTACTTTCTTGTTAGAAAGTAATTACTTCTCTTTCTGATGTACTAAAGCATCTTACAAAGTCAGCCAGTCCAAAAAGTTGAAGTTTAAAGAATCATCTTATGTTTTCCATGTTTTCCATGTGAAGTACAACGTGTATAGACTCTCTGAAATATGTGACAACATTTCAATTTGCCACAGTGCAATTTTCTTAATATCCTAAATTTGTCACAGTCTGTGTTACCGGTTTTAGCAATATATGACATTTCAATGTTCATATATCTTATACGGCATTCCGAAAAAAAAGTCTTCACTTGTCTACAAGAAAATGGAGGTACGCAAAGATGATTAGAATTATCAGCTGGTTAAACAATGCGAAAAAATGGAAAGTCGGACAGGCCGTGGATAAAAAAGATTGTCATCGATTTGGAAGAGCATGAGGAGTCAGACCAGAGACAGGAAAAGGCTCGTTAAACTTTACTTTATGTCTGGAGAACGAACAGGAGGATGGATATCTCTCTCTCTCTCTCTCTCTCTCTCTCTCTCTCTCTCTCTCACTCTCACCTCTCTCTCTCTCTCTCACACACACACACACACACACACACACACACACACACACGCGCGCGCGCGCGCGCGCGCGCGCGTGCGTGCGCACACACACACACACACACACACACATACACACACACACACACACGTCATTGAGGAAGTCGCCACGCAAAGCCATTTACCCTATACCTCGAACTGAAAACAAATGATAAAAAGAAGGCGATGATGAACATTCTGATTTGACTTTCTCTTTACACTGTTCAGACTTGTTTCCGACTCTTTTTCGCTACCTGTTCCAAACTGTATTCAAAGATAAGCTTCTCACTCACACTCACACACACACACACACACACACACACACACACACACACACACACACACACACGGGGAGACAGATAAACAGACAGACAGAGAGAGATAGAAACAGATAGACAGGCAAACACAGACAGACAGAGGCTTACAGGGATGAGAGGGGTCGGAGTTTGGGGTGGGGGGGGGGGGTGGGGGTGGGGGGCAGAGGGGTGGAGGAGTCGGACGAAAAGTCGACTTTTTTTTACATCAATATTCATGACAAACAGTGTGGATTTTATTTATCCATCTGTGCTTATCCCCATATCAGATTCATTCCCACGTCAAAGATTTACTCTGTCAAGTAAAAGAACTGGGGGGAGAGACAAAGACGATGATGAGAGAGAGAGAGAGAGAGAGAGAGAGAGAGAGAGAGAGAGAGAGAGAGAGAGAGAGAGAGAGAGAGCATGGAAACAATGTGCCGGTTATTTTGATGGCAAATGTTGATTATGGAGCCCGATTCCTGGAAATGCGAGTGCGTCTGTCAGTGAGGATGAGCAGATAAAGTGATGCTTCATTATGAAAATATTAGAATGCAGTAACAGACGCACGAGAACTGGATGCTAATAAAAAGTACAGTGTACAATACGGACTTTTCTTGCCCATAGTAAATTTTCTTCTGTGAATATGACAAGTGCCTAAATTCAAACGCACTGTGTACTTACTCTGTATTATTCCATGTATGTTTTTATTCCATAAAAGGTTTTAGACTATCAATAGCTATTTTCCCTGTATGAATTTGTCATGCAGGCAGTGACTAAATTTTATCGTGGAATTTTCTCTTATAACTGATAAATTTTGCGTCCATCAGTTTTGTCTGTACAAAAATTTCTTGTTGGAACGCCAGAATACATTTCTTGTAGGAACTGAAAAATTAGGTTTGCAGTGACATTTCGTGTTCTATCATCGCTCTTTCTCTTCAGACACCATCTCCTCTTCTCCCCTCCCATCTACACACCCTCAACATTCACCCTGCCCTCCTCCACTCTCCTTCCGGTCCACTTCCGCTGGGCGAGGGTCAAGGAGGGTTAAGTAGCAACCAGGTGGACACACGTAACTCGCAGAGAAAAGGTCCGGTGATGGCGACCAGGCCCAGCTCACGCCACACAGCACTTTCCTAGCAGGGTGAGCTAATGGATGGGGGCTTCCGCAGGTGCGACGATTACTGTGATTGTGACGGGACTGAACTCTCTCTCTCTCTCTCTCTCTCTCTCTCTCTCTCTCTCTCTCTCTCTCTCTCTCTCTCTCTCTGGGACAAACAGACATACACATACATTTACAGTCAGACAGACAAAGACATAATAAGAGCAGGAGAGAGTAGGAGGGGAGTGGAGAAGAAGATGATGAGAGAGGAGATGATGATGAGATAGAAGACGAGAGGAGAGAGAGAGAGAGAGAGAGAGAGAGGAGAGAGAGAGAGAGAGAGAGAGAGAGATGTACGTGACGGAGATGAACACGAAAGAGCAGAGTACGGGAATGGGGGGTAGGGGAAAATTGTAGGAGGAAGTGTGGGGATGGAGGGGTGGGGGGGGGGGGGTCGGCGGGGAGAAGGAGATGACTCAGTCACGCAATCTGTCAAGTTGAAGTGAAAGTCACAACGAGTCTCTCTCTCTCTCTCTCTCTCTCTCTCTCTCTCTCTCTCTCTCTCTCTCTCTCTCTCTCTCTACACACACACACACACACACACACACACACACACACACACACACACACACACACACACACACACACACACACACACACACACACACACACACACACACACACACACACACACACACACACACTCGTCTAATATCACTTAATGAGGAAAGACGTTAAAATGAAGACAACAACAACAACAACAACAACAACAACACACACACACACACCACACACACACACACACACACACACCATATTCATGCGCGCGCGCACACACATGCACGCACTCGCACACACACACACACACACACACACACACACACACACGCGTGCGCGCGCGCGCACACACACGCACTCACACACACCCACACGGAGAGAGAGAGAGAGAGAAAGAGAGAGAGAGAGAGAGAGAGAGAGGAGAGAGAGAGAGAGAGAGAGAGAGAGAGATCCAAGGTTTAATTAACCAACGATCTCCTCGGGTGACTTTCCAAGATGTAAAACTGAAACTTTTTCTCTTTCAAAGAAAGTGACAGGGATGCATGGTAAGAACTGGTTCTCAACTGTAAATAGATTAGAACCAGACAGGGGAAGGCCAATCATGGTGACAATGTCATCGTCACTTCAGCAGAAATGTCGCAGTGTTAACCTTGAAATGGCCACTTACAGACTCTGCAATGGGGACGTGGTGTTCCACTGCAACAATAGTAAACGGTCTACTCGTGTCGCTGATCTTTCTGTTTCAGGGATTCCTACAGCCCTTCCCCTTTTAACTGTGGGGAAAGGCTCATTATTTCTTGTTTCGACTTTTGCACTGAGATAAAGTCTCCTTTTTCATCATCATGTTCAGCAATACACGAAACTTGTCGTTCATGAAAGCAAACAATGTCTGATACAGCTATAGTTAAATATGCGTATTCTTGGATGCTTTGTGTCACGTCCAAACATCACGTTGAAGAAAAAAACTGCGGTATTTTCTTTCATTCTCCTTTCGCTAAGTGTCTGTGCATGTGGATGGGACGTGCTGCCGTTACGCGCCCTATCCGCAACTAGCCAGGCCCAGCACGTCTGATTTCGTCTGATTTCATCCGTCAGAATCCTCCTCTTAAGCCTTATTACATCAGGTGAGTCGTTCGTTCAAGCGCAATCCAAAAAATGATAAAGAGATGAAAAAATAAATAAATCCTCTTGCGTTCTCTCTTTCCCTCGTTTCGCCCTTTTGTAGTCACAGCAGGTGAATTCGCAGAAACGCAGTATTCAATCTGCTGGTCAGGTGACGCGGATACGGAGCTCATCCCTCATTTCAGCGGTTCACGCCATATCATTTATGAAATGCACAGTGAGGCGTTCAAGTTTTGTTATTTCCGAGTGTAAAATTTCAATGGAATTGTATTTTACGTAGAACATGCCAGCGAGAACGTGTTCTCAAACCTTGGTGAAGGCAACAAATCAAACAGAGAAATCAAGCATGGCTGGAAGGTGGGTTGGAGAAAACAGTCTTCACCTTTGACCCAACTGTCTGGTCACTTCATTTTGGGTTTGTTTGGTCTGGAACAGTTGAAAATTTTCTCCCAAAACTGGGTAACCATTTGCTCAATGTTCAATCATGACAATATCATCACCATGACACAAACACCCCTATTAAGTATGACCAGTTTCTGTTTAACCTGGTGACATCCTACATAAACACATGTGAAATGCAACAGAGTCAACTTGCCAGTTGAGAATGCATTAGCGTGTGTGTGTGTGTGTGTGTGTGCGTGTGTGTGTGTGTGTGTGTGTGTGTGTGTGTGTGTGTGATTAGTACAACAATATGTTAATCTGACAGTAAATGGTTTCAGTCTTTCAGTGTGTGTGTGTGTGTGTGTGTGTGTGTGTGTGTGTGTGTGTGTGTGTGTGTGTGTGTGTGTGTGTATGTGCGTGCGTGCGTGCGTGCGTGCGTGTGTGTGTGTGTGTGTGTGTGTGTGTCTGTCTGTCTGTCTGTCTGTGTGTGTGTCTGTGTGTGCCCTGTGTGTGTGTGGGTGCCTGTGTATCTGTGTCCGTTTTGTGCGCGCATGCGTGTGTTAATAAAACGATGGCTCAGCGTGGGACCAGTGTTTGAGAAACATTGCATTCGCCAGATGTTGGTGGAAGTCACTGACACTTAGTATACTGGGCAGAGAAATATCATTATAGATCGGGTCACTGCTGTGGCCAATAGTGTCGTGTGTATGCAGTCTGCATGAGGTGATCAGGGCTGCCCTTTTCACTGGATAAAAGTATTCAGTTTTCACACGTGTATCAAATATATATATAGTACAAAACCTTGCATACTTCCGTTTTTTTTTTCACATTGTTGCTTTATTGCCTCTTGAATAAATAGTTTGATTTTGTAACCTCTGAGACTTAATGAGGCTTGTTCAGTGCTTGTGTGCTCCTTGAATGGTTTCATTTTCCTTGATATGCATTGTTAATTTGTTAATTTTGAAACAGTAATTCAATGATAGATAACATAGACTAATTTTTACTTATCACATGATTCACTATCTTCATGAATATATTGTATGCATTTCTCTCCGTATACATTGTATGAAGCAGATTATGCATAAGATTATGCATAAATATTGACTGACATTTTTTTTTATAACACAAAGCCTTTTGTGTTAGACGTATTGCAACAATTCTACATAGCACTGGCAACAACTTTCACGTCTTTTGTATTGCTGAATCTCGATTAACAAATTTGGTTCTAGATTCCGATATGTACATATCTAACTGTAATGTAAACTGACTTGACCCAGTTGCACCTAAATCAACTGGATTACTTTTAAACTGTTCAAATTCAGTAAACTTCAAAAGGTTGTCCGACTAGAAAAATGCAACATTGAATCTATATGGATAGAAATTAGTCTTACAAATTCTCAACTAATTTTGGTACGATTTCTATAAAGAAACCCAGCTGAACCACCGACTGGTATGACACGTTTGATTTGATTATGGATGCTGCAATTTTTGTGTCCAAAGAAATGATTGTTTTGAGTGAATTTGATAATATCTGGAACAAAATAGAGTTGTATTTATGTTATGTATGGATTAGAACAAATGTTTGATCGACCAACACGTATTTCTGGACATACTGAAACTCTGATTGATCATATTTATGTCAACACAAAAGCTAACATAGTGGAAATGTATTCTGTACAAACCGTATGCAGTGACCATCCATCTATTTAATATGGATAAAGAAAAGTGTCTTTCAACGCCTGCCTACCCTTCGCTGAAGAGATCTAATCTAAGCTAAGTGACAAATTCATTCATTTCATTGTCCTATTTGTTTGTATCTTGCCTGAAGAAGGCATATGAGGTCGAAAAACGTGTCGTGTTTTGTCTTGTGACTCGTTTGTTCCACGTTTCTCTTGGCGGTTCGCTACATTTAATTTAAGAATTGTTTAGATTTCTGCTGCGTTGTTGAATACTCTTTCATTATGTGACAGATTAGATAATCTCTTGTTTATGCCATTGGGTATGGGTAATCTGTCACATAATGAAAGAGTATTCAACAACGCAGCAGCAGATTACCAAGAGGCATTGCAAAAAAGTGGTTACAGCTACAAACTACAATACAACCCAGATAACAACATGAACAAAAACAAAAAAAGCAGGGAAAGGAAAATCACATGGTACAACCCTCCATATGATGATGGACGAGTAAAAACAAACGTAGGGAAAGAATTTTTTAAAATTTTGACAGCATCCTTCCCAAAAGAACACAAATTGTCCAAAATATTCAACAAGAACACCATCAAACTATCATATTCATGCATGCCTAACCTTAAAAATATAATGGATTCATCCAACAAAATGAAAAGCAACACAGCAAAAAAAGGGTGAAGAAAGGAAATCCTGCAATTGTACTACAAAAGAACAGTGTCCCTTAAGCAACAAATGCCTCTATAACAACATTGTATACCAAGCCACTGTGACATCAGAAAATGAAAAAGAACATACATAGGGATCACTGAAAATCACTTCAAAACCAGATATGCAAACCATAAACAGTCATTCAACAAAGAAAAATACAAAAACCAAACAGAACTGAGCAAATATATTTGGAGAGACTTAAAGACAAAAAAATAAACTATAACATATCCTGGAAAATCATAAAAAGGGCATCTCCATACAAAACATTTCAAAAAGATGCAACCTATGTTCAACAGAAAAATGGTTAATACTATGCAAACCATACTTAGCAACCCTAAATACTAAAGTAGAAATAGTAAACAACTGCAGGCACAAATGGAAATCGTTGTCAGCAAACGCACCCTGAACTGTAAACAACCTGAAAAAACGAACAAAAAGCGTGCAGCCAATCCGCACGTGCAAACAGTGACATTAGGCCATATAACACCGGCAGTAGGCGACCCAAAACCATATATATATAATGTAGTGAATGGAATAGCTCCAAAGAAATCATCCAAAACTTTGTAATCAATGAAAATAGACACTCACACAAGTTTCCTTTCCAGAGACCCTGCAACAATCTCAACAAATCAAGTTTAAGATATTCTGAAGGGACGGCATGGAACAATTTGCCATCTTTGTTGAAATCATGTCCCTCGAAACTAACATTTAAAAGACATCTGAAAAGAAATTTAATGGAAAAATTATCGAACGATTAATGTTTATCTCTCTCTCTCTCTCTCTCTCTCTCTCTCTCTCTCTCTCTCTCTCTCTCTCTCTCGTATATGATGTGTCGTATATGATGTGCTATGATGTGTTAACTACAATAATTATTGAACATTTTGTGTAATGGTTTTGAAAGAATTATGATTTTTTTTGTGTGTATTCTTTGTAATGTGTTAATACATGATTTTGCTTGCTTGTTTGTTCTCTTATGCTTATTATTATTGTTGTGAGGGCAGGATAAAAAAAAGGGTGTAAAGCTTATTCTTTAACCCTCAATAAAGATAATTTTTACTTGACTTACGCTCGCTTATCTAGGTTGTCTTGGACTCTACATTAGAATCTTTGTTCTCCTAATGGGACAGGCTCGGTGTGCTGGCTACTTTATGAGAGTCTGGGTCGTGGGCACCAGAGGGTGAGCCAGCTCTCCTCCAGAATTACAGCGCCGCCAAGCAAACAATAAACACATTACGAAACAAACACAACGCGTTTTTCGGTCTATTTGGTCGTATACAGGCAAGCCAAATAACATTCAAAAACAATGGAAACGAAGGAATTTCCGCTTGCAGTCAGAGACTACCCTGGAGTTTAGCCTGAGACCTCT
>JADBJO010001759.1:345000-362500 GCA_016801955.1 Conus betulinus
CAGCACAGTACAATGCAGTGTACTACAGCATAGTACCATACAATAGAGTGCAGTGCAGTACAGAACAGTACATACAATAGAGTGCAGTGCAGTACAGCACAGTACGGTGCAGTATACTACACAGCATAATACCATACAATAGAGTGCAGTGCAGTACAGCACAGTACAGTGCAGTGTACTACTACAGCATAGTACTATACAATAGGGTGCAGTGCAGTACAGCACAGTACAGTGCAGTGTACTACAGCATAGTACCATACAATAGAGCGCAGTGCAGTACAGCACAGTGCAGTGCAGTATACGACAGCATAGTACCATACAATAGGGTGCAGTGCAGTACAGCACAGTACAGTGCAGTATACTACAGCATAGTACCATACAATAGGGAGCTGTGCAGTACAGCACAGTACAGTGCAGTGTAGTACAGCACAGTACAGTATAGTATACAACATAATAGTACCATACAATAGAGTGCAGTGCAGTACAGGACAGTACAGTGCAGTATACAACAGCATAGTACCCTACAATAGAATGCAGCATAGCACAACCCAGTACAGCGTAGTATACTACAGCATAATACCATACAATAGAGTGCAGTGCAGTACCGAATAACAGAGTGCAGTATACTACAGCACAGTACTGTACAATAGAGTGTAGTGCAGTACAGAATAATACAGTGCCGTATAACACACTATGGTACCATACAATAGAGTGCAGTGCAGGACAGAACAGTACAGTGCGGTATACGACAGGATAGTACCATACAATAGGGTGCATTGCAGTACAGCAAAGTACAGTGCAAAGTACAAAGTGTACAAAGTACAGTGCGGTATACGACAGCACAGTATCATACAATACAGTGCAGTGCTGTACAGCACAGTACAGTGCAGTCTACTACAGTATAGTACAATACAACAGAGTACAATGCAGTACAGCACAGTACAGTGCAGTGTACTTCAGTACAGTTCATACTAGTAGTGTAGTAGGATACAACAGTGCTATCCACCAAGGAAGACGAAACACGCAAAATACTGAAGCAGCTAGACCGGTCACTTGCTTCGTCCAGGATACATGTCAAGCCAAACAAATCACGAAGCCTCTCCCTGCGGAAAGGAAAAATAGCCAAAAAGAAAAAAAAAAACAGTCTAGTTCACTGTAGCCAACCAAGCAATTCCAACTGCAACAGAAGAACCAGTCAAAAGCCTGGGAGGTGGTGTGATGACTCCTTGAAAGACACAAAGAGGGGAGAGGAAACCAAGCAAACGGAAGAAGAAAGGCTGCAGATGGTAGACCAGTGTGGGCTTCCTGGCAGGTACAAGATCTGGTGTTTACAGTTCATGCTGATCCCGAAACTTCTGTGGCCTCCTCTGATACGTAATATCAACGCTACCACTGTGGAAACGATGGAGTCCCAAATCAACAGTATACAAGGAAATGGCTGGGTGTCCCACCAGGTCTCACTGACGTTGCCGCCAAGCAAAGCTGAAGCTTCCTCTGAAATCCATCCTCGAGGAATACAAAGTGGGTAAAGCAAGGTTACTAACCATGCTTGAGGACTCTGAAAAAACGTTGTGAGATCAGTCTGTTTCACCTATATAGATCTTGCCACATAGTTGGCAGTGGATAGCGTATACAATGTTGCGGCTCTGACGGGAGAATGTGCGTTTAATAGTGGAGTCTTGGGGCCCTGTAGGATGGTGTCTGGTTTTGGTGAGGGGGGCAGATTTTGCAGTTAGGTTTTGAGCAGGGATGAGTGCCTGGTGGTGTAGGTGTGGAGATTCTGTTCAATTTGGACCGTACGAGAAGATCTTTTAGGTTTATATCACGTTTGAATGTGATCATGGGTCTGGTATGGAAGGCGGGTTTTTGGTTTGTACAATGTGCCAACTGGATTTGAGAATCCTGCAGGTGGGGAGGGTGTGTTGGTGGCAGAGGAGGTAGGTAGGTTGGGTCTGTTTGTCTCCTTTGGATGCTGGGTTTCCAGAGCAGATGTTCTGGATATGGCTGTGGTGCAGCTGAGATCTTCGTTGATGATGGAACTGGGGTATCCACGGTTTGTGAAAAATTCTGACATTTTGGCTGCTTGTGTAGTGAAGTCTTCTTCGCTGGAGCGAAGTCTGCGAAGACGGAGAAATTGTGAGTATGGAATGCTGTTTTTAGTGTATGAGTGGCGGAGGATATGTTGTCTAGGTATGCATGTGTATCAGTGGGTTTGTATAAAATGGAAGTTTTGAGTAGGCCATCTCCGAGGGGGAGATGGTGATGTACAGGAAGCTGACTGACTGTGAAATGGCGTACGTAAGTTGGATGAATGGGTGGAAAGTCTGGGCAAAGTTGAGGAAGTTGAGGAGATCTTGTTTGGGCATGGATGTGGCTCCCAGTCCATCATCAATGTACCTTTTGTATAATTCCGATGTGGGGCCTGTGTACGTGGTTAGTAGGCGGTGTAAGATAAGATGAAGACTTCGCTATACAACAAACAGGCCCCACACCGGAATTAAACAAAAGGTACATTGATGATGGACTGGGAGCCCGTCCATGCCCAAACAAGATCTCCTCAACTTCCTCAACTTTGCCCAGACGTTCCACGCATCGATCCAACTTGCGTACATCATTTCACAGTGGTTATGACATCACTGGAGAAGGATGAGAAAAGAGGAATGATGCGCAGTAAGGGTGCCATGATGTCACCAGCGGGTCGAAATTCCACCAAGTCAGTATATACATTGACGGACTGAAAGCCTTTATTGAGGGTGATGACGTAGGTACTTGTATACACTGCTTTACTGAACATGATGTTTTGTGGGAAATGTAAAAGTGTTTGAAGAGTGGAGATCAGGAGGACACTGGTGCCCTCTACACACAAAGCTTCAGAGTAACCATTTTGATGATGTTATTATAACTTAGCTGCACATTATCACGTGGCTGGTCGGGCAGAATGTTCCTTTGTAACTCCGTATTTAAAGTATCAATAAACTGAGCTGCAGAAGAGTATTGCCCGGGTTGAGCATGTAGTCTTATATCATCGTTTCCCTCGGTAGTTGTAGCTTAAAACAATAATCAAGACCCTCCTCGATGGTGTAGTGTTTGTAAACAGGATTTCACTGAGCCCCACTTCGTAGTCACCATCGAGATCGATCGGTTGGGATAGTTTGGTAAAGTAATGACCGGAGTGGTTTGGTGGGAAATGATCCATTGACACATTGCTCGGTAGGACGATGTAAAAGGACGAAAAGGGTGAGGCTATGATTAATGAGGAACTACGGACAGGTTAGGGAGCAGATGCATAGGCAGCTACTGAGTAGAGCTATCCACAGTTGCGTCTGTGCTTGACAACAGTCGCGAAATAGATAAAGACACGGTGACCACGACAGAAAGAAGGAGCGTCTCACAGAGGACATTATACACATGGCGATGGTTCTCTATATGTTTTTTCCCACCACGACCCCGTCTCCCGTTCTCCGGTTACCATATCGGGTATGACGTATTTCTAATCTGGTATGATGTTATCTTGAAGCTTGATTGGGACTGAGGCCCGGTCGGCTGATTGATTCCTTTTTGTTTGTATTTATAGTAGAATGAATTATACTTCCTGTCTGTAAAATGTCCTTTGGATCTCCTCTCTGTCTTTATTTCAACTGTGTATATCACAGGCTGGTCAGCATCCTTTTATCCACGTAAAACACCTCATCGGTCCAACCAGTCAGGTACCCTCCCTTAAACACGCGCCTAGTTTACTGAGATGCACGGCATCCCCTGTCTTCAGTGTGTTTATAATAGTCTTAGACAGCGGCCTATCCCCGTATAATTTTTCCCATACGATATTTTGAATTTGCCTGGTAACACTGGCAGGAGTGCGTTCAATACTTCGGTGATAAGAGTGGTTATAGCTCTTCACCAGTCGGCTCAACACCGGCAGATAGCGTATCAATCGTTTGTGTGTAAAATATCTCCAAATTTTTGTCTTTAGCGTTCGATTGAACCGTACCACAATGGAAGCTTTGCTTTCTTCATTTTCAGCGACGAAGAAAGACACTCCTCCTTACTTTAACAAGGCCTGAAACATTTCATATCTAGACTCGGTGCCTTCATCAGTTTGTAGTGTGGTGGGTTTGCGCTTCTGTTAATTTTTTTTTTCGGAACGCGGACACCAAAGCCTCACCGGTCTTTTTTAGCAGCACGACTCATGCGTACTTAGACAGCACATCTATACAAGAGAGTAAAAATGTATAACCATCATTCGCTGTTTTCAAAAGCCTGACGTCGATGAGATCAACATGCCATTGCTGGTCGATATTTTCCACAATCACCCAGCATCGTGGGAACCGTATTTTCAGAAGTTTGTGTACTGTATAAGTGTCCTGATGAGACAACCAATCCTTCACTTCCAAACGGGCGTTTTTTCTTTGTTTTTGTAATGCTGTTATTCTTCCATAGGCTCCAGGTTCATCCGGAGTTTAGTACAATCGCTCCAGTTGCCTCGACGTCCTAATACAGCGTCCACTTGATTTTTGTCCTTTCTTTTTTACCATATTTTTTTTCTGTGTCACTTCCTTCTAATTTTCTTGCCTCGACTCAGGCATTTGGCTGATAAACTCCCGGCGCCTCTGATTTCCTGTGAACTCTTGTGGTACGTTCATACTTTGCAGAGCCGTGGCAAAAGTTTTCCATCCAACACAGTCTTGTTTTTTTTTTCCTGCTTCGATGTACATCATTACTGTTTTCAATGACTTGCCCTTGATGTTCGAGTTCACCGTGAGGTGTCTACTTTATGAGTTGGGGGTTATTTCTGACATCTTTCAGTAGAAGAGAGGCTTGTTGTCTCATATTTTAGGGATACTACTCAACACTTCTACATCCTGGGGTGGTGTGGTTTTCGTTGATAGTGGTGCTGGTGGTGGTGGTGTAGATGTCGATGTCGATGGTTGCGGTGATGATGTCAATAGTTGCTCCATTTTTTAATGTCCCCAAAGGTCGTCCCCGCACACTTTTTTTTTTTAATCGGTTCAAATACCGCCATAATGTCTGTTCATATTCCTTCAGTTTATGTTCGTCATGATGTCCGTCAGTTCTGAGCAAAGTTTGCATATCTTGATCCATCATGCGGAGAATTTCCACGGCTGCATCCGAAATAGGGGGTGATTTACTCTCCGATAAAGATTCCAGGACACGGGGATAGATCTACTAACACCATTTTTCGCCGCCATACGTTACAGCCTCGAGGATTTCCAGAAGCACAGTCCCGGCGATGGTAGCGAGGAGAGATCCTAAGAATCCCCCCTTCTGCGTTAGCTGTTTTCTTTTTGACTGGAAGATGTCTTTTTTCCGTACTAAACCTCTTAGTGTATGGCTATAGGCGAAGATTTTTTCCTTTTGACCGGGGGGTTAATGGTGTATTCCCGTCCAGCACATGAAGGCAGCACTCGCACAGAGTGTCAATCAACGATTTGTCAGCTGCTTTTATCATAGCATGCCGCACAGGTTTACTCTGACTAAACAGTTTGAGCCAGAGTGGGTGTTTCCGTAGTCTGTTGGACATGGCTGCAGGAGTACCGATCAGCACCGATCCACTTACGGTTTTTTTTTTTTTTTTGGTTTGTTTGTTTTTTTTAATCCCCCCCCCCCCCCTCCCCCCGTCAGGGAGAGAGGTAGGCGCGCTTTATTTTTGCACGTACACCACATGGTGTTGTTTCGGGAAAATGTTTGTTCTCAGTCTTAGGTGTTCGGATGTGTTTTGCTGGAGATCAAAGAGAAAATACCTGTGTTGGGCCGATTTTGCGTCTTTATAAGCTTCTTGTACATAGTTCAGTTTTCCGGGATACATCTGTTTTGCAAATGAGTGATCTGAGAGCCATCCCGCGGATTTTTAAACACCCACGATATAATGACTGTTTAAAGAAATGGTGTGTGGTGTTCCTTGTTTTTAGAAAACAGGTTCTGAGCCAAGTACATAACGCTGATATTTTGATGATGACTACCCTTGGTAATGAGTTTTGTCACTCTTTCGTCCTTTTCATTCATTAGATCATCGATGATGATCAGTCGGGACTTAAACCGGATTTCCACATGTCTATGTCAAGGGAGCGCCTCCATAAATATAATTCTATCATTTGTCCTTTTAATCTCGGTATGAGCTCCCTGCTATTCCCCGTAGCACCACATGATTTCACGAAGAGGGTGTTTCATCATTTTATCTATAAACGTCATGATTTCCGTGACGAAGTAATTTTTACCACACCCTGCTCGGTCCACTAATGACCGCTGAGAAAGGATGTGACCTGATCACCTCCATCGTCTCCAAAGATGTCTTTTATTCCCACGGTTTTCATTCAAAATATATGGAAACAACAGAAAGAGAGAGAAAGGGACAGACAGACAGACAGAGAAAAGAAAAGAGCGACACACACACACACACACACACACACACACACAGTCAACATTTTAGATCAATCATTTATTTTCACAATATCAAATGTATTATTAACGCAAGTAGCAAAGGGGGACAAGAGCGTTGAAGAGGTTGCTGTTGCTGCTTGCTCTTGCGTTTTGTATAGGTCTTGCGTGTCAATCTCTTCATCTTCTTCTTGCCAAAGTAACATCATACGAAGCAACGAGGAGTTGTACAGTAAATGTGAGTCTTCTTTAACAACAACTTTCCATTCACTCTCACAGACTGATGATAAGATCCAACAATATTTCTTCAATGGTTGCTGACACAGGTCGCAAGTCTTGGGTACTTCATCCTTGTCGTGATCTCGCGTGTAAAACACTAGCTCCTCACAACGAGGAGGTTGTCTCATCATATCCTTGTTGCAAGCCGCAGCGTAACAATAGTGTGTGTGCTGCGTGACCCCTTCATGCTCTCTCCTCTCTCTCTCTCTCTCTCTCTGGCTTTCCCAGAAAGTTTACCAGCTCACCAAAATCAAACACTTTCTTGACTTTCATTCACGAAAACTTTTTTTTTCCATGCTCATATTCAGTCTTATGTTGATATGCATCGACTATCTGGGACTCTGCAAGTGCAAATACACTATAACCATTGTTCAGCCTACATAAAACGAGCACTTAAATTAATCCTTCTGAAGAAAACTAGCCTCGAAAGCTCTGATTATAAACATCTTCACATTCTTCCATTCAGCCAAAGACTCAAATACAACAAAGGACTAATGATGCACAAGATTCTGACCGGGAATGCTCCAACAACTTTAATGAGCCGATTCTCAAAAGTCTCGTCATGAAACTCCCCCAACTCTATATCCCATTCCCAGAATTGACTTATTTAAATCAAGTCTAACGTACTCGGGCTTCTCTTTGTGGAACTCTCTTCCAGAATCCATCAAACAAGTCCATTGTACCACAACTTTCAAAAACGCTTACTTACCCATCTTCTGCGGTTAAAAAAAATCCCTCATAAGTAATACCAGCAACTTATCTCAAAATCATAAATCATCCCATTTTCATGTACTTAACAAATTTTTTTTCTCTATTTTTTTATGTGTAAAGTACACATGTATAATGTGTGTGTGTATGTGTGTGTGTGTATATATATATATATATAGTAAAATTAGAATTAAAAGGCCACTCGGAGTTTTAAAAGTGCTCAACCAAACAGGGAGCGACATAACAATTTAAAACAGGTTTAAAACGAAGGATTAAAAACCTACAGATCTGTTTCAAGCTAAAAGCTCTCTCAGGGTACAAACTAGGCGCACCGCCGGTATTATATAGTGTGTTGTGTGGGCGCGTGAGCACTGTGCGTGGGCACGTGGCCTGTAGTTTTCTTTATCTTTTTGGGGCGCGTTCAGGGGGGGACGTGTCAGGGGATGGTGCATTGATAAAGATTTCCATTTATGCCTGCAATTGTTTATCATTTCTACTTTAGAGTTCAGAGATGCTAGATGGGGTTTACATAATATCAGCCACTTTTCTGTAGTGCATAGATTGCATTTTTTAGAAATGTTGTTGTATGGTGTTGCTCTTTTTATAATTTTCCATGATATGTTATAATCTATTCTCTTATCTTTAAGCTTCCAATATATTTGCTTAATTCTGTTTGGTTTTTATATTTTTCCTGCTTGAAAGACTGTTTGTGGTTTGCATATCTGTTTTAAAACGGTTAGCCGTGATCCCTATGTATGTTTCTTTATCACTGTCCGTTGTTACTGTAGCTTGGTACACAATATTATTGTAGAGACATTTATTATTCAGAGGGCACTGGTCCTTTTTTGTGCAATTACAAGATGTCCTTTCGTCACCCTCTTTGGTTGTATTGCTTTTGGTTTTATTGGAAGAATCAATTATATTTTTAAGGTTAGGCATACACGAGTACGATAGCTTGATGGTGTTTTTTTATTGAATATTTTAGATAGAACATGTTCTTTTGGGAATGATGTTGTAAGGATTCTTAAGAACTCTTTTCCTACATTAGTTTTTGTTCTTCCATCATATGGAGGGTTATACCATATAATCTTTCTTTTCCTGTTTTTCTTATTGCTGTTCGTGTTGTTATCTGGGTTGTATTGTAATTTTGTAGTTGTAACCACTTTTATACAGCGCCTCTTGGTATTCGGCTGCTGCACTGTTAAATGCTTTCTCATTGCATGACAGTTTAGACAGTCTTTTGTTTATACCATTAGGTATGGTTTTTAGAATGGAGGGTGGATGGTTACTTTTGATGTCTACGTAGACAGGTGTGTCATTAGGTTTTTTGTATGGTTTGTATGTATGATCCTTGAGGTCTAATGTTATGTCTAAGTAATTTACTTTTTTTTTTTTGTTAGCTTCTACTGTAATTTTTAGGTTATGGCTTTGAAAATTTTACAAAGTTCTTTCTTCTTGTTTTCAATGGTTTTGGGTTTATTGTTTAGCATGGCAAGGCCATCATCTCTGTATAGGCCAACCTGTTTACCGAGTATTTTCTGTATATGAGACAACATGAAGAGTCCAACCAATTCACAGGTTTCAGCTCCATCATAAGATCCCATCGTGACATCGAATGTGGAGTTTTTGCTTTTTTTTTAATCCAAGTTTCATTGTTGCTATGGAGGGGGGGTTTCTTGGTGTGGAAGATAATTTCCATCTCAGAATCTGTTATATTTGTGTATTTGTTGGCGAATCTTAAAGCTTTAGTAAGTAATTCCTCATCAATAGAAGGGTAGAAATCCACTATGTCGAAAGTAATGAACATTGTGTTTTTCTGTTTGTTCAATTCTTTAAACCATTGGATAACTTCATAGCTATTTTTCCAGAGATTATTTTCAGTGTTTGTTTTTATGTCTTCTATTGCTTTTTCCAGGATTTTTTTTTACTGATCTTGCCTAGTTCAGATTTGATGGGTTTATTAGTCTGCAAGTAGGGTTGTTATGGAAGTTAGGTTTGTGGTCTTTAAGGGTTATGAAAGCTTCTTTTATTGCTGTTGTTTCTATCCTATCACCTAAATCCATGTGGTGCACAAGCTCCTTTTTCTTTTTTTGCAGATGTTGTCATATATAGTCTTATCAGCTTTTTTATAATTAATTTTCTGAATATTCTTGTTGAGGAGTTGAGAGTACTCATTAGGTTCCATTTTATAGAAATTGCTTGTCTTGTCAGTCAGCCTTTATGAATATTTTTTTGTCATTTTGGATTGGTTTTATGTCATTATTCAATGTTGTTTGGAAGTTATATATGATTTTTCTAAATTCAATACTAGCTATTAGTTTTTTCATGCTTTCTTCAAAAGGTTTTATTTCCTCTATACAGGTGGCGATCTCCATGACTTAAAACCATAAGTATTTTTATCTTCCTTTTTAGCATCTGGGTTCAAAAAGAAAAACGCTTTCCATCTCATATTGCGCAAATATTTCAGTCTGCTCTATGAGTTTTTTTAATGTAGAGTTGTGGATTAGAAAAAGGTATATTTTTGGTGGGACTGCCCAAAGTTGATTTTCTCCATTTTAAATTTAGATTCTGCTAGGCCACAGTGCTCAACGTGAGGAGCGTTTAGTAAAATTAGAATTAAAAGGCCACTCAGAGTTTTAAAAGTGCTCAACCAAACAGGGAGCGACATAAACATTTAAAACAGGTTTTAAAACGAAGGATTAAAAACCTACAGATCTGTTTCAAGCTAAAAGCTCTCCTCAGGGTACAAACTAGGCGCACCGCCCGTATTATATATGTGTGTGTGTGGGGCGCGTGAGCACTGTGCGTGTGGCACGTGGCCTGTAGTTTTTTTTTATCTTTTTGGGGCGCGTTCAGGGGGGACGTGTCAGGGGATGGTGCATTGATAAAGATTTCCATTTATGCCTGCAATTGTTTATCATTTCTACTTTAGAGTTCAGAGATGCTAGATGGGGTTTACATAATATCAGCCACTTTTCTGTAGTGCATAGATTGCATTTTTTAGAAATGTTGTTGTATGGTGTTGCTCTTTTTATAATTTTTTCCATGATATGTTATAATCTATTCTCTTATCTTTAAGCTTCCAAATATATTTGCTTAATTCTGTTTGGTTTTTATATTTTTCCTGCTTGAAAGACTGTTTGTGGTTTGCATATCTGGTTTTAAAACGGTTAGCCGTGATCCCTATGTATGTTTCTTTATCACTGTCCGTTGTTACTGTAGCTTGGTACACACAATATTATTGTAGAGACATTTATTATTCAGAGGGCACTGGTCCTTTTTTTGTGCAATTACAAGATGTCCTTTCGTCACCCTCTTTGGTTGTATTTTTTTGGTTTTATTGGAAGAATCAATTATATTTTTAAGGTTAGGCATACACGAGTACGATAGCTTGATGGTGTTTTTATTGAATATTTTAGATAGAACATGTTCTTTTGGGAATGATGTTGTAAGGATTCTTAAGAACTCTTTTCCTACATAGTTTTTTTTGTTCTTCCATCATATGGAGGGTTATACCATATAATCTTTCTTTTCCTGTTTTTCTTATTGCTGTTCGTGTTGTTATCTGGGTTGTATGTAATTTGTAGTAGTGTAACCACTTTTATACAGCGCCTCTTGGTATTCGGCTGCTGCACTGTTAAATGCTTTCTCATTGCATGACAGTTTAGACAGTCTTTTGTTATACCATTAGGTATGGTTTTTAGAATGGAGGGTGGATGGTTACTTTTGATGTCTACGTAGACAGGTGTGTCATTAGGTTTTTTGTATGGTTTGTATGTATGATCCTTGAGGTCTAATGTTATGTCTAAGTAATTTACTTTTTTTTTTTTGTTAGCTTCTACTGTAATTTTTAGGTTATGGCTTTGGAAAATTTTACAAAGTTCTTTCTTCTTGTTTTCAATGGTTTTGGGTTTATTGTTTAGCATGGCAAGGCCATCATCTCTGTATAGGCCAACCTGTTTACCGAGTATTTTTCTGTATATGAGACAACATGAAGAGTCCAACCAATTCACAGGTTTTCAGCTCCATCATAAGATCCCATCGTGACATCGAATGTGGAGTTTTTGCTGTTTTTTTTTAATCCAAGTTTCATTGTTGCTATGGAGGAGGGTTTTCTTGGTGTGGAAAAATAATTTCCATCTCAGAATCTGTTATATTTGTGTATTTGTTGGCGAATCTTAAAGCTTTAGTAAGTAATTCCTCATCAATAGAAGGGTAGAAATCCACTATGTCGAAAGTAATGAACATTGTGTTTTTCTGTTTGTTCAATTCTTTAAACCATTGGATAACTTCATAGCTATTTTTCCAGAGATTATATTCAGTGTTTTTTTTTTATGTCTTCTATTTTTTTTTTTTTCCAGGATTTTTTTTTTACTGATCTTGCCTAGTTCAGATTTTGATGGGTAGACATCAAAAGTAACCATCCACCCTCCATTCTAAAAACCATACCTATGGTAAACAAAAAGACTGTCTAAACTGTCATGCAATGAGAAAGCATTTAACAGTGCAGCAGCCGAATACCAAGAGGCGCTGTATAAAAGTGGTTACAACTACAAATTACAATACAACCCAGATAACAACACGAACAGCAATAAGAAAAACAGGAAAAGAAAAATTATGGTATAACCCCCTCCATATGATGGAAGAACAAAAACTAATGTAGGAAAAGAGTTCTTAAGAATCCTTACAACATCATTCCCAAAAGAACATGTTCTATCTAAAATATTCAATAAAAACACCATCAAGCTATCGTACTCGTGTATGCCTAACCTTAAAAAATATAATTGATTCTTCCAATAAAACCAAAAGCAATACAACCAAAAAGAGGTGACGAAAGGACATCTTGTAATTGCACAAAAAAGGACCAGTGCCCTCTGAATAATAAATGTCTCTACAATAATATTGTGTACCAAGCTACAGTAACAACGGACAGTGATAAAGAAAAACATACATAGGGATCACGGCTAACCGTTTTAAAACCAGATATGCAAACCACAAACAGTCTTTCAAGCAGGAAAAATATAAAAACCAAACAGAATTAAGCAAATATATTTGGAAGCTTAAAGATAAGAAAATAGATTATAACATATCATGGAAATTATAAAAAGAGCAACACCATACAACATTTCTAAAAAATGCAATCTATGCACTACAGAAAAGTGGCTGATATTATGTAAACCCCATCTAGCATCTCTGAACTCTAAAGTAGAAATGATAAACAATTGCAGGCATAAATGGAAATCTTTATCAATGCACCATCCCCTGACACGTCCCCCCTGAACGCGCCCCAAAAAAGAAAAAAAAAAAAACTACAGGCCACGTGCCACACGCACAGTGCTCACGCGCCCACACAACACACTATATAATACCGGTGGTGCGCCTAGTTTGTACCCTGAGGAGAGCTTTTAGCTTGGAAAATTTGGCAAGATATTATGACATTAAGTGCGTTGTGTTTCCTTTTAATATATATATATATATATATATATATATCAAAGAATACTTCTAAAACGCCTAATAAAATTTTTTAAAGTGCTCAACCCCTTGGGGAGCAAACATCTGTTAAAATAGTATGGTATAAGGAAGTTTTAAAATCAACAGATCTGTTTCGAGCGCTGGCTCTCCTCAGGATGGTTTTGGGTCGCCTACTGCCGGTGTTATATGGCCTAATGTCAGTTTGCACATGCGGATTGGCTGCACGTGTTGTTTGGTTTTTCAGGTTGTTTACAGTTCAGGGTGCGTTTGCTGACAACGATTTCCATTTGTGTCTGCAGTTGTTTACTATTTCTACTTTAGTATTTAGGGTTGCTAAGTATGGTTTTCATAGTATTAACCATTTTCTGTTGAACATAGGTTGCATCTTAGTTTTAGTAGTATTCTTGATAATAGCTCCTCAAGTTGAGCACTGTGGCCTAATGAATTTCAAATGGAGGAAATCAATACAAAAAATATACCATTCTCCAACCCGCAATTCTACTTAAAAAGATTAATAGAACAAACTGAAAAATTCGTACGAAACATGAGATGGAAAGCGTTTTTCTTCCTGAACCCGAATGCAAAAAAAGAGGACAAAAACACATATGGCTTCAAATCATGGCGATCTCCACCGGCCATAGATGAAATGAAATCTTTCGAGGATAAAATGAAAAGAATGATAGCCAACATAGAATTCAAAAAATCAAACAACGATTTCCAAACATCATTAAAAAATGAAATAAAACAAATACAAAATGACAAAAAAAAATATTCGTGAAGGCTGACAAAAACCAGTAATTACTACAAAATGGAACCAAACGAGTACTCACAACTTCTTGATAAAAACATTCAGAAAAACTACACAAAAAGCTGATAAAACCATACACAACAACATCCGAAAAAAAAAAGAAAAAGAACTCGTACACCACATGGATCTAGGTGACAGGGGTAGAAACAACAGCAATAAAAGAAGCCTTCATAACTCTTAAAGACCATAAAACCCAATTTCCACAACAACCCAACATGTAGACTAATAAACCCATCTCTGAACTGGCAAAATAAGTAAGAAAATCCTAGAAAAAGCCATAAAAAATAAAAAAAACATAAAATCAAACACGGAATACAACCTCTGGAAGAACACATATGAAGTTATCCAATGGTTCAAAAATCTTAACAAACAGAAGAACACAGTATTCATCACATTCGACATAGTAGACTTCTACCCATCCATAGATGAAGAGCTACTCACTAAAGCTCTGAAATTTGCTAATAAACACACAGACATAACAGGGTCAGAAATGGAAAAATCATTCTCCACACCAAGAAAACTTTACTCTACAGCAGAAATGAAACATGGATCAAGAAAACGAACAGAAACTCAACATTTGATGTGACCATGGGATCGTATGACGGTGCCGAAAAACATGCGAACTGGTCGGACTGTTCATGCTATCCAACATCCAAAAAAAACAACTCGGAAAGCAAGTCGGACTATACAGAGACGACGGCCTCGCCGCGCTAAACAACAATCCAAGAACCATCGAAAACAAGAAAAAAAAGAACTATGCAAAATTTTCCAAAACCATAACTTAAAAATCACCATCGAAGCAAACAAAAAGGTAGTGAACTACTTAGACATAACACTTGACCTCAACAACTACATATATAAACCATACAAGAAACCTAATGACACTCCCATTTATGTAAAACATCAATAGCAACCACCCACCATCTATACTAAAAACCATACCCAATGGCATAAACAAGAGATTATCTAATCTGTCACATAATGAAAGAGTATCAACAACGCAGCAGCAGAATACCAAGAGGCATTGCAAAAAAGTGGTTACAGCTACAAACTACAATACAACCCAGATAACAACATGAAAAAAAAAAAAAAAAAAGCAGGAAAAGGAAAAAATCACATGGTACAACCCTCCATATGATGGACGAGTAAAAACAAACGTAGGGAAAGAATTTTTAAAATTTTGACAGCATCCTCCCAAAAGAACACAAATTGTCCAAAATATTCAACAAGAACACCATCAAACTATCATATTCATGCATGCCTAACCTTAAAAATATAATTGATTCATCCAACAAAATGAAAAGCAACACAGCAAAGAAGGGTGAAGAAAGGAAATCCTGCAATTGTACTACAAAAGAACAGTGTCCCTTAAGCAACAAATGCCTCTATAACAACATTGTATACCAAGCCACTGTGACATCAGAAAATGAAAAAGAAACATACATAGGGATCACTGAAAATCACTTCAAAACCAGATATGCAAACCATAAACAGTCATTCAACAAAGAAAAATACAAAAACCAAACAGAACTGAGCAAATATTTGGAGACTTAAAGACAAAAAAAATAAAAACTATAACATATCCTGGAAAATCATAAAAAGGGCATCACCATACAATAACATTTAAAAAAAGATGCAACCTATGTTCAACAGAAAAATGGTTAATACTATGCAAACCATACTTAGCAACCCTAAATACTAAAGTAGAAATAGTAAACAACTGCAGGCACAAATGGAAATCGTTGTCAGCAAACGCACCCTGAACTGTAAATAACCTGAAAAACCGAACAACACGTGCAGCCAATCCGCACGTGCAAACAGTGACATTAGGCCATATAACACCGGCAGTAGGCGACCCAAAACATCCTGAGGAGAGCCAGCGCTCGAAACAGATCTGTTGATTTTAAAACTTCCTTTTACCATACTATTTTAAAATATATATATATATATATATATATATCACCAATGTGTGTGTGTATGTATGTAGTATGTTTGTGTGTATGTATGTATGCATGTGTGAGTATGTGTGTATATGTATGTGCATGTATGAGCATGTATATGACTATATATGTATGGATGTATATACATATATGTATGTATGTGTGTGTATGTATATATATATATATATATATATATATATATATATATATATATATACAAGACATAACAGCAAGCTTTGTTTATTTATTATATATATATATATATATATATATATATATATATATATATATATATATATAATCAAGAAGTTGTCGACTCAGTGTCTTCCCTTCTTTATTTCTTCAATTTTTTCGCCCTTTATTTCTTCAAATTTTCGCCTTTTTCAAGGCTTCATCAGGAATCTGCATTATCGGAAAAAAAAAAACAAGAAACACCATCAGATTTTCAAAAGTAAAGACAAAAATCAGTTTACGTACTTGTGTCTATGTCTACATCACACACACACACACACACACACACACACACATGGATATATATATATATCTAGCAGTGTTTTACATGTGTTTTTTTTTATTTCTGTTCGCTGATAGGAACTTCCATTTGTGTCTGCAATTGTTAACCATTTCTATCCTGGTGTTTAGAGTTGCTAATTGTGGTTTGCATAATACCATATATTTTTCTGTTAGACATAGATTACATCTTTTTGAAATGTTATTATATGATGCAGCTCTTTTTAAGATTTTCCAGGATATGTTGTAGTCTATTTTTTTTTTATCTTTGAGTTTCCAAATATATTTACTCAATTCTGTTTGATTTTTGTATCTCTTTCTTTGTTAAATGACTGTTTATGATTTGCATATCTAGTTTTAAATTGGTTTTCAGTGATACCTATATATGCTTCTTCAGCGTTCTCTGATTTTACAGTGCTTGATATACTATATTGCTGTGGAGGCATTTATTGTTTAGAGGGCACTGTTCTTTCTTGGTACAATTGCAAGATTTTCCTTTCTTCACCCTCGTTTGTCTCTGTACTGCTTTTCATTTTGTCATGTCTTGTCTTCTCTTCTCTCTCTCTCTCTCTCTCTCTCTCTCTCTCTCTCTCTCTCTCTCTCTCTCTCTCCCCTGTGCGTACGCACTTACACACTTTCTCACATATGTTGGTGTGTGCGTATGTGTCTGCGTGTATGTGCGTGCGTGCATGTGTGTGTGCTGCCTCGTAAAACTACCTCCTCTCCCTTCCTCTTTCGATCCGTCGATCTACTTAACCGCCCAACCGCCGATCCGAACAACTGCCTCTCTATCGAACCGCCGAATGGCCAAAATTTGGGTGATGCAAGAGCTACCGGATGGTGGTACATTCAGTCGTTTCTCGCGTCATTCGGGTCGTTACTTTCGGTGAGTATGTCTCATCAATACCAACGTCCAAACTGGCCTTGCCTTCTCTTCCGAAATTTGGTACATAAGATTTTATGTGTGTGCAGGCTGATATGTGAGCGTTCGCACACGGAACCTCGAATTACAATCTGCTTCGATGGACTTCTGGGAAATGGAATCACGATGCTAAATTTGAAGGACCCCCCCCCCCCCCCCCCCCCCCTCCCCCCCGTACCGAAATGCCCCAGCGTATATTCGAACCTACAACCTCAGTATAACTAGCATCACAACTCCGGTGCTTAACCAACTAAGCTGTTCCTGCCCCTTGAGCCAAGGTACGTTATAGTAATACGAATAAAGCAAGGGACGAGGATGCTTAGACGTGATGTCACGAAGATGTGAAAGCACCTGTGCCATACACACGCGCGCGCGTCCGCGCGGCACATGCCACACACACACACACACACACACACACACGCACGCACACACACACACACGCACACGCGCGCGCGCACACACACACAC